>JANAVB010003800.1:387742-397742 GCA_029216955.1 Iris pallida | reverse complement strand
GTCGCCGCCTGGGTTACCCTGCCTAATCTTTCCCTAATTTGCTTTGTCCCTGCGGCACTTAGACGTATTGCCAATTCCTTCAGAACGTATATGGCCACGGCCCCAGAGACGAGCAACCTCACCAAGGCTCACTATGCCAAAATATGTGTGGAACTCGATCATTCATCCGAATAACCCAATTTTATCACTATCGAGCTGGGCAACCAGACCCACACCCAACAAATCCTCTACGACAACCACATTATGTTCTGCAACTACTACCATTTAAGAGGTCACCTTCCAAAGCACTGTCACCGTCTCCACCCAGAACTCAAGAAGAAACCAGTCAGGAACAACAGAGTACCAACAGAGGGAATGACTCCCAAGGCTCTCCTTGTACCTCTTCCAAACTCATACACTCGATTCAGCTCTAGTGACGGCAAGTCAGACAAGAGTGGGTCCCCCAGCAAAGCCTTGATCCCCTTCGACACCCAAGCTCTCACCCTCTCCAACTAGTTCGACGCTCTTGTCTCGGGGGACGCAGAGCCCCAAACGGATAGAGTGTCTCCCCTTGTCGATCGTGCCCTCACCGAGATCCCTTACTTGGAGAACGTAGAGGCGACCACTACCACCATCGATGCAGATCAACATCGCACCAACGAAAACTCTGTTGAAGAAGCCCTTGCTATTCTAGGAATAGACCTAGTACGGAGAGGACAACAGGTTCAAGATGCAGGCTTTCCTCTTCAGCAAATAATACTTCAGATTAAGAGCGCCAGTGACTCCTTAGCTATTCCCCCAGAGGATCTCATTCTGGACTCCACTGGGAATCGATCGGCCCTCTCCCGAACCAACGCGAGGAATCAACTCACGACCCTACCACCTCGATA
Organism: Iris pallida; assembly: GCA_029216955.1. Lineage (NCBI taxonomy): Eukaryota > Viridiplantae > Streptophyta > Magnoliopsida > Asparagales > Iridaceae > Iris > Iris pallida. Next base: position 396,873 of record JANAVB010003800.1, on the reverse strand, counting down.
AAGGCAGCAGCATCAACCTCGTACGAGGTCAATGTCAGGAAAGGACCCGCTGATACCATTACCATCCAAACCAGATCCGCCACCAAGCGGAACAAAAATACCCTCCCATAACTTCTTTAATGCTTAACATCCTATCTTGGAATGTTCACGGGCTAGGGAACAAACCTACATTAAGGAGAATTACCAGCCTTAGGAAAATCCACAAGATTGACATCCTCATTATTCTAGAACCAAAAATCCCCCCCAAAAGATTAAAATCTATCCAGATGCAGCTGGGCCTTCCCATGGCCATTGCAGGCAGACACGATATTTGGATCCTCTGTACGAATGACGTCAACATTGGGAGCATCTAGGACACCCGACTGGCTCTCTCGTGCTGGTTGGAACATCCCATGCTTTCAGACCGTGCCATCATCTCCGTGGTCCATGGCAGTTGTGATATTACAGAGCGGAAACACCTTTGGAACGATCTCCTTGACATCCACCTAAACCACATCAACTCTTCTTGGCTTTGCATCGGGGACTTTAATGCGCTTACCTGTAGAGAAGAGAAAATCGGAGGACGCCCCCTCCTACCCAGGATATGCAAGACTTTAACAACTTCATCTTCAATGCTCATCTAGCCTAGCTCCAGTTCACTGGCAATGCTTTCACCTAGTGCAACATGCAAGATGGTAACCATCATCAATATTCCCGTCTGGACAGAGCCCTCACGAACGACCTCTGGTACGGAATGGGGATCACAACTAACATGTCCCATCTCAACTCCTCTGAATCCGACCACGCCCCCCTGCTGGTGGAAATTAAAAATAATACTAACCCAACCAATAAGAACTTCCAATTCTTCGACTTCTGGACCGAGCACCCCCAATTTTTGGACCTAGTCGCGGAAGAGTGGAATAGCGAGGATTTACCCTACCCCCTCTCTCGGATGAGCAACAAGCTCAAGGCAACGAGAAAAGCACTGTCCAATTGGAGTAAACTAGCATACAAGGACATCTTTCAGGCAGTTTGGGTTGCTGAGGACGACGTCTCCAGTGCTGAAGCCAGGTTTGCCTCGGATCGCTTCTCGGCGGCCAGGATTGTACTGAACCTCACCAAGGCCAAGCTTAAATTCAGGCTCAAAGTGGAGACAGATTTCTGGAAGCAGAAAGCGAGATTCATATGGGACAGCGAAGGGGATAATAATTCGAAATATTTCTATGCCTACATCAACGGCCGCAGACAGAAGCTCTCGATTCACCATACTATTGACGACAACGGGAACATCATTACAGACCAAAAGAGCATCCAGGTGGCCGCCACGGAGTTCTATTCCAAATTATTCTCTAAAGCGACGGTTCACAAAGACAACGCCTTCCTGGATCAAATCCCCCTTCTCATTAACGATACCGACAACGCCCAGTTGGAGCGGCCCCCACTGTCCAGGAAGTAAAAGATACGGTGTGGGCTCTGAACGAGCACGGTGCTCCAGGACTGGATGACTTTTTGGGGGTTTTCTTTCGCACGTGCTGGGACATTACTAACCCGGATATAACCGAAGCGGCTATTTTTTTTTAAGGAGCCACATACCCCAAAGCTATTTCTAGCACCAAGCTGATCCTTATTCCAAAAAAAAGAAAACTCGGAGTCCTTTCGCAACTTTCGACCCATCGGTCTGTGCACTTTCACCAACAAGATCATCTCCAAAATCATCGCAACCAGAATGGCAGGGATCCTCCCCAAGATCATCTTTGAGGAGCAAAGCGGGTTTATTCAAGGGAGGAACATCCAGGACAAGATGATGCTGGCCTAAGAGTTAATAACCTGCATGAAGTTTCTAGTGAGAGGGGGCAACATCGCCGTCAAAATCGACATGGAGAAAGCTTATGATAAACTGGACTGGAAATTTATGATCTGGGCCTTTAGGGCATTTGAATTCTCCGAAACTTGGACCAACACCGTGTGGAGATCCATCAGCAACTCGTGGTTCTCCACGGTCATCAATGGCCAAGCCGAAGGATTTTTTAAATCCAGTCGTGGGGTTAGACAAGGCGACCCTCTATCGTCCACTGTCTTCATCATAGCGGCAGATGCCCTGAGTAGGAACCTTAACAACATGACCAGCACTCCAAACTTCCTATACTATCACACATCCAGAGGATGTCCTATCATTACCCACCTGGCCTTTGCTGACGATCTACTCATTTTCTCATCTGGAGAAGAAGGAGCAGTGGCAGTAGTCCACAACACCCTGTAGCGGTACTCTATATGCTCCGGCCAGAAGATCAATCCCTCCAAAAGCATTATCTATGCTCACCATAACATCAAAAGAAAGCACGCAATCAGGCTTTCCAACTTAACATCATTTGCTGTTGATCATCCTCCGTTCAACTATCTTGGTTGCCCTCTTGTGTACGGAAAATCCAACACTGCTATCTTTGAGGAATTGATCACAAGGATCAGGAATAAACTTGAAGGGTGGCATAATGCCACTTTATCCCCTGGTGGCAAGATAATCCTAATCAATCACGTGCTCACCTCTATCCCCATCCACACCCTGGCAGTGTGCTCTTCGCCCTTAAAGGTTCTTTCTTCGATCAAGCAGATCTTTTATAATTTCTTTTGGGAGCATTGCAATGGCCAAGACAAGCATCAATGGGCGAGCTGGGACTCCATGGCTCATCCTACTGAGGACGGGGGTTTGGGATTCACCAAACTCACTCACTTTGTTAAAGCTTTCTCGATGAAATTATGGTAGAAACTCCGCACGAGCAAGAATTTATGGACCAGGTTTATGAAGACCAGGTACTTCAAGCACATCCACCCATCAGTGGCCATATACAACAGCAGATCCTCAGCGGCTTGGCATCGTATCCTTATCGGGCGAGACCTTGCCCAGCTTACGATGAGACTCCAACTGGGTGACGGCGAGTCAAATCCATTCCTGGAGAGATGGACTGGAGATAGCTTGATTCCGAGTCTCACGGAAACCCCGAGAGACAGTAGGATCAGAGCCTTGTGGAACCCCATCACTGAAGACTAAAATTGGGACAAGATTCGCGAATGTGCCGGTAATGATACGACAGAGAGCATCCGATTGATCGGATTAAGAATCGGCCGCGATGCCGATGCGATAAGGTGGACGCTCGAGGCTTCGGGGGCATTTTTGGTGAGGTCGGCGAGAATCATTGTCCAAGGGTTGGGGCAGCAGCATCATTTCGTTGTGCACTATTGGCACACCTGCATCCCCAAGAAGTGGTCTTTCCTCATGTGGAGAGTCATCAGAAAGAAATTGCCAACTGACGATATTCTCAACACCTTTGGTATTAGCTTAGCATCAGCCTATAATTGCTGCTCTGATCGTCAGATGGAGACTATCGACCATATCGTCTGTCAAGGAAGCCTACCCGGCAGTATCTGGAAGACCCTCAACCAGCACTACAGTATCGAGCCGGGGGGTGGTCACTTCCACGATCTTGCGGACTCTTGGGGTATAGCTTCTGTCACGACCCGCACCCTGATGAGGGGCACGAGCACCTGGTTACGTCCAGCCTACGCCGCAGTATCGGTGGTAGAACGCTGTATATAGGGTCTGTAAATACTATGACTAAAATAGATTAAGGTACCTGTACAGTATATACTCTCCGAATGGAGGTGACATAGCAATACAGTCTCAATCACAAATACAAAACTAAGGTAGATAGCATGGAAGAGAAATATGATAGATAAAGCAGGAAATGAGTCCGAGATACACACAAGTCGAGAGCTATACACAACAACCCAGAGTCACTGAAAAATATATATAAGATACTACAATCTGAAAATGCTAGCTGGCTCGCAGGCCAGGCAAATCTAACTAAACTACACTACTCAGGGTGAGCAAAGTCTAGTGGCTCTACCAACAAGCCACAGTCCGGGTCTACTCCATCTGACTCGACCCCATAATAGGTCGGGCAATCTGCCTCTAAATTATCTGTAAAATTGTCAACGGTATCCTGTCAGGAAAATGAGCAAGTACAAACACCAACAGCAGTTCCATATGAATTGACAAATTCTATAAGAGACAGTGTAATGAAATACAAGACAAAATCAACTAAAAATATATATCATGATGTGAGTACTGAAAAGGACGATAATATGTATGTATATTGGGCGACTTGGGAACTATTCGGAAGCCGAGTTACAACCCCTAAACCAAACAATTACCGGGGCTGTAACCCTTCTCCCGAACAGAACTTAGTCTCCAACGATAATAAATATAAAAGGTGCCTTGAATTATTAGTGTATTATGTAATCGGCTTAGGAAAATATACTCAGGCTTTCCATCCGACCGGCTATGAACCATAAATACAATAGAGCGGTAAGGCCGGTCACCATGGAAAGCTATGAACCATATAGGGTAAGGCTTTACCCGTCGTGAGGTGAGGGTATAGCTATGAACCATATGTACAATAGAACCATATGTACAATAGAACCATGTGGGAATTTGATCACACAACCACTAATAACTTCCCCATCCTCGAAGAGTATAATGGATCTGGATATGACACGTTATGACACGGGATTCCATAAGAGGGTAGCAAGTCCCCTTTTGAAATCGGTGTCTATACCAATACAATGAAATAAGACAGAATATGTACCAATATACCATGAAAATCTAGGAACAACATCCCATGTCATGATCCAACATATACTAGTCCGTGAACTATCGTGACTGGAAATCGAGTATAACACTACAACTGAATTGGATATAACAGATATCAAGACAATGAAAACTATCAATGAATGTACTCGCCTGTGGTCCTGAGCTAATAAGGTGAATAGACGTTCAGAGTGATCACAGACCTAAAATAAGATACTATGAGTCAAATAGGATTTTATAATGAAAGGAAAGCTAATCTAATTATGATATGCAAGTCTAAGTCAAAACTAAGTCAAACTAAGTTACACCAAGCTAAACTAGGTCACACTAGGTCATACTGAGCCAAACTGGGTCACACTAGGATAACCAAGGTCAAACAAGGTCATAGGAAGTCAATCCAAGTCAAACTAGGTCAATTTGGGTCAAAGGTTGACTTACAGTTGACTTTTGGTCAAAAAGTCAACTCTGGTCAACTCTGGTCAACACTGAGTCAACCATGGGTCAACCCTAGGTCAAATAAGTCAAATGTTGACTAACAGTTGACTTTCAGTTAACTGGTCAACTCTGGTTTGGTTTTGGTCAATTCTAAGTCAAGTGTTGACTTGAAGTTGACTTTTGGTCAAAAAGTCAACTCTTGGTCAACGGAGGTCAAGACTAGCCTAAACTACCCTCATCTAATCATTACCTACCAAGACAACCTTTTTCTAAGCCAATCTTAGAAGTCAAACTCAATATCTTATCATTACCCTATTACCTACATTTACCCTTCACAAGGTAAATACCAATACCTTACCCATTACAAAGGAAACCCCTCTAGATCTCAGGATACTGGCCTAGCTTCTTAGGGTAGCTAGATACTATCCTATCTAAGGTTTACCAACCAAACAATCTAGGTATATAGCCCATCCAGTCCATCTTATCTTCCATGTTGGTCATCCCAACATTACCTTAGGGTATCGTTATGATACGCTATGGTATCATGAGATACCACACCCTACTCTCTACCAAACCTCCTAGTTCACTCTCCTACACTCTTCTAGTATCTAGGTTAGTCCTCTCTACTAGTCCAATAGGTACCAACCTAGTAGGACACTAACTTAGCAAACTCACTACTAACACTAACACAAATAACTAACTATTCACTAACTTTCCTTTCTATCTAAAACTCATCTCACACACACAATATACATAGATCATAGGAGTATGAAAATGTGGACTGAAATAAGAGTGAATGAATGGTGAATGAAGTGAAGTGAATGGTGAATGAAGTGAAGTGAATGGTGAATGGAGGATGAAAATATGGATTGAATTTATATGGAAAAGATATATGGAATAAAGTGGACTGATATTTGTGATGGAAATGATATGAAATGATATTTATGAATGCATGGATGATATGAAATAATATTTTTGAATGCATAAATGATATGAAATGAATGAAGGGGTGGAAGAATGAATGAATGGAATGCATGGTTGAAAGTGTGAGTGAATGAAAGGGGAAATGAAAGACGGAAGGACGAGTGAATGGATAGATGAATCAATGGATGATATGGGGCTGAAATGTGGCTGAATAAAGGGTGATATGGCTGTCCAAATAGGGCTCATATGGGCTGATTTGTTGGGGGTTAAGAGGGCTAATGTAGGGCTGCAAGTGGGGGCTAAAATGGACTGAATTTGGGGCTGCCATGGGCTGTAATGTAGGGCTGAATGGGGCTGAATCTATGGCTGATTTATGGGCTGGTATATGGCTAATATATGGGGCTGAATGGTGTGTATATTAGGGGTGAAATATGGGGCTGAGTGGCTGTGATATGGCTGAACATATAGGGTGATATGGAGGCTTATATGGCTGTGTATATTGGGGGTTTAAGGACTGGTTTGAGGCTGCCCATCTCCCCCTATAACTGCTGCTCCTACTGCTGCAAGAAAGCAGCAGCATGAGCTGCTACTGCTGCTGTTATACAGCAGGTTCTCCCTCCATTCCTTCACCCATCTCACTCTCTAAATCACTCTAATACTCCAATACTCTCTCACTCTCAACTCTCAAACCATTCTTTCAATCCCATTCTCTCTAATCCCTCTCACTCTCTCTAATACCAAAACTCCACTCCCCTCCCCCACACACACATATATATATATATATATATATATATATATATATATATATATATATACACACGTGAAAATATATATATACATATATACACACACATGAAAATATATATACATATCCACTCACCCACACACATATATATATATGAGAGAGAGAGACACACACACACATACTTATAAATTATATAACCATGAAATATTTATATATATATATATATATATATATATATGAAACATTAAGAGCAATATTATAGGAATCAAAATCTGAATTTAAAATAGAAAATATTCATTAAATAAATCACCACCACATGAAGTGTCCAATATTGGGGGTTTCCCACATGGACACAAAGCACAACACAAAGGACACTCCTGTGACCTCCAAATGGACACAAAATGGACACGAATGGAGATACAACCATGGGGGTCATTTTTACTGGTTCAAAATGATCCTATCTGTATGTTGGGGTGGTTAGAGGAGAGATTATACCTTTCGGGAGAGAGATTCAAAGGAAAAGCCTTCCGACACGACACCGACACGTTGAGATTCCAAAAGGACACGAACGAGCTCCGAATCCTCCCAAACTTGGCTAGCTCCTTCCTTTCATGGAGTAGAGAAGAAATAAAGAAGATTTGGTGGAAGAAATGGTGGATTTGGAGATGAAATCAATGGGGTTGCTCTCTAAAAATTTGGGGAAGAACAAGAGAGAGAAAATAGATGGATAAAATGAAATGGAAGAGATGATGACTCACCCCTTATCCCCCCCCATAGGTGGCTGCCCAAAAAGTGCCTAGGTTTCCTATTTTGTGAATGTCTAAAATACCCCCCACATGTTTAAATGAATTAAATTAGGAAAGGCTTAGGTTGAGGCTAAATTAGTCTAGTTTTAAATGCTCTAATTAACTAAACTTATCAATGAAAATTTATTCTAAAACACTACCCAAAAATATTATTATGTGGGCCATGCCTAACTAATGGGTGGGTCCACTAGAGTCCAATCTACCCCGGGTCCCCGTTTCAAGTCGGATTGAGCTGAAATTTGAACCCGACTCAAATAACCCCAAAATAATATCATAAATAATAAAATAAATTTCAAAAATATTCAGAAAATTCAAAATGACAAAAATATCCCTATTTCTGAAAATTGGGGGTGACAGCTTCCCACGGCCACCAGATCGTCGCAGCGGCCGCTACATGGGCGATTTAGAAGAATCGCAACAAGGCAAGATACGAAGGTCACCAATACTCAGTCGACCAGCTGTTGCGGTAAGTCTTTCGCCAATGCCGCAAACGGAGTGTCATGTGCTCCCATAGCCCGAGAGCATTCTGGTGCTCGCTCCATCCCTAATCCGTGGCTGTTGCGCTGTCTTCCCCTGTTCTTTACTTTTGGTGGTATACTTGTATAGGCGTCCTCTTTTGCCTTGTATACGGTTTCAGGCTTCGGCATTTTGAGCCTTGATTAATAAAATGAGGGGGTTTTGTTAAAAAAATTAAAATAAAAAATAATATATATATATATATATATTTGTATATATATATATATTCCTCAATGTAATTACTTTTATATAGATATAAAAATACAGAGAGCACTTGGCCATTTTCTGAGATACAACTATTGCGGTCCTTAGATCAACTATAATGATGCTTCTGACGAAAGAAATTTTTTTTCGTTCAAGCACTTCCAGGAAAACATAAATTCGATTTTAGTTTCAATTTAGCAATTGTATATGTATTTTTTGTTATGCTTATAACCTAACACATTACTTTAGTGTTTTTTATAAACATATTATATTACCCACCATAACATGAGGCAATCGTGAAGTTGTTTCCATCGGTCATCGCATGTTGATCCACGATGTGATCAACGATCAGAAGGCTCGTAATAGATTTGGTTAAACGATCCAAGAATGGATCACATCTGAGTAATGGATTATGATTAGGGCTAGATTTGCTGATAAAAAATACAAAAAAGATCGGTGAAAGCCAAGGAAGCTTGGTGCAAGACCCACAAGTGGTGTGCTGGGTCGATACCGATGACGGAATATTTTCGCTGAATGGTATGCAATTGCATTTAAAAAATATTTAATTTAAAAATAATAGTATAAATGTGTTTCATATTTTATAATAAATAATGTGTATTTTAGATACATAGGGGCACTGATGCGTCTATGGTGATCATCTTCCTAGCCACCCATCAGAAGGCCATAAATCTCATCGACAAGCAGATATGCCAGATCAAAGTAAATATTACACAACTAAAGTATTTATATTTGTTAACATTAATATGACTTAGAAAATATTCAAGTAGTTCATATAGCTTTTAGGGTTAGTTATATATTAGTAATTACATGCACGATGAGTAGATTGTAATAAGTAAGCTTATCGACATCGTGTTAT
>JANAVB010003800.1:7500-387729 GCA_029216955.1 Iris pallida | reverse complement strand
AGATAGTACTACTAGTTGAGCAATCAACTGTACATTTGTCTTTTACAAAGTTAATACCATAACCATGGTCAGAAATACTTATGCTGAGTAGGTTATATTTTAACTCGGTTACTAGAAAGACATCTTTAATCACAGGATAGGGAGCCTTACCAATATTGTCGATACCTACTATATATCCTTTAAGATTATTACCGAAGGAGACGTATCATTCTTTCTTCGACAGTATTGCGACTAAAGAAGCATCACCGATTATGTGTCGTGAGCAACGCTGTTGAGGATCCACTTGCTTTTAGCATGCGTAGGATGTTCCACCTACAAAAGAGTTTACAGATAAAACTTTTGGTACCTATTCTTGTAGGGTCCTAAAATGTTAGTCTTTGGTATCTATGCATATATTCAAATCAACTAGTTTTCTTACTCTACATGCATGAGAGATATGACCAATGGTGCCACAATAATGACATCTAGCTTGTTGAGTATTAGATGCAGTGTGTGCATGATTGGTAGTTCTTGGTTTTCTAGTGGATTTGTAATAAAATGTATGCCTATTAGACTTTTTGGGCAAAGGTTTGGTTGGATTTAGTTTGACAGTGTTGGGTTTGATAGTGTTCCGGTGTTTCAGTAAGTGACACGTGTTTAGATAGGAGGCAGCAACCTCAGGCTATTTTCCTAACCTAATTTCCATCTTTTTGGAAGTGTCATAAAGTGTATTGTAGTCAACTGTGAGTGCATTATTTCTGACTGGTGCTTGCTAAAGACTCATCTTCTCATTGAGTAGGTCATCCTCTAGTTTGGTAATGGTCTTGTCTTTTTCTTTGGATAACCTTGTGGTCTCGTGTAATTGCAACTTGACAGAAGAAAGCTCACCTCCCTCACTAGAATTATTATTACTTCTAACCTCAGCTAGTTGGTAGGTAAGTCTTCCTATTTCACCTTTGTACTCTTTGAGTACCTTCTTAGAGCGTTGGTATTTGCTACACAGTTTTCTGTAGTCAGTTAAGAGGTCATTAAAGGCTTCACCTAACTGTTCAAAGGTAAAATTATCATACGTATCAAACAGGGGGTTAGTGTTTACCTAATCATATGCCATTAAGTATATATTTGCAACATCACCTGATTATTCATCTTCTGAGTCGTTGGCTTCACTTTCATGCCATATGATTATGTTAGCATATCTTCTGGATGTTGATTTCTTCAGGTAACCCTTTTTATACTTGTTACTTTTTCTGGTTGATGATGATGTTGTCGGACAATCCTTTTTGATATGTCTTTTCTTTTTGCAACCGTAGCAGATTGGATCTTCTTTATTATTTCTATTGTTGCTGTTGTGCTCTTTTGTTCTTCGATAAAATCCCATAAACTTCTTGATCTTCTTTACTATAAGGGCTTGATCTTCAGTGTCAAATCACTATCGTCAGAATCTTCTTCGACAGATCTTCTGTATTGAGCTTTGAGGGTGATTGACTTCTCCTTTGGTGAAACTTCTTAACAGTCTTAAAGATCCATCTCGTGTATGAGTAGCGTAACCATGAGTATTTCAAGAGACATAGTAGTAAGGTCGTTTTCTTCAATAATTGCAGTAGCCTTTGGAATCCAATGCTTCGTGAGAGCTCGTAGTAGTTTGCGAATCTGTTCATGGTTATTGTATTTTTTGCCTGGAGAAGATAGAGGATTTATAATATCCAAAAATCTTGTAAACATCTGAGTGACGGATGCGTTTGGCTTCATTTTGAATGCCTCATACTCATGAGTATGTCTACTGGTCTTTGACTCCTTGACTTGTGTTGTGCCTTCTTGAGTAACTTCGAAAAACTTGTACACTTTATTGGATGTTGTGCATGTAGACACCTTGTTAAATTCAGTCATATCTAAAGAACAAAACAAAGCGTTAATAGCACGTGTATCAAGTCTGGCCTGTTTTTGTTCGGCTTGAGTGTACTTGTCATACGATTTCTCAACCAATTCTCCATCAACAAAAATACGAGAGGGCTTTTTGTAGCCATCAATCATAATAGACCATAGGTCAAAATCTAGAGATTTTAAGAAGAAACTCGTACATATTTTCCAGTATGTGTAATTTTTACCATCAAGCAGTGGGGTCTGTTTGTGGCTTTGCATTCACTTGTGAATATTATAGTTTCTGTAAGTGATATAGTGATCTAAGTAACAGTATTATAGATAATAATATAATAACAATGTTACCTCGCTTTACCTGTGTAACCTGCTCTGATACCAATTGTAGCAACGAGATGTAAAGCGCTATACTCTAGAAAGGGTGAATAAAATAGACATCAAAAAATTAGCTATTAAAAAATTATTAGCAGCAAGATCACAGAATATATCACAGATATGTAAATATAAAAGTAGAGATTGGAGAGGAAACACAAACACAAGGATGTATACTAGTTTTCCTCTTGTGAGGACTAGTCCAGTCGGAAGAACTCTAACTTCCAGTTGAAATCTACTATGGAAAAATGTCGCAAGTTTTCATGCGAAGTTTTTACAACTTCTACGATGCGAACTTTGATCCGAAATACTCGACCATATTCAATTGTGAAGTGTCTTTCTTCAATCATGCCTCTGATTATAATCACTCTGAAACTTCCAAACCGCACCGTATTGGCAAATCGACTAGTGGATTGTAACTGGCTTAGAATTTAAAAATAAAAAGCCTAGAACACTTTGGAATACCGTAGAAGGCTTAGAAGAAGAGAATAGAGGTGTATTGAAATGGTAGAAAACCTTCTCTATTTATAGGTTTGCCGAAGACAGAATTCTGGAAGAATTCTTTGAGAGAATCTCGGCAGATAGTCGTTGCATCCGTAACTACAGAAAGACTGAGTTTAAAATCCATCGTCCACTAACCGAACTCAGGGCAAATTCGGGACGAATTTTTTTGGTGTCCAGAATTGATTTGTTAGGGTTTTGCAAATGGGATTTTAGGCTTTTTGAAAAGTCAAGCATTATGAGATTTTTGTAAATGGGTTTATTTTGAAAATAAAGAATATTTTGAAATTATTTTGGGGTAGCCTATTTGCCAGCACGACTTAGTGTACATTGTATTCCTAGACTCAGTATATTATAAAAAATTACATTGATAATAAAAATACAGACTCAATGGCAAAATGGCTTCAAGTCTTGAATGGTAGCACTAGCAGTTCTTAACAGTTGTCTAAGTATACCATATAGGAGACATGATTAGATCAATTATAATAAGGTTTAACCATGACCAATAGGCCAACAAAGTAAGGGTAGATAGACTTGACCCTAGCATGTCAGTTGGTTGCCTATATATTGGATTGGTCGACGATGTTATTTCAGTTGTTCGTGTTAGGAATAAGTTTATTAGATTGGGATGGTGTCCCATGTCCCTTAGATTGGTCGGATCATAGATTGTCTCTGAGATAAGATGGAATCCCTAAGAGTTGGTTGCCTCTAAGATAAGAGATAAGTATGCCCCTATAGCTATCCATCTCAGATGAGTTAGTTGAATGTCTGGTTTAGCTTAGAATTGCTGACCATAGAGACTTGACTGAAGGCTAAGTTGTCTGTTGGAAACCCTTAGGATGTCCCTATTGAAGTTGCGTGGGTACAGTCAGAATGAGTGAGATATGTCGGCAAGTAAACTTCAGAATGGAATGAAGATTGGAAAATTTAATCTTACAATGTTTGATGAATAACGGATCATGTCAATTTTGGGAACTTGGTTGCCTTTATTCGGAATGTCAGAATTTGTTAGAACTGGTTGGATTAGATTGATTGGTTGGTTGAATATTAAGTAGTGCAAATTGACGGTAGTTGCCTTGAGACAGTCGAAATAACATTATTAATGGATAATTGAATCAAAATTGAGAACAAATTTATAACGAAATGAGGTAGTACATGTAGTCGCAATCGATGAGAGAGAATGCAATTTTGACACGACCCCCGAAATTATTGCTGCTAGAATTAAGAGTTGCTTATACGAGAGGATAATTTTGGCTTGATCAATATGAGAAATGTTTGAGTACATCGAAAACTTTTGCTAGAGTGGAATGATGGTATGACTCGGAAGATGAATCATAAATAGGAAACTTACGAGTTGAAAAAAAATGTATGGATGCGAATGATATTGAGTACATGAGTTGATTGATGAGATTCATAGGATCGAAATAAAATGTGGCCATTGGCTTTATCAACTTTGGTGGCATGAATGACAATGGACTTGAAAGGGAACTCTGGACTCGTTGGAATACTTGATATAACTAGGTCGAAATACTTTGAAAAACTCTGGATCGGCTGGAATAAAATTTCTTGAGTTAGAATTGGTAACGTTAACTGTGTTAATAGTTGGTTGAAAAATTGAATAAGTGAATTGCGGCTATATGAGATGCTCAAGAAGATTGGCTAACATTCGAGAATGAAGTTATACCTGTAGCTTGTTCGTTTTCTCTATCACTAACCTTGGTTGAAATGTACGTATTTCTGGGATGCCTAAAATATGTGTTCGAATCCAACTAAGTGGTGCGCTGAATTCAAACGAAGCCATGGGGAGGATTATCACGTGCTAAGGAATTGCACGAGTGTTGGATGAAAGATAAAAGATGGTAAACTATTTTTAATCAAATTGGAATGTTGTGATGAGATGGTACATTATTTGAAATCAATCGAGACATGACAGAGAAATGTTGAATAGTGCAAGCTGATCGCTGGAAAGTTTTATAGGATTGAGTTTTGTTATATTTCGAGGAAAAAACTTTTTCTGAGTGGTATATATTGTAGTACCCCGAACCGTAAGATGCCTTATAATGGATGGTTGGTTCAATGAAGCCTTGCTGGACTTAGGAATATACGAAGGATTGCTTAGAAGGCTAGGCGATCATGGCAGGAATTATCTTATAAAAGTGAGTATTGTTGAACCCTTCGAATATACTTTAGCTTCACGCTTGATAAAAAGACTGTATGATATGTTTGCACGTTGAGTGCTATATAACACCTTGCATGAAAGTCAAAAAGATAAAGAAAGATAATTAATCACACGACCCGAAAACTGTTGCCAATTGTTCCATCCATTGTGTGCTTTGAATCATTTGATAAATTGTATGCATGTGTTGTTGCTATGAAATGCATGACAGATGAAGGAAAAATCCTAAATACTTGTGCATTGTGTATGTAGAGCTTCAGCTTATTGAACGTATTCTAAATAGATACTAAGTCCCAAGAATTGGGCGGTGAGTACATTGAGTTTTGGTTGGAAAGATATATGGTATCAAAGATGTAGGAAAGAGATTGAGTAATAAATTCTATTATCCTATTGCCGATGTAGATATTGATTACACTAAGACCCTGGATTGGCAAGATGGCAAGATGGAAAGATGGTAATACGAATAAGAAAGATGGCTTATTTACTTAGTTTTTATTATTATGCATTATATGTCTCTTCATTGATAAGTTGCATATTTGTATGGTCATAGACAACTTGTCGACAAGGTGGTTCCTCGAACTGTAATCCAAGACCTTGGAAATCGATTCGTCCTAGGGAAACCTCGTGCTAAAGTAGTAGCACAGTGCTGAAGTAGCAATACGGTGATTCGAGAACCTTCCAGAATAGGCTAGCTACCCGCCGCTGAAGGAGAGCGGTCTAACCATAAGTCCAAGATGGCGCTTAGTCAGTGAACTTTATATAGATAGGTCCAGCACTAATGATGTCTTATGCAGGAAGAGTAAGTTATTACTCAATTACAGAGAAGGATGTTGGCTGTTGGTAATAATCACCAAAGGGTGATAACATATATACTTTACATTATGCTGGATATATATAAGATGCATGCTTTACTTCTGTTGGATATGAACTGCTAATTGACCCTAAGATAACGAAAGACCACTTTTAATAATGTTCTATAACATGATTACTTAGTGTTGTCTTCTTAGGTGAGTTGGGCCATCACCGTTCGCTAGTACATTGATGACGTATGGATCCACGTTGTGGGCAATATTTCAGGTGCTCGTGCATGGGGAAATTATTTGATTAGTGCTTGGGATTGATGAATCGGATGGGTGCGTAGTAGCTCTTCCTATAAGATGATGTCTTCTACTATATGGGATATAATGTATAGAACAGTGTAACCCAGTGGTACCAGTGAGATTGTAAGCAAAGTCGGCATGTTTGGTTGTAAAGCCTAAATGGCAAGTATATATATTCAGTTGGCTATTCAAGAGTATTGTGATCTGTTGTAAACTCTGTATTCAGTTGTAAGTCTTGTCATACAATTATCAATAAAGGGATACATTTCTTCATATCTTGTTGTGACTTTATTTTATCTGCTAGTTTTTGTTGTGCTGTCTTTATTTTTGAGAAATACCAAAAACTATTGTAGCTCCCCTTTCCGAAATTTTTTGAAATATTTTATTTATTTATTTGATTTAAATGGTGATTTTTAGATTTTTATAATAATTAATTAGTTAGTTATTACGATAGATGACTTTAGCCATGGTAGAGTTTTGAAGTAAGACGGCTAGTAATCATGGCACGAATAGTGCAGTAGCGTGCTTTGACTAGTGTTTAGCCATGGTAGGGGAATGCCAAGACATAGGTGTGTTCTAACTAGGAAAACCAGGCCAAGTTGCGATCTAACCTCTAAAGACGTTTAATTATTTATTATTTAGATTTATTGACTCGTAGAAGGCCCGGTTGTACCGAACTACTCCGGACCGGACCCGAACCAAGTCCAAGTCCACGTAGTCGGGTAGTATGTTCGGAGACGACCATATAGATGTATGTTGTATTGGCATTTTACTTTGGTGATTTAGAAAGCATTTTGGAAATAATTGTTATATAGGTATAATTTATATCCTAAATATTCTTGCTATTAGGTTACTATTCTTGTAAATATGATAATATTCTCGTAGAATGATATTTGGATTTTGGCATTTACATTAGCAATATATATATATATATATATATATATATATATATATATATATATATATATATATATATATACGTGTGTAAAAAAAATATATATATATATATATATACGTGTGTATAAATATGTTCATAAATTGTACACGATGCATTTTATATAAATTCCTAGATAATGCTAATTATAGATTTTAGTATTTAAATTAATAATTATATATCTTGATTGTAGATATTGATCGTGTATATATATATATATATATATATATATATATATATATATATATATATATATATATGTTATATATATTTTATATATGTATATATATATGTATATATATATATATATAAAATATATATATATATATATATATATATAGTGATAATATATCTTGATTCTATGTATACATAATATATGGTGTATATATAGCCATCGTATATATATTGTATATATATATAGATTATACATATATAAATAGAGAGACTAAACTAAAAACCCAACCATCCTAAGGAAATTCCAGCCCAAACCCTGAGCCTAGGCTCACAAGCCGAGCCTCCCCCTAAGCTTTCCCAGCCCATGCAAAGAACCCCTCCACAGCAATCTAGGCCCAGCAGGAAGCCCGACCCTCTCTGCTAGAAACCAAACCGAGCGCTATAACCGGGTTATATATCGAAGCAGAGGGATTCTTCGAAGAACATAAAAACCCTAAACCCTCACACTACGCCACCACCCCCTGGGCGCACCCCCATGCGCGTGCATGCCGCACTGGGCCGCCGCCGGCAGCCGGTAGACGCGTGGCCGAGCGCACATGCACAGTAGCAGTTGAAACAGAACAGCAGCAGTAACAGTGGATGCGCCGTCTTCGTCGTGGGAATTCTTCGCGCACGATCGATCTTTCTTCGTACCATTTTCTCGGGTATGTCCCAACCTATACAGGATTATTTACTTTCAATTAGATCGAATTTATATGTTTTACGTTGGCCGATAAGTCGACTCAAAGTCGACGAAAAACATGTTTGTAAACAGGGTAAAACCCAGTCCCAACATCCATTTGGAAGACGATTTCTCGCCGATCCTTCCGCTATTTCAAAATTGTATTTGAACAGAGTCATAGAGAGCCTAACCGAGATGTAAACACCATTATTAGTTTTATTAATGGCTTTGTATCCAGTAAATTAAATTGATTAGAAATTTAGGAAAAATCTGTTCTAAAAATCCTAAAACTTCTCGATACGGGGTCCGTCTCGACAAACCGGGCGACGTGGTCGCGAACTGAAAGCATCGAATGGTGCGTAACGGCTTCGTGGATGTGTGGGCTTTGGCAGAATTCAAGTTGGTTGCGTGTGCGCGACAAATTTGATGCGTATCCGTCGAAATTCACCGTATCGGCCACTGTGCAAATTTTACAATTACTTTGTGCATGTTAGTCAGATCGAGACAAAACTTGCGCCAATAGGGCAGTGTTATTTTTGTGATCCAGTATGGCAAGTTTGGTCCAATTTTGAGACAGTTGATCGGATCGTCGTTTTGCGGGTCCTACGATCCGATTCAACGGACGATTTTGTGTACGGCCCACCGGAATCCACAATTGGACATACCGTTGGGTTCGTATCATCAAAATAAATTCATAGACATGTAGTTTGACGACTTTAGAGACCATTGACTCTGGCACACTTTTCGGTGCAAAGCGGGTCCAACGGCGGACACCATTTTGACCCAAAATTACTGTTTTACCCCTGTGTCCAGAATTGGACTTAAGGACAGAAAATCCTAGCTAATTTGACTATTCTGAGATTGTTGGCGATGTTTATTTCAGCTTTCGGAGGTAGTTGTGAGATTTGGACTTTATGGCTGATCAGTTGACTATATGTTGTTGGATCTGTGTGCAACCTCCAAGAAAGATACCTTGCCTCCCTCTACAGTTTATTTACATACATATTTCTATTGTTATATAATTTTACTAGTTGATTATTTACTTAAGATTTGTATATTGTGCATGCTAGTATAGATATAGTTCTTGTTCATAGCTAATTTTGTAGTTCATATTGGATTGGTTTTTTCGTGTATCTTGATTGGGTCGTGTCGTGTCATCACCTGTACTTGGATTGAGTCGCATCGTGTCATTAGATGAATAAGTCATAACGGAACTGCTGTACCTTAAAATCTTGAAGCTAACCTGCGAGTCCACACTAGGGGCGAGGGTTAGTAGTTATCTGTTCCGCACCTGCGAGTCTACACAAGGGGCAAGGGTGATTCTTGATGCTAGACTGCGAGTCCACACTAGGGGCGAGGGTTAGTAGTTATTTGTATCTTGATTTCGTAAAGCTAACCTGTGAGCCCATACTAGGGGCGAGGGTTAGTAGATATCTGTCCGTACCTGTGAGTCCACACTAGTGGCGAGGATGTTTCTTTGATGCTAACATACGAGTCCACACTAGAGGAGAGGGTTAGTAGTTTTTTCAAACCTGAGAGTCCACACTAGGGGTGAGGGTTTGAGTATCCATTGATCTCGTGACACGTTTTTGCTTGTTCTCCTCCAATAGTTCGTTTATGCGTAGTGGTTCTTCCAGTCGTGTATAGTCGTATTTTCTTGTTGATTGGTCTTTTCCCGTTTATTTCCTGTATTTTCTTTATTGCATGATAAACTGTTAGAAAGGCTCATTTTTATGTATCTTGCTAGTTCTTTGAGGACCTGATGATCTTTTTAGGTTTAGCGATTGCGTGGAGTTAGCTACTAGTTATGGATGGCAGAAGTGATGATACGCTTGCGGGATTCAGGTATCGCTATTACGTTTATTATCTGCTCGTACTTTCATACCTTATCATGAGATATCCTGTTTCCTGATTCAGTTTTAGACTCTTGTTACTTGATTTAGATTCTTATCGGGCATATGTGCTAGTGGGCTGCAGACCACGACCCATAGTATTTATTCATGATTCGTACACTTATTGTGGATTTAAGATATAGATTTATTTACCATGATTTGGCAGTTTACCATTGCCATGACAGCGTTTATGTATTCGAGTCGGGCTAGAGTCCGCTTGACGCGTAGCTGGCTTGCTCACGTGCTCGCGTCCGAAAAGCGGGTGCGGGTTATGACAAGTTTTTTGGTGGCCCATGCAGGTCAGAGCATATCGTACCGGTTACGTAACTGTACTGGTACGAGCCTGCGACTATGACTAAACCTTAGAAATCTCAATCCACTCTGCCTTGAAAATTCTCTTAGAAATTCTCTAAACGTCCTTGAAATTTCAAAATTGTTCTTGATTATTCTTCCTTGCTTTCCCGTACCGTTGATTCTCGTCCCTTCCTATTCCGGGGTGACGAAAGATCGTGCTGTATAGAATTCGTCAGAAATTTTTAAGTTATAAAATAATATTGCTTGATTATTGAATATTTGGTTGTTTATATATATGAGGGATTATAGATGCCGTACACCCTAGATATCTGTTGGTAGAATTGTTAGCAACTAGTTAGAACATTATAAGATTTTTAGTGACCGTATTTTGAGGAGTAGTGTGATCAAAGCTGGGTAGAAGTCCTCGAGGTTTCGTAGTTATGAAACGACTAGAGAAGGTCAAAAAATATTTTGGAGAAATTAAATTTGAGGAGATTAAGATTAAGGCCGACTTTCTTTTTGAATTTTAAGGAATAGTTATGAATTAGAATTTCGAGGACAAAATTATTTTTAAGGTGGGTAGATTTGTTGCTCCCCTTCCCGGGAATTTTTAAAAAAATTTATTTATTTATTTGATTTAAATGGTGATTTTTACATTTTTATAAATAATTAATTAGTTAATTATTACGATAGATGACTTTAGCCATGGTAGATTTTTGAAGTACAAGACGGCTAGGAATCATGGCACGGATAGTGCAGTAGCGTATTTTGACTAGTGTTTAGCCATGGTAGGGTAATACCAAGCCATAGGTGTGTTCTAACTAGGAAAACCAGGCCAACTTGCGACCTAACCTCTTAAGACGTTTAATTATTTATTATTTAGATTTATTGACTCGTAGAAGGCCCGGTTGTACCGAACTACTTCGGACCGGACCCGTACCAAGTCCAGGTCCACGTAGTCGGGTAGTATGTTCGGAGACGACCATATAGATGTATGTTGTATCGGCATTTTACTTTGGCGATTTAGAAAGCATTTTGGAAATGATTGTTATATAGGTATAATTTATATCCTAAATATTCTTGCTATTAGGTTACTATTCTTGTAAATATGATAATATTCTCGTAGAATGATATTTGGATTTTGGCATTTACATAGGCAATATATATATATATATATATATATATATATATATATATATATATATATATATATATATATATATATATATATATATATATATATATATATATATATATACGTGTGTATAAATATGTTCATAAATATACAAAAAAATATATACACGTGTGTATAAATATGTTCATAAATTGTACACGATGCATTTTATATAAATTCCTACATAATGCTAATTATAGATTTTAGTATTTAAATTAATAATTATATATCTTAATTGTAGATATTGATCGTGTATATATATATATATATATATATATATATATATATATATATATATATATATATATATATATATATATATATATATATATATATATATATAAAATATATATATATATATATAGTGATAATATATCTTTGATTGTATATATACATAATATATGGTGTATATATAGCCATCGTATATATATTGTATATATATATATAGATTATACATATATAAATAGAGAGACTAAACTAAAAACCCAACCATCCCAAAGAAATTCCAGCCCAAACCTTGAGCCCATGCTTACAAGCCGAGCCTCCCCCCAAGCTTTCCCAGCCCATGCAAAGAACCCCCCCTACAACAGTCGGCGCCTAGCAGGAAGCCCGACCCTCTTTGCTAGAAACCAAACCGAGCGCTATAACAGGGTTATATATCGAAGCAGAGGGATTCTTCGAAGAACATAAAAACCCTAAACCCTCACACTATGCCACCACCCCCTGGGCGCACCCCCACGCGCACGCGTGCTGCCCTGGGCCGTCACAAGCCGCCGGCAGACGCGTGGCCGAGCGCGCGTGCACAGTAGCAGTTGAAACAGAACAGCAGCAGTAACAACGGATGTGTCGTCTTCATCGTGGGAATTCTTCGCGCACGATCGATCTTTCTTCGTGCCGTTTTCTCGGGTATGTCCCCAACCTATACAGGATTATTTCCTTTTTAATTAGATCAAATTTATATGCTTTATGTTGGCCGATAAGTCGACTCGAAGTCGACGGAAAACACGTTTGTAAACAGTGTAAAACCCAGTCCCAACATCAGTTTTACAAGGCGATTTCTCGCCGATCCTTCCATTGTTTCAAAATTGTATTTGAACAGAATCATAGAGAACCTAACCGAGATGTAAAATCCATTATTAGTTTTATTTATGGCTTTGTATCCAGTAAATTAAATTGATTATAAATTTAGGAAAAACCTGTTCTGAAAATCCTAAAACTTCTCGATACGGGGTCCGTCCTGACAAACCGGGCGACGTGGTCGTGAATCGAAAGCATCGAAATGTGCGTAACGGCTTTGTGGACATGTGGGCTTTGACGAAATTTAAGTTGGCTGTGTGTGCACGACGAATTTGATACGTATCCGTCAAAATTCACCGCATCGGCCTCTGTGCAAATTTCATAATTACTTTGTGCACGTTCATCAGATCGAGACTAAACTTATGCCAATAGGACCGTATCATTTTTCTGGTCCTGTATACCAAGTTTGGTCCAATTCTGAGACAGTTGATCGGATCACCGTTTTGCGGACACCACGATCCGATTCAATGGGCAATTTTGTGCACGGCCCACCGAAATCCATAATTGGATATACCGTTGGTTTCGTATGATCAAAACAAATTTGTAGACAAGTAGTTTGATGACTTTAGAGACCGTTGACTCTGGCACGCTTTTCGGTGCAAAGCGAGTCCAACGGCGGATACCGTTTTGACCCAAAATTACCGATTTGCCCATGTGTCCAGAATTGGACATAAGGACAGGCAATCCTAGCTAATTTGACTATTTTAAGAATGTTGGTGATGTTTATTTCAGCTTTCGGAGACAGTTTTGAGATTTGGACTTTATGGCTGACTAGTTGACTATATTTTGTTGGGTCTGCGTGCAACCTCCAGGCAAGATACCTTGCCTCCCTCTACAGTTTATTTACATGCATATTTCTATTATTATAACTTTTTACTAGTTGATTATTTAGTTGAGATTTGTATATTGTCCATGCTAGTATAGATATAGTTCTTGTTCATAGCTAATTTTGTAGTTCATATTGGATTGGTTTTCTCGTGTATCGTGATTGGGTCGTGTCATCACCTGTAATTGGATTGAGTCGCATCGTATCATAGGATGAATAAGTCATAACGGAAATGTTGTACCTTGAATTCTTGAAGCTAACCTGCGAGTCAACACTAGGGGCGAGGGTTAGTAGTTATCTGTTCCGCACCTGCGAGTCCACACTAGGGGAGAGGGTGATTCTTGATGCTAGCCTGCGAGTCCACACTAGGGGAGAGGGTTAGTAGTTATTTGTATCTTGATTTCGTGAAGCTAACCTGCGAGCCCACACTAGGGGCGAGGGTTAGTAGATATCTGTCCGCACCTGCGAGTCCACTCTAGGGGCGAGGGTGTTTCCTTGAAGCTAACCTGCGAGTCCACACAAGGGGTGAGGGTTAGTAGTTATTTCAAACCTGCGATTCCATACTAGGGGCGAGGGTTTGAGTATCTATTGATCTCTTGACATGTTTTCGCTTGTTCTCCTCCAGCAGTTCGTTTATGCGTAGTAGTTCTACCAGTCGTGTATAGTCGTATTTTTGTGTTGATTGGTCTTTTCTTGTTTATTTCCTGTATTTTATTTATTGCATGATAAACTGTTAGAAATGCTCATTTTTATGTATCTTGCTAGTTCTCTGAGGACCTGATGATCTCTTCAGGTTTAGCGATTGTATGGAGTTAGTTAGTAGTTCTGAAAGGCGAAAGTGATGATACGCTTGCGGGATTCATGTATCGTTATTACGTTTATTATCCGCTTGTGCTTTCATACCTTATCATGAGATATCCTGTTTCCTGATTCAGTTTTAGACTCTTGTTACTTTTTTTAGAGTCTGATCGGACGTATATGCTAGTGGGCTGCAGACCACGACCCATAGTGTTCATTCATGATTCGTACACTTATTCTGGATTTGAGATATAGATTTATTTGCCATGATTTGGCAGTTTACCATAGCCGTGATAGCGTTTCCCTAATGTTTTTGGGCTGGAGTCCGCTTGATGCGTAGCTGGCTTGCTCACGTGCTCGCGTCCGAAAAGTGGGTGCGGGTCGTGACAACAGTAATCGTTTTGCCTTGTACAAGTACAATGTAGACTTGTACGACATCACGTCCAGTGGCTAGTTTTCGATCCTCTGGGATCCGGGAGTGACAATAAGTGCCATGTGCCAATCAGGATAACTACTTAATGGTTATCTCAAAACTCTATAAATAGAGTTCATAATCATTCCTTCAGCATAACTAATGATCATAATCTTCTGAAAAAGTTACGACAGCACATTCAAGAGCTTTTTTCTTCGACATTGCATCGTCCAAAGGATAAAATGACCGTCTTCTGATCAGATTCCTATAGATGTACTTTCCAGAATCAAATTGTACTCTTGTACTTTCTTTCCTAGTTTGTAATCGAGTTTTTTCGAAAAACTTTTGTTTTAGAAAACAACTATGAATGTTAGAAGTGATGCACGATATTGCCAATATTGCATCTTATTGTAAATATAATAAATAAATATATATTATATTTTGATCCTATGTAATTCGAACACGCAACCTTTTACTCCAGAATCAAACATCCTACCATTACACCACAACTATTAGTTTGTTAAAGAAAAATATAATATATATGAATTCTGCCAGAATACTTCTTAAGTGACATAATACACCTTATGTGACAAACTTACTGTTATAATTCTTTAAGGAAGTCACAAAATATACCTTAAGTGACAAGTATTTCACTTGTCACGTAGAATTTACGGTTACAATTCTATAACAAAGTCACAAAATACACTTTAAGTGACAAAGATTTGTACTTATCACATAATTTAGTTTAAGTGACATGCATTTTCACTTATCACAAAGAACTTTGTGTTACCATTTTTTTTAAAATGGTCACAGAATACACCTTAAGTGATGATAATTTTCACTTGTCATATAATAAACAATAAATGACAATTGTTTTCACTTGTCATGTAGAACTTGTTGTTATAATTCTTTAAGGATGTCATAGAATATACCATAAGTGACAAGTATTTTCATTTGTCACATAAAATTTGCCTTTGACATGAGTCAAAAATTAAAATTTTATTTCCGTGACAATATTTTGTGACGACCAATAAAGATACAGTCATTGAATGATTAAATTGTGTGACGATAAGCAACTATTGTCATAAATTAAAATATGAGTGAGAACAAAATTTACTTATCACAGAAATATCCCTTTCAGTGAATTTTTTTACACTTGTCATAAATTAATTGTCACAAAAACGCAAATTTCTTGTAGTATTTTTCCTCTTAAATTCCTTTCTCAAACCCCATATAATTTCATTCCTAATATATATCTTGAAAGTCTCAAAAAATTCGTAACAAATTAATCTAGCAAGTCTAAAATACCTATAACGAGCATATAACTTCCAAAATAACTCTAAATATTAACGAGTTTAGCGACTCCTTAGGCGAACGTTGCTATCTAAAATAGGGTTAGATACTCTGATAATATACGTCGCCTATTGTGATATTTTGCGACTACATTTCGATGATTTTGTCATAGTATGGAAACATATGTCTCTAGGCATAGCTAAGCGTTACTAATATTAGCAGAATCAATGACGTCTAGCTGCATTATATGTGAAAGTCGCATAAACAACGACGTTTATTGATGTTTTTTTTGTCGGAACTAAATTATTGATATGTACGGATATATAATTCACTTTACCCCACACTCTATCTCTCTCTCTCTCATATTTTGATCCCCATATAAAAATCTTTTATGTTGTTCGTCCCCAACCGACGATAGATGACGCTCCCCCTTCCAATCGCCCCCCATTCACCATTGTTTGACCGTTGCCTCCCACCATCATTTGAGCCCCCTCCACGCTCCGGCGCTCCCATCCGTTCTCGCCCATCGCGATCACAAATCCTTGGTCTGCTAGGATACAAATGACTTCGGCTCGACTCCTCCATCACACTTCATGTAAGTTTTCTCCTACTTCTCCTTCTTATTCTTATTTCTATCCATGCATAGGAGTTAACTCCATCTCTTTTGAATTTTGATGACTATTGGATTCATTTTGATAGTGCTTACCATACGTTTGTTATAATGGTCATGAGAAAATTAGTTATATTGTATATGTTTCATTTGTAAGTAGTCATTGTTTATTTTAAAGAGGATGAATCTGATTATGAATGATGGATAAGGGCATAGCCACCTGGCCTCGGGGGGTGTGGCTGTGCTCCCTGGGTTTAGAATTCTTGAGCATCCAATCCAATATTCTGAATTGTTGCAAAACTTTGTTGGCCATATTTATATGTCTTCCCATGTGTTGAACCCAATGAAAGACATCTAAGAAAAATTTAGCCTCAGAAAATTTGGCTTAGCTCTAAATTCACACAAACAATTCAATCTCAATAGAAATTGGGAATGTCAGTGAGTAGATTTCTTGGTATTCAATAGTACCTTCCAAATATTTTCCTAAATAATTCAAAAGAACTTTGATATCAAGTTGAAGATAATATGTTGAAGTATATAATTTAGTATTAAACAGATAATCATGCCAATTATGTGTTAAATTAGGTAATTAGTACTAGTCATTTTATAACCTGAACATATTTGATACATGGTGCTATATCACTCCACCATAATTTTTAGTCAGTTGAATATAAGCTGAGCTAAGTTGTCTTGGTATATGAATATATCCAATATGATTAAGGCACCCAACTTTAATCAAATCAGAATATTTATTACTTTATTTTACCAAATTCCAGTCAACATCATGAAACTCCAACGAACAGTTCGATCATTATTTAAAATTAGTAATTAAAAGTGATTATTTTACGATTGTTATAGTTTATGACATTTTTCAAATATTTGTATGGTAAAGATGACCCTTACCCCATTGCAACCTTACATATTGGTTACAATCATTGGCTCAAAAAAGATATCATGATGTTAGATATAAGATTGATTTCGATCTGGTACGGATAATTTAAACCCAATACCTTAAAACCTTCGACGATGTCCATGGCCTGGCGAGGCAAAAATTATCAGTCTAAATATAGAAACAAGCATACGAGGCTAAAATTAGTAGTGTGGGCTTATCAATGACCATACGAAGCTAAAATTAGCAGGCTGGATTTGGCAATGACTATATGGATGCCCCTTCCATCCACACTTGGAAATGAGGATGCGACAACCCAGTACACTTTTCTAGTATGCAACTGATTACTTTTCTTAGCTTTACATTATTGTGGTGCTTCTAATTCTGTTTAATAATGTATACTACATATGAGCAGAACTACAATGTCGTGAGTAGTATAAGTAAGAAAATAATAAAGTTTGGTTGTTGTTCAAAGCAACCCATTGCA
The DNA here is from genome assembly GCA_029216955.1 of Iris pallida. NCBI lineage: Eukaryota > Viridiplantae > Streptophyta > Magnoliopsida > Asparagales > Iridaceae > Iris > Iris pallida. The sequence continues at coordinate 370,145 of JANAVB010003800.1, read as the reverse complement.
TGGGTATAAAATACAGGGTTTAATGATTGATACTGATACTGATACCCAGTCAGCTATAGATACTTATTTATGTATGTATTGGCATAATAATATCAATCAATACTGATATGTACTTGATACTTGAATAACTGTATTTTGATGGATATTTTATGTATAGCATGTACTGAACAATCTGTATCCATCATTAAAGTTTATAAAATGGATATAATTTACTAGTTACGGCTTCGTTCTTGGATGTATAACCTTCATCCTAAGGACATGTGTAGTGTGAAGGAAGAGTTCATGTAAGGCTAGATGCATCCTTAGTTTGCCAGCCAACATTACCTGGACGACACCAAATTCAAGTGTCCGTGTGTGAGATTTTGCAATATCAGATCTCATAAAAAAGACATTATGACATTCCATATGTACTCGAAGGGATTCACATCAAATTACTATCAGTAGACCTCACATGGAGAGCTACTGTCATTAGCACCGGCATGAGATCTATATATGGAGACATATATGGATGTCCACGATCATTTCGATTAGGATGACATGAGTGTGAATATTGTTTTCGTTGTTATGGATCTCATTTTTGATCTGGATGATCATGATATAAAGGATGCACCGAATGTTGAGGCTACGACCTTCATGGAGTTGCTAGAGAATATAACGACTCCCTTATACCTAGGTTGTGAGGATCAATCACCGTTGGAGGTGGTTACAAAACTACTAAGTATCAAGTTTGATTTTAACATGTCACAAGAATGCAACAGTCGAATGATAGAGTTGATTATAGGGATCCTTCCAAAAGGTGTGAAATTGCCAACACACTTCTACTAATTCAAGAGAATAATACGATTGCTATGGTTGGTATATGAGAAAATTGATGCATATCACAACGAGTGCATGTTGTACAATAAAGACGATAAGAATGAAGACGCATGAACATTTTGTAGAGGTGATCATACAAAACAAATGGTACAAGGATCGAGGATTGTCAGTGGAAGGAAGTCGACATATTCGATGCACTACTTGACTTCAACATGAAGGTTGCAAATCTTGTTTATGGTGAAGAAGACTACCAAAAGCATGAGTTGGCACAGGCGGGAACATAACGAAGGAGTGTTGGATCATCCATCTAATGGAGAGCATGGAAGCACTTTGGTCGAGAGTATCCTGATTTTGTAGCAGATACACAAATTGTCAAATTGGAAGTCTCCTCCGATGACTTCACCCCCATTTGAACTTTTGGGCTCCACGTATTCGTGTTGTCCTGTGATCATCACTCCGTACAACCTACCTCCTTGGATATATGAAGACTCTGTATATGTTTCTAACCATCATCATCCTGGGTCCAAATATTTTGAAGAGGAACATCGATGTGTTCTTGCGGCCGTTGATAGATGAGTTAAATCATTTGTAAGAATTCGGCGCCAACACGTAAGATGTGTCTAGGAAGCAAAATATCTGGATGAGGCCACCACTTTTTAGATAATTAATGACTTCCCGACCTATGGCAACTTATTAGGTTAGATCACACATAGTCGCTTCTCTGGTCTACATTGTATGGATCATAGGAAGGATTTTTGTTTGAAAAATAGAGACGAACTATGCTTCCTAAATTGTCATCGACAATTTATGTCAAAAGATCATATGTTCAGTAAAAGCATCAATGCTTTCCTTGTCGACATTATAGAGAAGGCCGATCCACTATTGAGGTGGCCTAGAGATACGATTTGGAAAGAAATAAAAGATTTACCAAGTGATAATAAAGAGCCTAGAAAGGGGTACAAATGTGATGGATTTGAAAGCACTCAACGTTGGACAAAGCAGTATATATTTTGGGACCAGTCATATTAGAGCACCAGTTTGATCAAACACAGTCTTAATGTCATGCATATTAAGAAGAATGGATTTGACAACATAATTAATATTTTAATAAACGTTAAGACAAAGGCAAAAAATAATCCACAGGCCTAGACTTGAGTTGGAAAATATCTATAGATGACCTTCTTTACCTTTGAGAGATGAAGGCAATGAAAAATATAAGCAGCTTAAAGAAATTTCTCATTTGACAAGGAAGATGAAAGGGTTCTTTGCAAGTGGATTCAGGCCCTAAAATTCCAAAACAGTTACGTGCCAAATTTTAGAAGATATGTCAACCTTAAGGAGAACAAACTAACATGTACAAAGACCTATGACCATGTCGTATTCATGGAGTGGTTAATTTTGATTGCATTTCAGAAATCCTTATTACAGACCGTCTGGGGTCCGTTGACAGAGCTTAACATATTTTTCAGAGATCAATGTTCTACTAAGATGATCGTCGATCGTCTAGAAAAGCAAAAAAAGTACATTGGTAAAATTATGCAATCTCAAGTGGATGTTTCCTCCCAGATTCTTCGACTCTATGAAGGATTTTATACTTCATCTTTATATGAGGCACGTGTCGGTAGATACGTCGATTACTGATGGATGTTTTGAGCGGTATCTCCATCAACTAAACATAAATATAGAAATTAAGGCATAGGTTGAGGGTTCTATTTGTGAAACGTGTGTTCTTTAGGAAAATGTAAACTTTTGTTAGATGTATTTCAAGCCTCATGTTGCTACTATTCGAAGGGGGCCCTGGGAAACTTCGATGGCTAGATACCGAGAAACTAATGTTGCGGTACTAAAAGTATTCAATGCTTCTAATAAGCCTTCAGGAAAAATAAATAAGAGATATCTGAATGACGATGAGCTACGGGCTGCTCAGTTGTATATATGACTCAACTACGATGAGGATAAAGTAAAGAACTCGAGGGGTAAGTAATTAATACATTAATTTCCTGTCATCTTAATTTTATTACATTGATCATCCGACACTTTTTGCTTTTCTAGCATATTTAATGAGGAGTTGAGATCGAGCAAACCATACATAATAGATGAAAAATCAAAACTAGAAATAATACAACACTTTTATTTTCGGACAGAAAAAGTATTATTATTCTTTCGAAGATAACTTTATAAGACTTTTGCAAGTATATTCCCAGTCCCAAAATACATAGGACTAGGAATAAGTATACATGCTTTCTATGTATCAAGTGGACTCCAGCTAGCTCGAATACTATAAGTTGTCTTAGTTTTCAAAATCTATATATCAATTCAATTAACATATATCTATCTCAATCCATAGAATATATAAAATAAAGAATAAATAATATGTGTCATAGTCTGTATCCCAGTAACACATGCTTGAATAGACCCGATGAACAATATAGGTCTATAAAAGTAGGCTAAAGAGTAGTATGCAAGTAATGGATGAAATATGAAATCACGGTAAGTACTTGAATCTGAAATAGCAATATCACCATGATCGACAAACATATCCCACATGACCGACTACCTGGAGAGATCACCAGGTCTTAAGAGGGGCATAACAAGGTACATAATATACATGCCAATGACAATAAAGGAAATACGAACTAAAGGGTAACTACTATAACCAGTATAAGTGATATGCACCTGAAAACACATTCTGGATATCATGCTTCAAGTCACTAAGACTCACAAGCTTCTCAACAGGAAAACACCCAAGGCATCGTGTCGTGGAACAAAGGAAAACCTAGAACAATAAACACCAGAGTTTTGGTATAGAGACAACGACAAACTTAAATAAAACAACCAAGTTCCAAGTATAAAATGAGGCCAAACTAGAAAAATAGCCAGATATAACAGTCATGTTCTCCCCACCCCCTGTCTAGATCTAAAAATTCGAGTCAAGTACAATACAGCAAGTCACAAGTGCAAGTAAAGATGTAGTCTCCTATCATGAAGTCCATAACCATAAATACTTTTCATATTATGAATCGTGACGGTGTCATGTGGTCTATTGTATCAATGAATACGAACAAAATAAACGTAATGCCTAGTATCGATATACAATGTCAATAAAATGACATTGGTATCTGAATACGATATTTATACCGACCAATCCTATATCATGACAATAATGAACGAGAAATAAATACAACAATACAAAGAAAAAGGTAGTAAACTGTAACATTGGCAATGTACACTTGCCGATAGCCTCGAAGTGCGTATACAATGATCAGACTCTGGGATCCTCGCTAATACCATCACGTACACCAAGAATATAATAAATCTAACTATCAATGGCATGTCTATGTCATACCATATATGTCCTTACCATATATAGACCTAATTAATATATTCTACTATACTAGTCACATTACCTATTTAACTCAATGTAGCATATATAGTATTAAATCTATATAATAAAGTAATATTTTTATAAAGTAAAAAAATATAATTTATTTATGGAAAAATATATATAAATATTTATAATAAAATTTAGTCTATTTTATGAAGTACGTGTAGCCAACTCTAGAGGGGGTCTGAATGGAGTATGTGTCGATAATACCCAATTAAAAGTTAACTCTATTCAAGTCCAACCAACAGAAATAATAATCAGAGTATAAGTGCGGAATATAAATGGAGATCAGAGAAGCATACGCAGACACAGCAGTTTTTAACCTGGTTTCCCTCGAGGAGGACTAGTCCAGGCCTGAGAACTCTAGCTTATGATTGAAATCCACTATTTGTGAAATAGCGTACAACCACGTGCCTTTACTCAGAAGAGCACGCTAACTTCTTACAGATTCGCAGATGGCGAAACTTGGAATTATCCAAGTGACTTCTTTTGAAACTCTTGCACACAAACTTCTAGTTGACTCGTACGGAGCACCTTGGGGGCATGGGAAGTTTTGTGGCTAGTTAGATGAGAAGAATAAGCTCTAGAATGTATAGGCAATAGGAGAAGAGAATATGAGAAGATTAGATGATTGATAATAAGAGAAATCAAGGCCTATATATACTAGTCCAGAGAGGCAGTGTTCGGCCAGAACTCTGTCCCAAAATTTCAAATATTTAGCCGTTGGACAACTAGCAACCAGCAAGCCCTAGAAATTAGGTCCTAAAATTAAAGGGGCAGAGTTCGGCCCGAACACTGTGTGGGGTAGAGTTTGGCCCGAACTCTGTCTCTTAGGGTTCAGAAAGTTCAAGTAGGCTTTTTGGGCTTGGCAAGTTTTGGAGTTTGTTTGGTGGAGCTTGGGTATTAAGTCTAGGGTTGAGATACTCAGTGCGCCTCAACTTACAATAGCCTAGACTCAATGAAAAGTAAAAATATAGACTCAGAGTACAAGTAACAGCAGTACTATCGAAGCAATCGTCGATGATGTCTGTCTTGAACTGATATGTGATGACGTTATGTTTTGGAGCTTGATGTGTCAAGTTGGATTACAACAGATATCGTTTTGTTAATTATCAAGATTAGGTTGACTGCTATTCAATTTGCGTCAACATTTTATACATAATAAAGTAGGTATCCATGTCTCGTACTGATCCAATATCAATATTTACCAACTTGTCTAATAATTTTGTACCCCAAACAACTAATTATAATAATTAATTATTCTAGAAAATTCTGTAAAATATTCAAAAATATGATTTTCATGATAAAACACTCACAATAATTATTTTGGAAAAGTCCCATATAGTTCCGAGTCCAAAAGGAAGTTTAGATTCTAGTTTTTTCGACGTTCCGCCAATAACACGATAAAAATAGAATTTAATAAAATATGTAAACTCAACCAAATCACTCAAAAGTATGTTGAATGGATAGATCAAGGTGTCTATAGTGTTACTGAAATTTTAGAGTGGTCGAAGTGCTCCGTAAGTTACCAAAAACTCGCATGCAAGAGAATTGGTTCAGTCTGGACACACGTTTGTAAAACGGATGCACCGAACAAACCGTGCAAAACCATGTGGTTGACCAATTGGAGATAAAAATAGATACGTACGGCTTCTTGTTAGTTTTAATTTCGTGACAAAGGGACAAATAAAAGTCAATAAAATATAGTATAGAAAACAGCATACCTACTGTGTCGATTCAGCCCAAGCGTGATCGACTTTGGGTGCCTTCTGTGCCTTGTGCCGACCAAAATAGGGGATGTAACTTCTCGGAAAGTTGCCGAGATATTATAGGGGTGTATTAGGGTCGAGATGAAGGTGATAAAGTGGTTGAAAGGTGTCGGGAAAGAAGGTTTTTGACAAAAAGGTTAGGGATGCACGCAGGTGAGAGAAGTAGAAGGGTGTCAGTTTTTTATATAAAATATTTTCGTACAAAAAAGAAGAATAAGTGGGGCGCGGGTTATGTGAGCCATCTGAGATTTGGTGATGTTAGGATTTGTCTTGAATTAAAATAAATGTGCTAGCACCATAATTTTTGGCCTATTCTTATTTTATTTAATATGATTTTTATTTATTAAAAGTATATTTAATAATTGATTATAAATACAATTTGTCGTAGCTTTGATTTTTGAAGCGAAGTATTAGCTAATTTCTCGAAACAAGTTCCATATTCCTGTTCTAGACGATTTTACCTTCATTTTGGCATATCATGTCCCACACAAACATGTTCCCTTATACGTTATTTTTATGTACAATTTTCGGGTCAAAATGGTCATTTTTGCCTTCGTCTTCGATGTATTTTCAAATTCCGATTTGAGGCCCAAACCCGATCCAAACATTTTGACCCAATATATAATTTTGACCCATTTTGAGCCAACTGCAGACGTGCCAATGGTGTCCCACTCAATTGAGTTCTCATGTACTATTTATTTTCAAATGGCACATATGACCCAATTATTAGACTTTCAGAGCCTATTTCGGTTCAATAAATCATACCGATCCAAAACTATTCTAACTAGCCTTGGAAGAGCATATATTAGGTTGCCATAACCAACTAGAATTAATTTATATAGATTTTTTTTATATTTTGTACAACCAAATAGGCTTAAATCCAATCAAATCTTTCATTTCCATTTTTGGAAACAATTCAAGTCTTTTGAATATGCAATCTTATATATCTTGTAGAATATTAATCAAATCTCAACCAAATCCTACCGAACCGATTCCTATAAAATTCCAACCCTGAAAATTTTAATTATTTATATATATACCATATTTTAGTCGGCACATTTTTTTTCCAAAAAATTGAGAAATCCTATTCTCTTTTCTATTTTCGCACATATTTTTATACGTGACAGAAACCCAACTTTTCGACTACTCCAACCCTTCTACCACCTTCATCTTGTCCCTATGACAACCCTAACACCCTAGCACCTTCCGTTGAGCCACAATGACCATTTGGTCAGTAAAAGACGTGAAGGCACCCGAAGTCGATCAAGCTTGTTTAGGATTCGTTACAGCAGGTAGACTAACTTGTACACCAGGTTTCATATATTCTGATGATCATTTCTCACCAAACAAAAACTAACGCAAAGACATAAGTGTCTATTTTCATCTTCATTTGACCATCCACGTTGTTCCGTACGGTTGTCTAGGAAGTCCATTTTACTACTAGATGTCTAGACTGAACTAATTCTTTTACGAGCGAATTTTCATCGACTTACTGAGCACTTCAACCTTTCAAATATTTTTGGTATATCCTAATCTTTTTATCCCATATATTTTTGTGCCACTTGGTAGAGATTTTATATTTTAATAAAATTTGTATCCGTTGTATTGTTGTCGGATCACTAAAAAACCTAGAATCTATGTGTCTTTTTGGGACTCGAAACCCTAAGGAACCATTCTAAAATAATTATTGTGTTTATTTTATCATAAAATCAATATTCTATTGTTTGTTTCGGGTACAAAACTATTATACAAGTTTGTGATTATTGATGTCGGATCAATATGAGACTTATATACCTATATAAACTAAATAGACTAAATATTATTATAAATTATTTATAAATATTCTTCCAGAAATAAAAACATATTTTTATGACATAAAAATATTACTTTATTGGGTAGATTTAAAGCTTTGTATGTTAGATTGAGTCGAGTAGTTATTGTAACTAGTTTAGTATATAAATATTATTGGTCTATATATGGTAAGTCCATAATTAAGGCTATTTGATTGACGCTACGGATCCTAAGGTGATACAGCTTTATGTTGAATACGTTTCATAATTTTAAACATTCACCATGATAATGCCATCATAATTATGGGGATTAATTCTAACCTCTGTAATCGATAACACATGGCACGATGAGTGTGATTCAAGCGTATGTTTATGTAAGTTTAGATTTGAAATTTAATCGTCTTTGAAAGACCATATTTTTGTTTTAGTATAGGTTGAGCAAAAATAAGTAAAAATGTGCAAATTTTCTCATTTTCGCGTGGAAATCCAACATCAACCGTTACAAAGCTATTCGGCTACAAATACATCAATTTCTGTATATGCGAGGCATCGGTATATCGATTCTTAAGACTTCTTGCTTCTTTATTCTGCCTTCCACCGATCGAGTTCTTCATGCTACCACTCTCCAGATCTCTTCATTTTTTGTACTTAGAACTGATTTGTAATCTTTGTAATAGAGAATTTGTGGTACTTGAAAGTAGTAACAAGTTTTCCTTAAAAGAAATTGTAAACTTTCTTTTCATTCGAAAACTGAGACAATGGAGGAGATGGCTAAGGTCGCTAGCTTCCATTGAAAATCTAATTTTTGTATCGAGATGACCCTCCACGCACTTCTCTGGACCAGATGAGGATTTATATATGGAACAACGGGCCTATATAGTAAGTTGACTAACATAAATTTGCTTCAGTTACATAGTTTATATTTTCATGCTCTCACACACACACACACACACACACACACACACACACGCACACACACACACATATATATATATATATAATATATATATATATATATATATAAATTTATATATATATATATAATAAATATATATATATATATATATATATATATATATATATATATATATTTTTTAACATACACACACACACACACATATATATATATTATATTATATATATATATATATAATATATATATATATATATATTTTAATATATGTATAATATAAAAATAATATATATATGTGGTGTTACCCCCGAAGCTTAAGCAGCGCCCGCTCCCCAAGGGGTCGAACCGCGCCCACCCCCGACATGCACATTTGGTGTTACCCCTACACCACAACTCTATGTGCTATATATATATAAAATATATATATATATATATACAAAAAAAAAAAAAAAAAATATATATATATATATATATATAGCTCTTCCAGTCTCCCCTCTCCCCGCCCGCCGATGCTCGATGGCTCCACCTTGGCCGGCAGAGTGCTTAGGCCTGGTTAGTCATCCCCCCTCATCTTTCCCCTCTCCCACTGGTTTTCCTCCACCTTCGTCTTCCTTTTATTTCCTACACCTCACGTCCCAGTTCGGTGGCTCCGCCTCCTCTGTCCTTCCTCTCTCTCCCCTCCAGCCTATGCCACCACCCCCCCTTTGTTCAGGTACGACCCCCTGTCACCATCTTGGCGTGTCTTCCTCCCACCCCTGGGCTCTGTCCCTGGCGGTAGCTAGGCTGCCCCTCCTTAGGCCGGGCACGCTCTGACATTCGATCCTCGGTTGGCACCTTTCTCCCACCTTCAAATTTCAAACGGACCTGCAGTCCCCTCGGGTTGGGACCCCCCTGCAGTGCAGGCCTCGGGTTTTCCAACACCTGGCCTTTTGTGTTTGTTGGGAGCTATTCCACACATGAAGGGGGCCCACCTATTCAATCCCATCCATCACGTTCTGCTTTCCTTTTCCAAGCTCCCTTTGGTGGGTCCCACGGAGACATTCGCCCATGTTTTTATGCTCCGACTGCCCTTTCTGCTATCGGCAGCCCCGCGTATTTTCCTCCCTCTTACCCTGCGTACTCAGGGGGGTCCCTCTCCCTCGCTGCTCTCTACGCCAATCCCTCACTCGCGTATTTCCCTTCACTCACACTGCGGTCTCGGGTGGGTCCCACTCCTCCCCCGAGCTCTACGCCTCTCCCTCTCCCGTAGTGCCCCTGAGCTCTACGCTCCCCCTCCTCTCTGGGATCTTTGCTGTCCCCGACGCTCGTAACCGAGGTCCTTCTCCCTCCCATTTTCCCCACTGTACCTCCCCTCGGGCCGTCCTCGGCCCCCGGTACTGCCCCCGTATCTTCTGGTCTGACGTACTCCGGGTCCCATGCCCCCGTGGCTAGCCACTCCCCTTCTCCGGTGGTCGCTTTGGCCGATGTCGGCCCAGCGGTCTCTGGCGCTTCGGGACAGGGCGCTCCCTCCCCCGGAGACGCTTGATTCCCTAGCGACGTCACCTCCTGAGAGCAGTGCAGCAATCGCCTCATCTTTTCCCGTATTCCAGTCAGGTCCACCCCCCTCCCCCTCCCCTGGCACGGTGCCCCTGGCTGTTACCGTCGCCCATCGCCCCCCGTGATGAGCAATTTCCACCCCGGATCCCTCCCGCCTTCTTGTGGGGTATCGCTGGACCCCCCCCTCGTCCGGAGCTACTCCGGCGTCCTACGCCGCCAAACTCCGCCCTGACTTAGCTTTTGAGCGGAGTCTCCTTTTCCCAGACATCAATCTTCTAGACATTGAGTACTCCCAGGACTCCCCAGTGTCTTTCCTCCCCTTCACCGAGTTGGAATTGACATCCCTGTCATCATCTTTCCTCCACACTTTCATCCTCAAATTTTCCACTGGCTGCCCCAAACTCTCCAGAGTGTAGGAGGCGATAGCCAGCTGGAAACTATCGGTGAATTACCGAGTGGCACCCTTCGATCCCAGGCATATTCTTCTCCACCTATCCTCTGACCTCGACCATAGGACCGTGTGGTCCAAAGGTACGTGCAGGATTGACTCCCACCAGATGAAGATCATCAAGTGGTCAGCAGGCTTTAGTACCAAAGAAGACTCAGCGAAGGTCGCCGCCTGGGTTACCCTGCCTAATCTTTCCCTAATTTGCTTTGTCCCTGCGGCACTTAGACGTATTGCTAATTCCTTCAGAACGTATATGGCCACGGCCCCAGAGACGAGCAACCTCACCAAGGCTCACTATGCTAAAATATGTGTGGAACTCGATCATTCATCCGAACAACCCAATTTTATCACTATCGAGCTGGGCAACCAGACCCACACCCAACAAATCCTCTACGACAACCACATTATGTTCTGCAACTACTACCATTTAAGAGGTCACCTTCCAAAGCACTGTCACTGTCTCCACCCAGAACTCAAGAAGAAAACCAGTCAGGGAACAACAGAGTACCAACAGAGGGAACGACTCCCAAGGCTCTCCTTGTACCTCTTCCAAACTCATACACTCGATTCAGCTCCAGTGACGGCAAGTCAGACAAGAGTGAGTCCCCCAGCAAAGCCTTGATCCCCTTCGACACCCAAGCTCTCACCCTCTCCAACTAGTTCGATGCTCTTGTCTCGGGGGACGCAGAGCCCCAAACGGATAGAGCGTCTCCCCTTGTCGATCGTGCCCTCATCGAGATCCCTTACTTGGAGAACGTAGAGGCGACCACTACCACCATCGATGCAGATCAACATCGCACCAACGAAAACTCTGTTGAAGAAGCCCTTGCTATTCTAGGAATAGACCTAGTACGGAGAGGACAACAGGTTCAAGATGCAGGCTTTCCTCTTCAGCAAATAATAATTCAGATTAAGAGCGCCAGTGACTCCTTAGCTATTCCCCCAGAGGATCCCATTCTGGACTCCACTGGGAATCGATCGGCCCTCTCCCGAACCAACGCGAGGAATCAACTCATGACCCTACCACCTCGACAAAGGCAGCAGCATCAACCTCGTACGAGGTCAATGTCAGGAAAGGACCCGCTGATACCATTACCATCCAAACCAGATCCGCCACCAAGCGAAACAAAAATACCCTCCACAACTTCTTTAATGCTTAACATCCTATCTTGGAATGTTCATGGGCTAGGGAACAAACCTACATTAAGGAGAATTACCAGCCTTAGGAAAATCCATAAGATTGACATCCTCATTATTCTAGAACCAAAAATCCCCCCCAAAAGATTAAAATCTATCCAGATGCAGCTGGGCCTTCCCATGGCCATTGCAGGCAGACACGATATTTGGATCCTCTGTACGAATGACGTCAACATCGGAAGCATCCAGGACACCCAACTGGCTCTCTCGTGCTGGTTGGAACATCCCATGCTTTCAGACCGCGCCATCATCTCCGTGGTCCATGGCAGCTGTGATATTACAGAGCGGAAACACCTTTGGAACGATCTCCTTGACATCCACCTAAACCACATCAACTCTTCTTGGCTTTGCATCGGGGACTTTAATGCGCTTACCTGTAGAGAAAAAAATCGGAGGACGCCCCCTCCTACCCAGGATATGTAAGACTTCAACAACTTCATCTTCAATGCTCATCTAGCCTAGCTCCAGTTCACCGGCAATGCTTTCACCTAGTGCAACATGCAAGAAGGTAACCATCATCAATATTCCCGTCTGGACAGAGCCCTCACGAACGACCTCTGGTACGGAATGGGGATCACAACTAACATGTCCCATCTCAACTCTTCTGAATCCGACCATGCCCCCCTGCTGGTGGAAATTAAAAATAATACTAACCCAACCAATAAGAACTTCCAATTCTTCGACTTCTGGACCGAGCACCCCCAATTTTTGGACCTAGTCGCGGAAGAGTAGAATAGCGAGGATTCTACCCTACCCCCCCTCTCTCAGATGAGCAACAAGCTCAAGGCAACGAGAAAAGCACTGTCCAATTGGAGTAAACTAGCATACAGGACATCTTTCAGGCAGTTCGGGTTGCTGAGGACGACGTCTCCCGTGCTGAAGCCAGGTTTGCCTCGGATCGCTTCTCGGGGCCAGGATTGTACTGAACCTCACCAAGGCCAAGCTTAAATTCAGGCTCAAAGTGGAGACAGATTTCTGGAAGCAGAAAGCGAGATTCATAAGGGACAGCGAAGGGGATAATAACTCAAAATATTTCTATGCCTACATCAACCGGCCGCAGACAGAAGCTCTCGATTCACCATACTATTGACGACAACGGGAACATCATTACAGACCAAAAGAGCATCCAGGTGGCCGCCACGGAGTTCTATTCTAAATTATTCTCTAAAGCGACGGTTCACAAAGACAACGCCTTCCTGGATCAAATCCCCTTCTCATTAACGATACCGACAACGCCCAGTTGGAGCGCCCCCCACTGCCCAGGAAGTAAAAGATGCGGTGTGGCTCTGAACGAGCACGGTGCTCCAGGACTGGATGACTTTTTGGGGCTTTTCTTTCGCACGTGTTGGGACATTACTAACCCGGACCGAAGCGGCTATTGTTTTTTTTTGAAGGAGCCACATACCCCAAAGCTATTTCTAGCACCAAGCTGATCCTTATTCCAAAAAAAAGAAAACCCGGAGTCCTTTCGCAACTTTCGACCCATCAGTCTGTGCACTTTCACCAACAAGATCATCTCCAAAATCATCGCAACTAGAATGGCAGGGATCCTCCCCAAGATCATCTTTGAGGAGCAAAGCGGGTTTATTCAAGGGAGGAACATCCAGGACAAGATTATGCTGGCCTAAGAGTTAATAACCTGCATGAAGTTTCTAGTGAGAGGGGGCAACATCGCCGTCAAAATCGACATGGAGAAAGCTTATGACAAACTGGACTGGAAATTTATGATCTGGGCCTTTAGGGCATTTGAATTCTCCGAAACTTGGACCAACACCATGTGGAGATCCATCAGCAACTCGTGGTTCTCCACGGTCATCAATGGCCAAGCCGAAGGATTTTTTAAATCCAGTCGTGGGGTTAGACAAGGCGACCCTCTATCATCCACTGTCTTTATCATAGCGGCAGATGCCCTGAGTAGGAACCTTAACAACATGACCAGCACTCCAAACTTCCTGTACTATCACACATCCAGAGGATGTCCTATCATTACCCACCTGGCCTTTGCTGACGATCTACTCATTTTCTCATCTGGAGAAGAAGGAGCAGTGGCAGTAGTCCACAACACCCTGCAGCGGTACTCCATATGCTCCGGCCAGAAGATCAATCCCTCCAAAAGCATTATCTATGCTCACCATAACATCAAAAGAAAGCACGCAATCAGGCTTTCCAACTTAACATCATTTGCTGTTGATCATCCTCCGTTCAACTATCTTGGTTGCCCTCTTGTGTACGGAAAATCCAACACTGCTATCTTTGAGGAATTGATCACAAGGATCAGGAATAAACTTGAAGGGTGGCATAATGCCACTTTATCCCCTAGCGGCAAGATAATCCTAATCAATCACGTGCTCACCTCCATCCCCATCCCACCCTGGCAGTTTGCTCTTCGCCCTTAAAGGTTCTTTCTTCGATCAAGCAGATCTTTTACAATTTCTTTGGGAGCATTACAATGGCCAAGACAAGCATCACTGGGCGAGCTGGGACTCCATGGCTTATCCTACTGAGGACGGGGGTTTGGGATTCACCAAACTCACTCACATCGTTAAAGCTTTCTCGATGAAATTATGGTAGAAACTCGCACGAGCAAGAATTTATGGACCAGGTTTATGAAGACCAGGTACTTCAAGCACATCCACCCATCAGTGGCCATATACAACAGCAGATCCTCAGCGGCTTGGCATCGTATCCTTATCGGGCGAGACCTTACCGAGCTTGCGATGAGACTCCAACTGGGTGACGCGAGTCGAATCTATTCCTGGAGAGATGGACTGGAGATAGCTTGATTCCGAGTCTCACGGAAACCCCGAGAGATAGTAGGATCAGAGCCTTATGGAACCCCATCACTGAAGACTAAAATTGGGACAAGATTCGCGAATGTGCCGGTAACGATACGACAGAGAGCATCCGATTGATCGGATTAAGAATCGGCCGCGATGCCGATGCGATAAGGTGGACGCTCGAGGCTTCGGGGGCATTTTTGGTGAGGTTGGCGAGAATCATTGTCCAAGGGTTGGGGTAGCAGCATTATTTCGTTGTGCACTATTGGCACACCTGCATCCCCGAAGTGGTCTTTCCTCATGTGGAGAGTCATCAGAAAGAAATTGCCAACTGACGATATTCAACACCTTTGGTATTAGCTTAGCATCAGCCTATAATTGCTGCTCTGATCGTCAGATGGAGACTATCGACCATATCATCTATCAAGAAGCCTGACTGGCAGTATCTGGAAGACCCTCAACCAGCACTACAGTATCGAGCCGGGGGTGGTCGCTTCCACGATCTTGCGGACTCATGGGTATAGCTTCTGTCACGACCTGCACCCTGATGAGGGGCACGAGCACCTGGTTACGTCCAGCCTACGCCGCAGTATCGGTGGTAGAACGCTGTATATAGGGTCTGTAAATACTACGACTAAAAGATAAAGGTACCTGTACAGTATACTCTCCGAATGGAGGTGACATAGCATACAGTCTCAATCACAAATACAAAACTAAGGTAGATAGCATGGAGAATATGATAGATAAAGCAGGAAATGAGTCTGAGATACACACAAGTTGAGAGCTATACACAACAACCCGAGTCACTGAAAAATATATATAAGATACTACAATCTGAAAATGCTAGCTGGCTCGCAGGCCAGGCAAATCTAACTAAACTATACTACTCAGGTGAGCAAAGTCTAGTGGCTCTACCAACAAGCCACAGTCCGGGTCTACTCCATCTGACTCGACCCCATAAAAGGTCGGGCAATCTGCCTAAATCTCTGTAAAATTGTCAACGGTATCCTGTCAGGAAAATGAGCAAGTACAAACACCAACAGCAGTTCCATATGAATTGACAAATTCTATAAGAGACAGTGTAAAAATACAAGACAAATCAACTAAAAATATATATATGATGTGAGTGCTGAAAAGGACGATAATATGTATGTATTGGGCGACTTGGGAACTATTCGGAAGCCGAGTTACAACCCCTAAACCAAACAATTACCGGGGCTGTAACCCTTCTCCCGAACAGAACTTAGTCTCCAACGATAATAAATATAAAAGGTGCCTTGAATTATTAGTGTATTATGTAATCGGCTTAGGAAAATATACTCAGGCTTTCCATCCGACCGGCTATGAACCATAAATACAATAGAGCGGTAAGGCCGGTCACCATGGAAAGCTATGAACCATATAGGGTAAGGCTTTACCCGTCGTGAGGTGAGGGTAGCTATGAACCATATGTACAATAGAACCATATGTACAATAGAACCATGTGGGAATTTGATCACACAACCACTAATAACTCCCCATCCTCGAAGAGTATAATGGATCTGGATATGACACGTTATGACACGGGATTCCATAAGAGGGTAGCAAGTCCCCTTTTGAAATCGGTGTCTATACCAATACAATGAAATAAGACAGAATATGTACCAATATACCATGAAAATCTAGGAACAACATCCCATGTCATGATCCAATATACTAGTCCGTGAACTATCGTGACTGGAAATCGAGTATAACACTACAACTGAATGGATATACAGATATCAAGACAATGAAAACTATCATGAATGTACTCGCCTGTGGTCCTGAGCTAATAAGGTGAATAGACGTTCAGAGTGATCACAGACCTAAAATAAGATACTATGATTCAAACAGGATTTTATAATGAAAGAAAGCTAATCTAATATGATATGCAAGTCTAAGTCAAAACTAGTCAAACTAAGTTACACCAAGCTAAACTAGGTCACACTGGGTCATACTGAGCCAAACTGGGTCACACTAGGATAACCAAGGTCAAACAAGGTCATAGGAAGTCAATCCAAGTCAAACTAGGTCAATTTGGGTCAAAGGTTGACTTACAGTTGACTTTTGGTCAAAAAGTCAACTCTGGTCAACTCTGGTCAACTGAGTCAACCATGGGTCAACCCTAGGTCAAATAAGTCAAATGTTGACTAACAGTTGACTTTCATTAACTGGTCAACTCTGGTTTGGTTTTGGTCAATTCTAAGTCAAGTGTTGACTTGAAGTTGACTTTTGGTCAAAAAGTCAACTCTTGGTCAACGGAGGTCAAGACTAGCCTAAACTACCCTCATCTATCATTACCTACCAAGACAACCTTTTTCTAAGCCAATCTTAGAAGTCAAACTCAATATTATCATTACCCTATTACCTACATTTACCCTTCACAAGGTAAATACCAATACCTTACCCATTACAAAGGAAACCCCTCTAGATCTCAGGATACTGGCCTAGCTTCTTAGGGTAGCTAGATACTATCCTATCTAAGGTTTACCAACCAAACAATCTAGGTATATAGCCCATCCAGTCCATCTTATCTTCCATGTTGGTCATCCCAACATTACCTTAGGGTATCGTATGATACGCTATGGTATCATGAGATACCACACCCTACTCTCTACCAAACCTCCTAGTTCACTCTCCTACATTCTCTATCTAGGTTAGTCCTCTCTACTAGTCCAATAGGTACCAACCTAGTAGGACACTAACTTAGCAAACTCACTACTAACACTAACACAAATAACTAACTATTCACTAACTTTCCTTTCTATCTAAAACTCACTCACACACACAATATAATAGATCATAGGAGTATGAAAATGTGGACTGAAATAAGAGTGAATGAATGGTGAATGAAGTGAAGTGAATGGTGAATGAAGTGAAGTGAATGGTGAATGGAGGATGAAAATATGGATTGAATTTATATGGAAAAGATATGGAATAAAGTGGACTGATATTTGTGATGGAAATGATATGAAATGATATTTTGAATGCATGGATGATATGAAATAATATTTTTGAATGCATAAATGATATGAAATGAATGAAGGGGTGGAAGAATGAATGAATGGAATGCATGGTTGAAAGTGTGAGTGAATGAAAGGGAAATGAAAGACGGAAGGACGAGTGAATGGATAGATGAATCAATGGATGATATGGGGCTGAAATGTGGCTGAATAAAGGGTGATATGGCTGTCCAAATAGGGCTCATATGGGCTGATTTGTTGGGGGTTAAGAGGGCTAATGTAGGGCTGCAAGTGGGGGCTAAAATGGCTGAATTTGGGGCTGCCATGGGCTGTAATGTAGGGCTGAATGGGGCTAAATCTATGTGCTGATTTGTGGGCGGTATATGGCTAATATATGGGGCTGAATGGTGTGTATATTAGGGGTGAAATATGGGGCTGAGTGGCTGTGATATGGCTGAACATATAGGGTGATATGGAGGCTTATATGGCTGTGTATATTGGGGGTTTAAGGACTGGTTTGAGGCTGTCCATCTCCCCCTATAACTGCTGCTCCTACTGCTGCAAGAAAGCAGCAGCATGAGCTGCTATTGCTGCTGTTATACAGCAGGTTCTCCCTCCATTCCTTCACCCATCTCACTCTCTAAATCACTCTAATACTCCAATACTCTCTCACTCTCAACTCTCAAACCATTCTTTCAATCCCATTCTCTCTAATCCCTCTCACTCTCTCTAATACCAAAACTCCACTCCCCTCCCCCACACACACATATATATATATATATATTATATATATATATATATATATATATATACACACGTGAAAATATATATACATATATACACACATGAAAATATATATACATATCCACTCACCCACACATATATATATATGAGAGAGAGAGACACACACACACATACTTATAAATTATATAACCATGAAATATTTATATATATATAATATTATATATATGAAACATTAAGAGCAATATTATAGGAATCAAAATCTGAATTTAAAATAGAAAATATTCATTAAATAAATCACCACCACATGAAGTGTCCAATATTGGGGGTTTCCACATGGACACAAAGCACAACACAAAGGACACTCTGTGACCTCCAAATGGACACAAAATGGACACGAATGGAGATACAACCATGGGGGTCATTTTACTGGTTCAAAATGATCCTATCTGTATGTTGGGGTGGTTAGAGGAGAGATTATACCTTTCGGGAGAGAGATTCAAAGGAAAAGCCTTCCGACACGACACCGACACGTTGAGATTCCAAAAGGACACGAACGAGCTCCGAATCCTCCCAAACTTGGCTAGCTCCTTCCTTTCATGGAGTAGAGAAGAAATAAAGAAGATTTGGTGGAAGAAATGGTGGATTTGGAGATGAAATCAATGGGGTTGCTCTCTAAAATTTGGGGAAGAACAAGAGAGAGAAAATAGATGGATAAAATGAAATGGAAGAGATGATGACTCACCCTTATCCCCCCCCATAGGTGGCTGCCCAAAAAGTGCCTAGGTTTCCTATTTTGTGAATGTCTAAAATACCCCCCACATGTTTAAATGAATTAAATTAGGAAAGGCTTAGGTTGAGGCTAAATTAGTCTAGTTTTAAATGCTCTAATTAACTAAACTTATCAATGAAAATTTATTCTAAAACACTACCCAAAAATATTATTATGTGGGCCATGCCTAACTAATGGGTGGGTCCACTAGAGTCCAATCTACCCCGGGTCCCCGTTTCAAGTCGGATTGAGCTGAAATTGAACCCGACTCAAATAACCCCAAAATAATATCATAAATAATAAAATAAATTTCAAAAATATTCAGAAAATTCAAAATGACAAAAATATCCCTATTTCTGAAAATTGGGGGTGACAGCTTCCCACGGCCACCAGATCGTCGCAGCGGCCGCTACATGGGCGATTTAGAAGAATCGCAACAAGGCAAGATACGAAGGTCACCAATACTCAGTCGACCAGCTGTTGCGGTAAGTCTTTCGCCAATGCCGCAAACGGAGTGTCATGTGCTCCCATAGCCCGAGAGCATTCTGGTGCTCGCTCCATCCCTAATCCGTGGCTGTTGCGCTGTCTTCCCCTGTTCTTTACTTTTGGTGGTATACTTGTATAGGCGTCCTCTTTTGCCTTGTATACGGTTTCAGGCTTCGGCATTTTGAGCCTTGATTAATAAAATGAGGGGGTTTTGTTAAAAAAATTAAAATAAAAAATAATATATATATTATATATATTTGTATATTATATATATTCCTCAATGTAATTACTTTTATATAGATATAAAATACAGAGAGCACTTGGCCATTTTCTGAGATACAACTATTGCGGTCCTTAGATCAACTATAATGATGCTTCTGACGAAAGAAATTTTTTTTCGTTCAAGCACTTCCAGGAAAACATAAATTCGATTTTAGTTTCAATTTAGCAATTGTATATGTATTTTTGTTATGCTTATAACCTAACACATTACTTTAGTGTTTTTTATAAACATATTATATTACCCACCATAACATGAGGCAATCGTGAAGTTGTTTCCATCGGTCATCGCATGTTGATCCACGATGTGATCAACGATCAGAAGGCTCGTAATAGATTTGGTTAAACGATCCAAGAATGGATCACATCTGAGTAATGGATTATGATTAGGGCTAGATTTGCTGATAAAAAATACAAAGAAAGATCGGTGAAAGCCAAGGAAGCTTGGTGCAAGACCCACAAGTGGTGTGCTGGGTCGATACCGATGACGGAATATTTTCGCTGAATGGTATGCAATTGCATTTAATAAATATTTATATTTAAAAATAATAGTATAAATGTGTTTTCATATTTTATAAAATAATGTGTATATTTTTAGATACATAGGGGCACTGATGCGTCTATGGTGATCATCTTCCTAGCCCATCAGAAGGCCATAAATCTCATCGACAAGCAGATATGCCAGATCAAAGTAAATATTACACAACTAAAGTATTTATATTTTGTTAACATTAATATGACTTAGAAAATATTCAAGTAGTTTCATATAGCTATTTAGGTTAGTTATATATTAGTAATTACATGCACGATGAGTAGATTGTAATAAGTAAGCTTATCGACATCCGTGTATTATTTAGGATGAGTATGTTAGACTCTGTGAGCTGCCGATGTAGCAGGCTGCTAAAGTACCTATCGAGGGAGAGGCTGGTCCCTCACATGTCCCCAACTGTTGGACCATAGGGCACATCTAGAGGGAAGGTTAGTAGAAAGTGTTTGTGAGCAACGAAAATATTCACCAATTAAAAAATAAGGCAGTTACCAACTAGAATAATATATCAAGTAATTGAGTAAATAGTTAAGAAGAGCAACTATAAACATAAAGGTTTATACTAGTTTTCCTCTGAGAGAACTAGTTTAGTCACGAGAACTCTTGCTCGGTGTTGAATTCACTATCAGCAAAACACAAACTTTGATATGAAGGGATTGTTACTTCTTACACCTCATCATTTATCTGAAGGGTACGACGAATTTACAACACAAGCTTTTGATACAAAAAGTTTGCCGACTTCAAACAAAAAGTGTAAATACCAACGCTTGAAAATTCGTATTTTACAACTCGAACAGACTTTTAAAATTGGAACCGTATTGGCACTAGAAAGCTGAAAGTTGATCTTAAGATTGGAAGAAGTTATAGCTTAACTATATATAAACTACTAAAGATTAAAAGAATTGGTAAACAACAATGGGAAATCTCATGCCTATTTATATTACTCGAGATCGATTTCGGACAATGTTAGGTCCCGTAATGTTCATAAAACCAAACGTTAGAGCCCTGTTTCTTGAAGGAATGGTCAAATAGCAAACTAGGTAAGAGGGACCGAGTTCTGTCCAAGTTCGATCCGAGCTCTACTCGAGTTCGGTCTTAATTTACGGACTGGTGTGTTTTGGCCCATTTGTTTTGTTGGACTAGGATGTTTTTATAGGCTTGGGTGTGAGCTTCCTAGTGCCAACATGATCCATTGTACATCTAGTCTTATAAAAAAACACAAAATACATAACAAATGATAAAATCCAAACGACCTTGTTGCGAAGAAGAGTTGAGATATGCAGTGTTGACTTTGTGCTGATGTTTATTTTATCATATCAAGTTTAATTGTAAACCCCCTATTTTTATACAATTTTTATTATAAATTTTATGGAATATTCTGAATAATTAGTCACTTATTAAATATCTAAATAATTATTTATATGATTCTTATATATTATAAACAAATAAGTGCATATTATTCTAAGGTACATCTTGCACAAGAGTTACTAAATTATACTTTACAAGTAATTAGTGAATTTTAGAATTTAGTAGATTTTTATAAATTATTTTTCTGCATTTATAAGTATGTAATGGAATATTATATATATATATATATATATATATATATATATATATATATATATATAATATATATATATAATATGTCAATTTCTTACGAGATTTACAGAATCTCATGAGTAGCCAAACTAGCCTACATCCGACAACAACACAGCGGAGAAGGGAAGGTGAGCTCGATTTTGAACTCGATCAAAGGAGAACGAAAGAAATTTTCAAAAGCTCTCTGTAAATCCATAGCCCAGTTCTCATGTGATCACACCAAATCCTACTAAGAATCAAATTTAAATTTAGTTAGAAATCAGATTAAGACTCCAGGAACCCAACGCATATACTATATAATATATGCATCGTAATTCTTTAAATATCGTTCAAAACAAACAATCTCTATATTATACCAGACCCTAGGGCCCCTGCGCTCCCCCACGAATGCCTCAATTGCCTGCAAGCCACCGTCGGCTGTCGAGTAGCCAGGGTTCTTCGAATTTTCGACCGTAACAGAGAACTCTCTGTTACTCGAAGACATCTAGGTACCCTAGTTTCGACTCAAATTTCTCTACATCTACTCGATGATTTTTTGATTCGTAAATTCCCACGTATAGACAATATGACTCTCTTTCTAACCCTCCAAGGAAATCCTGTTATAACACTGTACTTCGATCTGAAACTCGACGCAAACTCGAGCAAAAATCTGTCAAGGACAGAGCATTTAGGGCTGTCCCAAACCCCAACTTGGAAGCCAGATTCTGATCTAGATATTAAAGTTTTTGACAAACTAGTTCAAAATAGTCAAAGACATTATAAACGAGATTGAAACGCACCTGTTAGATCTATTTTTCGATTATTATGCAAGAAGTTAATCGATTAAAAAGATCAAAGAAAAAATGTTCTAAAAACTGATTTTTTATGAAAATCTGTCCGATACGACATACGCCTCGACAAATTGGGCAACATGGTCGTGCACTATAAGTACCGAAAGGCATGTATGGATGTTGCCGACGCGTGAGAAATGATGGAACTCGATTTCGTTTTGTGTGTGCGATAAAATCAGTGCGTATCAGTCAAGATACCCCCGTATCGACCTTTCGCAAACTTGGCCATAACTTCGTGTACGTTCATCGTATCAAGATGAAACATGCGCCAACAGGACCATATCTAAATTTTTGCCCTGTGTGCCAAGTTTGGTCCGATTCTGAGAAGGTCGACTGAAACGCATATTTGGCGGGCCCACGACTCGATCCAAAAGACGAAATTATATACGGCCCGCCGTTATCCAACTTTAGATATATGGTTGGGTTCGTCACCTCCAACCGGACCCATAGATATGTAGTTTGACGACTTTAGAGACCATAAACATTAGCATACATTTTGATACAAAATGGGTCCAACGACGGACATCATTTGACCCAAAATTACGATTTTGCCCCTGTTCCAGAATTTGACTTTCGAACAGGTGTTTCCTAGATATATCTTTTACATCGGGAACGTTCTTGATGTTTGTTTCAGCATCCAGAGCCGTTCGTGGATTTTGAGTTTTTATTGCTGACGTACTTGATTGTCGGATTGCCATTCCTGTACCACCAGGCAAGATACGTTGCCACCGTACTCTGTGATTTACTTATTATTATTTTTAGTTATATTCAGCATTACTTATATGTTAGTATTATATCATTGTGCGTCCAAGTCACACTTGGGTGTAAGCGACTGCATCGTTCGTTTACTTGCTTTTGTTTTATTCTCTTGCATTGACTTAGCCTAGTGACCACCATTGATGATGAGGTATTGGTATTTCTCATACAGCGTTGACACATGATCATCACGAGTTGTGAGTCACATGTAGGACACGTACCGGCGTAGTCAGCTGGCTACCGATACGTTTGGAGTGTGCGACGGATAGGAGTAACTGCCAATAGAATTACATGTTACAAGACTTGGTGGTTACTAGAGGTTCTTATCATTCATGGAGATTTTGATACTAGGCATTTGGTGGGGAGAACAATATCCGACGTATGGGCTTCTTTGCACTTCCCTGATTACCTGTGCGCTCCTCCGGAGACGCAGGCCCAGGTGCCCTCTGACGTTTTCCAGAGCGTTATAGACGTACCCCTTGCACAAGATGCCCTCTGGCGATCTTCAGACATTATGGACGTAGGCCCCTATTGCCCTATATGGGAGCTATGCCGATCCCATCTACAGCTAGGGCTCATGCATCGAAGGATTGTATCTCAACTTTATATTCACAGTAGAGTGGTTAGGAACCCTATTGCATGCATGCCCAATTAATCTCTATTATATATCACAGTTTATATTGCATGGTGTTTTCTTGTATCTTGTTACGTCCCTCTGGTGACCTGGTTATCTCTCCAGGGTTAGATGATTTCTCGCAGGAGTACGTCGCGGCATTGGATTCATTCTACATCGATGACGAGGCATCTCCAGCTGACTTTTTTATTTATACATTGAGACATTTAGTGGACAACTTTTATTTTCTTTTATTTTCATTTTGCGGAGGTTGGACTCCGATCATTTGAGACTTTTTCTTAGCAATTTGGAGTGGGTATGTCCACCCAGCTATCTCTTTGCTACATTATTTATTTGGACTCTTATATCTTCTGTGTTGACTGTGATGAAATTAGATTATTATTATAGTACTATGGCATGTGATAATATATATACAACTTATGTACGTATACGAGGATTCCATATATTGGAGTATTCTTCGTATATGTGCAGCTAGCATGTCTACGTACTCGGTCCTAAGTATTTTGGGACTAGGTGTTATATATTTTTGTGGTGGTCCATGCAGGTCAGAAAATATTGTTGGGTTACATGACTGTGCCCAACAAGCCTGCATATAGAAATGGGAATAGTATCTCATCTAAATCTACTACCTCCTTTGACCTCCAAGCTTTTCAAATTTCCTTTGACTACTTCAATTACCTCATATCTAACCTTTCCTAATATCATCATACTTTCTTCGTGCCAACAGTATGAATCTAAAACGCAGACACATTTCTGTCTTGGCTCTCACATCTGGTGAAGAGGTTACCTCGGAGGGATAGAATCCTCTGATGACTCTGGTGTCACCATACCAGATAGGACAGTCGCAGCCTACTATGATACCGATGACGGTGCACCAAGAGATCACAGCACCACCAGTCAGCCAGGCTAGGCAGACCACTACCATACCACCGTGAGGGAATGTACCAAAGCCTCTACCTCCACCATTTCCTCAGCAGTTTCTACCACAGTCGGGACCTTAGATGCCTCCACCACCGACTGATAGGAGCCCTACTTTCCAGTTTATGTATGCCATGATGCAGGCTCAGTGGCAGCAGACTGAGCTAATGAGACAGACTATGATGGCAGCATTGGCTAGACCTCTACCTCCACCTCTGGCACCGGTACTAGCACCAGCACCGGATCTCTATCCTTATGAAGGTTCTATCAAGAACTTCACAGACATAAACCCTAAGGCCTTTAGAGGAACGGAGAAGCCACTAGAGGTGTCACAATGGCTTATTAGTACAGAGAAGCTACTGAAAGCATCCAAGTTGCCAACTCGAGATTGGATGACAGCAGTAGACCTACTATTAGAGGATAATGCCCACCACTGGTAGAAGGCAAAAAAGAGACGATTAGGCACTGGGATCACCTGGAAACAGTTCTATGATCTATTATATGAGAGATTCTTCCCTATCCATGTTTGAGACGGTTTATAGGACCAGTTCCTACACCTGAAGCAAAGGAATATGACAGTTGATGAGTATGACTAAGAGTTCGATCGTCTGAGTAGATTTGGTGCGGAATTGATCCCGATAGAGTTAGAAAAGGTGAAAAGATTCTATCAGGGGCTTGCACCAGAGCTCAAGTCTTATACGTCTACACAGTCTCGAGTCTTCCATTCAGCTGTCTTAGAAGAAGCTCGTGCTCAGAAGATTCTTCGCATGGAGGAGTAGCAAACATCGAGATGCCATATACCAGTAGTTACACCAGCCTGAGCTATTCAGAGAGGAACTATAAGGAGGCCCATAGGACAGTACCAGCAGAGGCCCTCGCCTTATTCGAAGCCCGTTTGCTACTACTGCGGAAAGCAAGGACACCTTCAGAACGACTGTATGACTCGTCTTGGGTTATACTTGAGATGTGGATCCAACAAACACATGCTCAAGGATTGTCGAAGCAACAGGCGATAGTACGTGCACGATAGAACCCGAGGCCTACAGCCCCAGCACTTCCAGTACCACAAGCTTGTTGCAGGAGCACCTCGCCCACCATTGCCTCCTTAAGGCGCACAGTACAACAAGGCCAGAGCTCAGGGCCCGGGACAGAATTATGGACAGGCATTCTCGCTTGCCGTTAAGGATATAGAGACAGAGGCAGAGGTTATAGCATGTATGGTTTTAGTTGTTTCATTTCCTACTATTACGTTGTTTGACACTAGAGCCACTCATTCATTCATAGCTACTAGTTTGCTACTAGACACAGCAATCCCATTATACCCTTATCTAAGAAAATTAGAATCCTCACTGGAGGAGGAGTTTTACCTGTTAGTGGTGTTTGTAAGCTTTATCCTTTAGTGACATGTGGTAGAGAGAAGAGAGCACGAATCCTTGTATTTCCTATTCCTACGTTCGATGTGGTTCTCAGAATGGACTGGTTGAGCAAGCATTTTGCTCTAATAGACTGCTATAGGGACAGTATCGTCTTTAAACCACCAAATGTGATGCAGTTCGAGTTCACCAAAGATGAAGGAGAGAGTTGTGATGTACCCACAATGGGGACTCACATGATGATGCAGGACACCCCTCAGCACCCTGTCATCTCTGAGTTCGAAGACGTATTTCGCAAGGATTTTTGGGACTGCCACCCGACCGGGACATCGAGTTTTCTATTGAGCTTATTCCGGGAGCCAAGCCTATTTCATCTCGAGTGTGTCGACTAGCACCGAAGGAGTTGGTAGAGATGAAGAACCAAATTGACGACTTATTGGAGAAAGGCATTATTCGTGCCAGTGCGTCAACATGGGAAGCACCCGTTCTTTTTGTACCTAAGAAAGACGGGACAGTGCACATGTGTATCGACTATAGAGCTTTGAATACAGTTACGGTAAAGAACAAGTACCCTTTGCCGTGCATAGACGATCTATTCGATCAACTGAGTAGAGCAAAAGTATTCTCCAAGATCAACTTACGATCGGGCTATCACCAATTGAAGGTTTGGTAGGAAGATATTCCGAAGACAGCATTTCGATCGAGTTATGGACACTACGAGTCCTTGGTCATGCCTTTCGGTTTGACCAATGCTTCTGCGGTCTTCATGAACTTAATGAACAAGATCTTTCACTAGTACTTGGACAAATTTGTAGTCCTCTTCATAGATGATATCTTGATCTATTCGAAAAGCCAAGAGGAGCATGAGGAACATCTACGGATTGTTTTAGGGACCTTGAGGAACGAGCAACTTTTTGCGAAGCTTAGCAAGTGTGATTTCTTTCTCAAGGAGGTATCATTTCTTGGACATATCGTCACTGGAAATGGCATATCAGTAGATGTAACCGCCACTTTCTAAATAAGGGTATTTTGGTAATTATGTGATATTATTTTTTTTATTAATTTATAATATTTTAATTGATTGTTGTGTAATTTGGATTAGTGTTTTGGTAGGACCAAGATGGTATAACCTTACTCAACCTTGATTAGAAGCCTAATAATGTAATTAGATTTATTATTGGCTTTTTAGATTTAATTTAGAATTATTGCCTATTTTTAAGAATTATTTAATTCATTTTTAGTTATTTTTCATTATGACTTTAAAGCCTTTTGTCAATGGGCCTTTTTAGCAACTTAAGAGTGCTTGGCCCCTGAATAAACCCTAACCCTAACACACCCCCATGCATGGTTGGACAAGCATAACAGCCCCCCATCTTATTTGTGAAGAAATCACATAGCCTCCACAAGATCAACCCTAGTTTCTCCTTTTCTTCAAAACCATAACTTTCTCATCCGGCATCTGATTCGCGCCAAAGGAATTGCGTTGCAACCGTGGGGAGGAGAAGGACTTGCTGGAGCATTGCTAGTAAGGAGTTGGAGACGTTTGCTCGGGAGAAACCAGTTGTCAAAGCGCTCGAGGATTCACTTTCATTGTGATTCCAACTCTCAATAGGTAAAACTCGTTCTACAACTGTTTCTTATGAAATTTCTGCATTTTAGCATCCATATAGGTACCCCAGACCTGTGCATGAAGTTAGGTAGGTTTATTAGTTTGTTTGATAGCCGTATCGGACACGTGTCAGTCCAATCGAATACGTGTTCGACGAAATGCCACTTAGAACTGAAAAGTATTATTTTTTTGTTCTGTTTTTATGAACTCCTTGCTAATATTATTTGAAACAAGTTTCGTGAAGACGGATCTAAAATCGACACAATTTCTGTGTCCGAATCGTACACGGACACGCGTGCACGAGGCCCGTGCACGGCCCCGTGCATGCCCTGCTGTCCGAGCATCGTAACTCGACGCACAGGACTCCTTTGCATGAAATTTTATGAGCACAAGGGGGAAACCTCTGCCCACATGCCCGTAAATTTTATGTCATTTCGTGAAGCGTGTGCGAAGAAATCTTGCGTGCACTATTCAGCCCACATTGTGCACGTGGCAGAAAATTATCGCTGACACGGCCTTCATACGCGAACACGACACGTCGAGGACCCGTTCCAAGAGCACGAGCATGAAGACCTATACCTAGACTACCCAGGGACTCGATCCCGAGTTGCGACGTGGCTCGAACCACGAGCCACGAGGCCCGACACGCGCCCACGGGCACGCACACATGCGCGCGCGCAGGCCGCCAGGGGGTTCGCGTGTCGTTGTGTCACGTAGACGTGATGTTGTGTCGTGTCAGCATATCCTAGACCTAACCTGGTACCCTATCTAGCTATGTGTACGAGCACGAGGCTTCTCGTGTTATGTGCGGCATCCAATCGGGCGAAACACACGTACACGACACGCGAGTTAGGTTTTTTGATACGCGCTGCGTGGACACGATACGGACACGGGTTCGAACCTACGAGTACCCTAACACGTCACACACATAGACACCTTTGTTTTTGCCAAGTTTCGTGAGTTCTAGTTGTGTATATTGCATTTTGGGCATTGAATTGGATTTCGGGTTTTAATTTATATATAAATTTGAGTTATTTTGTCATATTTCAAATTTCTGAGATTTAATTCATATTTTCTGAGTTTATATAAAGTTACTAAGACTCTGGACTTGTGGGTTTTAGTCCCTAATTTTACTTTCAAATATATATATATATATATATATATATATATATATATATATATTATATATATAAAAAATATATATATTATATATATATTTTATATATATATATATATATATTTATATATATATATATATATATATATATATATATAGATATATATATATATATATTAATATATATATATATGTATATATATATATTAATATATATAAATATATAAATATAAAAATATATATATATATATAAATATATTTTATATATATATATATGTTTTGATGAGTATTGTCGAGATATTTTGTTCTTAGATCTGAGTTTTCAATCCTGATTCTTAAACCCAACATTTCTTTCTCCCCTATGAATATATGTGTATATATTAGTATATGTCTATATATATAAAGTTTCCTTTTAAATAGACTTGTGTATATATGTATGTATATGGTATATTCATATGGTTGTATATATAACCAATTGTCTCAGTTTTGAACCCCCAGTAGCAGCCCTTCATCGACACACATACACAATCTCCTTTTCACAGGCATAAGTATATGTATACATGTGTATGAGTGTATATATATATTTATACATATATGTGTATTTATATACATTACTTGAATGAATATATATATATATATATATATATATATATATATATATATATATATCAGTGTTTGCTTGTGATTGTAACCTAGGGAGTATTGAGTCAGTTTAGGATCGACCCAATGAGCCTAGAATGGCCGAGTCGACTGACAAGTTGACCAAGTTGACAAAAGTCAAGTTTGGGTCAAACTTGATCCAAATCGACTCAAACGAACTTAGAATGACTTGAAAATTTGTGCTTGACCTAAGAATTAGTAAACTAACTCGTTGACTTAGAGTTGACCAGGTTTGACCAGAGTTGACCAAGGTTGACTTTGATATAGAAGGACCTAGAATCATGTAGAATTGCATTATAAACATTTTTTATGATATTTTAGACCTTGTTGTGACTTATGGTTATTTTCAATAGGATTGCATCACTCCAGTTCAGTTACACTTTCTCATCAGCAGCTTCGATTGCCTTGCGAGTACAATCTCTGACCGTTTCATTCTTGCTTGGACATATTTACTTGTTATAGACTAGTTTACTTGTTGCTGTCACGATGTTATCACGGATTAGTACTATATGGATCTCTTTATGCGATATTATCCCCTCGGATACGTCAGATATATTGTGCTCATGTACTTTATTATGTTCATCGTCTATTCATTATATTCGTATTTATTCATGTATACTCATCTTACATTCATGTGCACTCATGATCATGTGAGCCTTCATGTATAACCCAGTGTTTATATGGACTAGCTATACATGTGCCATACTACTTTCATGTGCAATAACATAACCTAGACAGATCCTTGTGTACTGATTGGGGCAGGGGAAGTATTTATTTGGTTATGTGATCTACACCATTTTCATGTACAACTCCAAACTAGATTTAAGTCATGTATAACCTAAGCCTGTTTATATAACCAAACATGTGCTCTAAATCATATAGTTAGTTCAGTTTTCTTATCTATATCATGTATATCTATTTCCACTATATCATGTTCTTCTTTTTTACAGTCTCTCACTATTTTTTTACAGCAGTTCATGTATATTATTTTATAGCTTGTTTCATATTTCCTTTCATGTTATGATCTGTGTGAGAGATATGTATTCGTTCCTGTTCTGACTGGACCCATTAAAAATATTACAGATGATGAGGATTACTGCGATACTTACTATGGAGCTGGCCTAGTTGACACAGGTGACCTTGACCC
The DNA here is from genome assembly GCA_029216955.1 of Iris pallida. Taxonomy (NCBI): domain Eukaryota; kingdom Viridiplantae; phylum Streptophyta; class Magnoliopsida; order Asparagales; family Iridaceae; genus Iris; species Iris pallida. The sequence continues at coordinate 339,065 of JANAVB010003800.1, read as the reverse complement.
TTAGGAGGAGCCAGTAGTCGCTGAGGACTTGCCATTAGCTTAGTCTAGACTTTCGTATTATCAAGCTTTATGAGACATTTGTGATTGTATTGAGATATTGTTATGGTGTGGTTTACACCGAGACTTATTATTCATATTGTGACTCACTTTTGAGATTATCTTATCTTCTATTCAATCTTAGATATGGTGATTGAGTTGTACTCTATATATTGTTCTCCTTTAGGAGCATATTCACATTATGTCAGATGTTGTGACCTAGGACAGCATTCTACCGCCGACACTGCATCATAGGCTGGACGTACCCACTTCTTGTGCCCTTGCACTGGGTACGGGTTGTGACACATTTTTAGTGGTGGTCTATGTAGGTCCAGATTCGCATTAGTACGATGTCGTGGTAGTACAGCGACTTAGTTGTACTACTAGGAGCCTGCTATAGAGTATAGAAAGTAAAGTGTTAGAATGAGAGGATACTTAATCACTATTAGAATTCTTTGAGAGATTTCTGGGACGACCCTTGAGAATCTTATTAACTTCGATTTGAAATCTTTTTCCATTATTTGATTCACCCATTACTCATTCCATTCACCCATTACTCCTTGTTATTGAATTTAATTTTGATGGATTCATTATTTAATTTTGAATATTGATGATTATTTCTTAACTTTGAGTATGTATTTGAATATATATATATTTATTTTTATTTTATTTTTGGAATTTAGGGTTTAACCTGATAACATACTTGATAAGGACAGTGAGAAAGATAAATGTCTACTTTATTTGTGGAGTTAGAATTTATCGTAGTCATATTGGCTAGCATGACAAGGACATAGAGCCCGATTTTAGATATACTATTCTAGTTATGGAATTTATATTCTCTTACAGCCATATCGATTAGCGTGGTAAGAATTCTAAATAACATGATTATAGGGTGTATACCTTAGTTACGGACTCTATTGTTTAAGGTAGCTATGCTTACTGGCGTGGCAAAATTCTAGCAACATGATTTCAGGAAGACGTGCATGGTTATCAGATTATATCTTAAAATTGGTTCATTCCTTTTGAACAGATGAGCAAGAACAAATTTTATCATTATTTCTTTCTTACCATTATTTCTTGTATTACCATTTGTTCCTTATCTGAGTTAACTATGTCCCAATTACATCAATCACCTATCTTGTATACAATTCTGTCATCCATACTTTGAAACCTTGAATCTCCATACCTTTTTATCTTGGAAGGGTCGAAGAAGTAATATAAATCATCTAGATCGAAAAGGACGTAATATGTTAACATAAGGTAAACTAGGTAGGAATATAATATGATGGACCTTGATGTAGAATTTTGAGATAGAGGTGTGGTAAAAAGTGAGAATGAAATCAAGAGATTTATATTATCAATTTAGGAACGATCACACAGAGAGAAATATTTTGGATATAAATAATTCATAGATGTATTTCCTGACTGACGAGGATATTCGAGGTCGACATAGTTTGAGGACTTGGATATTTTTTGGTTATTGATTCTTGAGACGTTTTACTTTAAGGCTATGATGTTAAATTTAGAGATTTAATAATGGAGAAAAGATTTTAACTGTATTCGATGGCAATACGAAATTGAATAAGATATAAAATAATACAAAAAAATGGTTAAAAACAGAAAGAACACAAGGATTTTTGAGTTATAGAAAATATAGAGGTTTTTGAGAAAATTTTAAATTTAAGAAGAATAATATTTGTGGGTGTATGTTGAAGGAGATATGAAGGTAGATTTTATAATGGAGAATAAGTTTTGTAAGCCCTAGTGGTTTTAGATTGAATAACACAAGGAGAGTAATTTGAACAAGTTCAAGGATTTCATAAAACTTGATTTAGAGGTTTCGAATCTAATTTAAGACAAGGTGGAAGAATTTGGATTTAAAAGATGATTAAGTGGTTAGTATTGAGTGCTAATAAATAAAAGGGTATGCTTCATGAGTAATATTTTGGAATTTAGAAATTGAGCTTATGATGATCATGACAAGGTCCAATCTTCATAACGAAAGGGTATAAATTCTTGGTGGTAGTCATATAAAGGTTGATTTTTATATTTGGACTTATGAGATAAAGATATGATTGGCAAATGATGATTAGATAAGCTTGATGGTATCAGAGAGAGAAGATTAACTTGACTTCCCTATGAAACCTTGTCTTTTATTTTCCCTATCAAAAGGAGGAAATTGACTTATTCCATATCTTTGAATTACCCTTTACAAGCTTTCAATATCATTGAATCCTAACTCCCTTGATCACGACCAATCGACTTTGGTCATCTTTTCTTATCTTATTAATATCTTGGGTCGTACTTAATTGAATTAAATTTGATTGCGACCTGGATCTCCATCCTTGGATGCTCGTGCTCAGACTTCGATGACCTTGTTCCCCATCTTGCCCAAATCTTTATTTACCTAGAGATTGATCAACTTAGATCGTGTTGAGACTAAATTTTCTTTTATAAATATTGTGATTGGAATTTCAATGCTATTGACAGTCGTGCTTTAAACTTTCGATTTTGATCATCTTTAAAATAGTAACCCTATATATTTAATTTTTGTTGTTTTTTTTGATAATTAACAGTTTTCATATAGGCTGATAGACTGCCTTGCAGCCAATGATTTATTGTCTTCCTTATCTTTTTTCAGTATGGCACCTATGACCAGAGTCTGCCCCCAGTGCACAGCTGCAGTTCCGGATGAGACCGAGATTGCATTTTCCTCTTCATTGCTCAGGAGGTATTAGTAGCCTCACCGGAGAGTTTTCCTCCATCTCTTATCCTTCAAGAGTGGGCTTCATTTCAGCCGGAGACTGAGGGCCTTCCTTTACCACCTGGAGTGGTACCCCATGCCATTCCTGATGGAGCTCAGATTTATAGACTTCTTCAGGATGTGTGGGAGGCATAGAGACTTCAGGCTGAGCTTATGAGAGAGTAAAGTCTCAGTATCCAACTGTTGTGGGATTACATGCATTCAAGGGGAGAGCCTAGTCCCAAGAGGGCAAGGAGCAGTATATGACAAGAGCCTCAGGAGTACCCCCGCTTCCAGTCTAGACCAGCCTATCCAGTTCAGATTCCTGTCCAGTAGAGGCCAGTTGAGCGAGTGCCTACCTGTGCCTTCTGTAAGAAGCCTGGGCACGAATGGAAGGACTGTAGGTAGAGACTAGGATTGTAGCTATTTTGTGGGTCAGCGGCACACAAGATACGAGACTGTCCTACTACACCTGTCCCTAGTCGAGGCCTACCTCCAGGAGAGAGTTCCAGCTACCAGACCTAGTAGAGGTGAGTTCTTGACCTATACTTTACCCTGTCTGGATTATTACTGTGCCCTACCATATTGTTTGTATGTTTTGATACCTCATGACTACTTTTGATCTAGTATGACTATAATGGCAAGATGATGAGACCTTAGACCGATATTACCTGCCATAACCCTGTATGATATCTTTCCAACTGCATGATTGAGATAGGTTTTCTTAAGACTATGATTGTTAGGTGTTTGACCTAGAAGGAGTACGACCACTTTAATTTCGAGGATGAAATTATTTTAAGGAGGGTAAATTTGTAACCACCACTTTTCTAAAATAAGAGTATTTTGGTAATTATGTGATTTTATATTTTTTTGGATAATTTATAATATTTTAATTGTTTGTTGTGTAATTTGGATAGGTGTTTTGGTAGGACCAAGATGGTATAACCTTAGTCAACCTTGATTAGAAGCCTAATAATGTAATTAGATTTATTATTGACTTTTTAGATTTAATTTAGAATTATTGCCGATTTTTAAGAATTGTTTAATTCATTTTTAGCTATTTTTCATTAAGCCTTTAAAGCCTTTTGTCAATGGGCCTTTTCAGCAAATTAAGAGTGCTTGGCCCATGACTAAACCCTAACCCTAACACACCCCTATGCATGGCCGGCCAAGCACAGTAGCCCCCCCTCTTATTTGTGAAGAAATCACATAGCCTCCATAAGATCAACCCTAGTTTCTCCTTTTCTTCAAAACCCTAACTTTCTCATCTGACATACAATTTGCACCAAACGAATTGCGTTGCGACCGTGTGGAGGAGAAGGACTTGCTGGAGCATTGCTAGCAAGGAGTTGGAGGCGTTTGCTCGGGAGAAACCGGTCGTCAAAGCGCTCGAGGATTCACTTTCATTGAGATTCCAACTCTCAATAGGTCAACCTCGTTCTACCATTGTTCCTTCTGAAATTTCTTCATTTTAGCATCCATATAGGTACCCCAGACTTGTGCATGAAGTTTGGTAGGTTTGTGAGTTCGTTTGATAGCGGTATCGGACATGTGTCGGTCCTATGGAACACGTGTTCGACAAAATGCCACTTAGAACTAAAAAGTGTTATTTTTTATTCCATTTTTACGAATACCTTGCTAATATTATTTTTAACAACTTTCATGAAAACGGATCTGAAATCGACACGATTTCAGTGTCCGAATTGGACACGGACACGCGTGTACGAGGCCCGTGCATGGCCCCGTGCATGCCCTGCTGTCCGAGCGTCGTAACTCGACGCACAGGGCTCCGTTTTGCATGAAATTTTATGAGCGCGTGGGGGCAACCTCTACCCACATGCTTGTAAAATTTTACGTCGTTTCGTGAAGCATGCACGAAGAAATCTCATGTGCACTGTTCAGCCCGTACTGTGCATACGGCTGAAAAGTGCCGCTGATACGGCCTTCTTACGCGAACAAGACGCGTCGAGGACCCGTTCTAGAAGCACGAGCATGAAGCCCTATACCTAGAATACCCAGGGACTCAATCCCGAGTCATGGCGTGGCTCGAATCACGAGCCACGAGGCCCGACACATGCCCACTGGCACGTACGCACGCGCATAGACCGCACGGGGGTTCGGGTGTCGCTGTGTTGCATAGACGCGAAGTGGTGTCATGTCAGCATGTCCTAGACCTACCTCGGGACCCTACATATATATGTGCACGAGCACAAGGCTTCTCATGTTGTGTGCGACGTCCAATCGGGCGAAACGTACGTGCACGACACGCAAGTTCGGTTTTTCGATACGCGCTCCGTGGACACGATTCAAACACGAGTTCGACCTCGCGAGTACCCGAACGTCACACACATAGACTCCTTCGTGTTTGCCAAGTTTTGTGGGTTCTAGTTGTGTATATTGTATTTTGGGCATTGAGTTGGATTTCGGGTTTCAATTTATATATAAATTTGAGTTTTGTCATATTTCAAATTTTTGAGATTTAATTCATATTTTCTGAGTTTATATGAAGTTACTAAGATTCTGGACTTGTGGGTTTTATTCCCTAATTTTACTTTCAAATATTTCTATCATATATGTATATATATCTCCTTTTTGCCTTATGTATAAGTATATATGTATGTATATAGATGTAATTCGAATATATATATAAATATATATATATGTTTTGATGAGTATTGTCAAGATATTTTGTTCTCAGATCTGAGTTTTCAATCCCCCTTCGTAAACCCAACATTTCTTTCTCCCCTATGAATATATGTGTATATATCAGTATATGACTATATATATAAAGTTTCTTTTCAAATAGACTTGTGTATATATGTATATATACGGTATATTCATATAGTTGTATATATAACCAATTGTATCAGTTTTGAACCCCAGTAGCAGCCCTTCACCGACACACACACACATAATCTCTTTTTTATAGGCTTAAGTATATGTATAAATGTGTATGAGTGTATATATATACATATTTATTTATTATTAATTTTTTTTATACATATATATGTATATATTTTTTTTATATATGTTTTATTTTTTTATGTATGATCATATATATATATATATATATATATATATATATATATTTTTGTATATATATATATATATATATATATATATATATATATATATATATATATATATATATATATATATATATATATATATATATATATATATATATATATATATATACATTACTTGAATGAATGAATATATATCTATATATAAGTTTTTGCTAGTGAGTGTAACCTAGGGAGTATTGAGTCAGTTTAGGATCGACCCAATGAGCCTAGAATGGCAGAGTCGACCGACAAGTTGACCAAAGTCTACTTTGGGTCAAACTTGATCCAAATCCACTCAAACGAACTTAGAATGACTTGGAAACTTGTGCTTGACCTAAAAATTAGTAAACGGACTAGTTGACTTAGAGTTGACCAGGTTTGACCAGAGTTGACTAAGGTTGACTTTGACCTAGAAGGACCTAGAATCATATAGAATTGCATTGTAGACCTTTCTTATGATATTTTAGACCTTATTGTGACTTATGGTTATTTTAAATAGGATTACATCACTCCAGTTCAGTTACACTTCCTCATCAGCTGCTTGGATTGCCAGGCGAGTACATTCTCTGACCGTTTCATTCTTGCTTGGACATATTTACTTGTTATAGACTAGTTTACTTGTTGTTATCACGATGTTATCACGGATTAGTACTATATAGATCTCTTCATGCAATGTTATCCCCTCGGATACATCGGGTATATTGTGCTTATATACTTTATCATGTGCATCGTCTACTCATTGTATTCGTATTTACTCATGTATACTCATGTGACATTCATGTACACTCATGATCATGTGAGCTTTCATGTATAACCCAGTGTTCATGTGGACTAGCTATCTATGTGACAAACTACTTTCATGTGCAATAACATAACCGGGACAGATCCTTGTGTACTGATTGGGGCAGGGGGAGTATTTATTTGGTTATGTGATCTACACCATTTTCATGTACAACTCCAAACTATATTTAAGTCATGTATAACCTAAGGATGTTTACATAAACAAACATGTGCTCTAAATCACGTAGTTAGTTCAGTTTTCTTATCTATATCATGTATATCTATTTCCACTATATCATGTTCTTCTTTTTTACAGTCTCTCTACTATTTCTTTACAGCAGTTCATGTATATTATTCTATAGCTTGTTTCATATTTTCTTTCATGTTATGATCTGTATGAGAGATATATATTCGTTCCTGTCCTGATTGGAACTGTTAAAAATATTACAGATGATGAGGATTGCTGCAATACTTACTATGGAGCAGGCCTAGTTGACACAGGAGACCTTGACCCTCAGGAGGATCCAGTAGTCGCTGAGGACTTGCCATTAGCTTAGTCTAGACTTTCTTATTATCTAGCTTTCTAAGACATTCGTGATTGTATTGAGATATTGTAATGTTACAGTTTGTACTGAGACTTATTATTCATATTGTGACTCTCTGCTGAGATTATCTTATCATCTATTCCATCTTAGATATGGTGATTGAGTTGTACTCTATATATTATTCTCCTTTCGGAGCATATTCATATTATGTCAGATGTTATGAACTAGGACAGCGTTCTACCGCCGATACTGCGGCGTAGGCTGCACGTACCCACTTTTGGTGCACTTACACTGGGTGCGGGTCGTGACAATAGATCCGGAGAAGATCACAGCGGTCAAGGCATGGCCGCTCCCACATCAGCTTCGGAGGTGAGAATTTTTCTTGGACTTGCTGGATTTTATCGAAGGTTCGTCAAAGATTTCTCTCGAATAGAGAGGCCTATGACTCGTTTAACTTGCAAGAATCAGGAGTTTGTATGCACAGATGAGTGTCAAGCAGCTTTCGATGAGTTAAAGAAGCGCTTGACGATGGCACCTATCATGACACTACCATCGGGCCCGGGAGGATTGGTGATCTACATCGATGCATCTAATAAGGGATTAGGATGCGTATTGATGCAGCACGGTCATGTAGTAGCATATGCATCAAGACAGTTGAGGGTGCACGAGAAGAATTACACGATCCACGATCTAGAGCTCGCAGCGATTATCTTTGCTTTGAAGTTATGGAGACACTACTTGTATGGCGAGAAGGTATATATATACACTGATAATAAGGGCCTTAAGTACATATTCACAAAAAAAGAGTTAAATATACGACAACGTCGTTGGTTGGACTTGATGAAAGATTATGAGATCGAACTACATTATCATCCGGACAAGGCTAATATTGTGGCAGACGCATTAAGCCGTAAGCCCATGGCTCATTTCTTGACCACACAGAGAGAGTTGATTAGAGATTTGTAGTAGCTTGGTATTGAGGTAGTATTTTCTGGAGCGGATGGCATACTAGCCAATCTCCAAATACAATTATCGCTAGTAGAGAGGATCAAGGCGGCACTGCCCACGGATGCTAGATTTCAACGACTTAGAGAGAGGACTGAAGCAGGAGAGCAAATGGGATTGAGGATTCGTCCCGATGGGACATTACGATGAGGTGATCGTATTTACGTTCCTAATGGAGAGCTATGGCAGGAGTTGATGGCGGAAGCACACAAGTCAACTTACTCTATTCATCCCGGAGGAACTAAGATATACTGGGACTTACGACAGTATTATTGGTGGCATGGAATGAAGACGGAGATAGCTCGTTTCGTGGCCAAGTATTTGGTATGCCAACAAGTGAAGGCCGAGCACTAGAGGACGACCGGATTACTGCAGCCACTGCCCACTACCGAGTAGAAGTGGGAGCACGTTACTATGGACTTCGTCACCAGATTTCCTCGGAGTCCAAGTAGACGAGATGAGGTATGGGTGATTGTTGATAGGCTTAACAAGTCAGCCCATTTCTTACCTTTTAGAGTGGGACAGTCCACAGAAGTTTTGGCTGATATGTATATGAAGCAAATAATGAAGCTACACGGTGTACCAGTTAGCATCATGTCAGATCGTGACTCGAGATTCACCTCGCATTTTAAGAGAAGTATGCAAGACAGTTTGGTTACGTATTTGAAGTTTAGCATGGCGTATCATCCGCAGACAGACAGCCAGTCAGAGCGTACTATTCAGATGCTAGAGGATATGTTGAGAGCATGTATGCTTGATTTTGGCGGATCATGAGAAGACCACCTTCATCTTGTAGAGTTTTCGTACAATAATAGCTATCAAGCGTGCATTCAAATGGCTCCGTTTGAGGCATTGTATGGAAGGAAGTGTCAACCTCCTATTTGTTGGAGCAATATAGGAGAGGGATAAATATTGGATCCCGAGTTGGTTTTGAGCACAGTGGAGAAGGTGAAGAAGATACAAGACTACACGCGAGAAGTGCAGGATCGACAGAAGCAGTTGGCCGATAATCGTCGTCGACCCTTGGAGTTCAAGGAAGGCGACATGTTTTCTTGAAGATATCCCCCACGAGAGGCACGATTTGATTCGGAGGACGTGGCAAGTTGATTCCAAGATACATCGGCCCGTTCAATGTCTTGGAACGTGTTAGAGAAATTGCCTATAGATTAGCGTTGCCACCGTCACTAGAGGGAGTACATGACGTATTTCATGTGTCGCAGCTGAGGCGATATATGGCAGATGGCAGTCATGTGCTAGATCGCTCCGAGATCACCGTTGGTCCGAGCATGTCGTACCAAGAGCAACCAGTAGGTATCCTTGACCGCCGAGTGAAGATGTTGCAAAATCAATCTATACCATTGGTTCATGTGGCATGGAAGCATCACTCTCCAGGAGAGTCTACTTGGGAGCGCGAGGATGACATTCGAAATTGCTACCCTCATTTGTTCAAAAAATAATGTACGACTTTCATACTTTAGCCCTTTATATTCGTTTTGCATTGCATACCCCCGATATTAGTTTAATCTCGAGGACAAAATTTCATTAAGTTGGGTAGGATGTAAACCCCCTATTTTTATAAAATTTTTATTATAAATTTTATGGAATATTCTAAATAATTCCTCACTTATTAAATATGACAATAATTATTTATATGATTTCTTATATATTAAAAACAAATAAGTGCAAATTATTCTAAGGTACATCTTGCACAAGAGTTACTAAATTATACTTTACAAGTAATTAGTGAATTTTACAATTTAGTATATTTTTATAAATTATTTTTTTCTGTATTTATAAGTATATAATGGTATACATACATAGTTATAATATATATATATATATATATATATATAATATAAAAAATATATATATAATATAAATATATATATATATATATATATATATATATATATATATATATATATATATATATATATATATAATATGTTAATTTCTTACGAGATTTAAAAAATCTCGTGAGTAGCTAAACTAGCCTACACCCGACAACAACACAACGAAGAAGGGAAGGGGAGCTCGATTTTGAACTCGATCAAAGGAGATCGAAAGAAGTTTTCAAAAGCTGTCTATAAATCCATAGCCCAGTTCTCATGTGATCGCACCAAATCCTACTAAGAATCAAATTTAAATTTAGTTATAAATCGTATTAAGGCTATAGGAACCCAACGCATATAACTATATATATATGCATCGTAAATTCTTTAAGTTATTGCTCAAAACACACAATCACTCCATCATACCCGAACCCTAGGTCCCCTGCGCTCCCCCATGAACACCTTAGTCGCCTGTAAGCCACCGCCGGCCGTCGAGTAGCCATGGTTCTTCGAATTTCCGACCACAATAGAGAACTCTCTGTTTCTCGAAGACATCCAGGTACCCTAGTTTCAACTCAAATTTCTCTACAACTACTCTATAATTTTTCGATTCATAAATTCCTACCTATAGACAACATGACCCTCTTCCTAATCCTTTAAGGGAATCCTGTTATAACCATGTACTTCGATATGAAATTCGACGCAAACTCGAGCAAAAATCTGTCAAGAACAGAGCTTTTAGGGTTGTCCCAAACCCCAACTTGGAAGCCAGATTATGATCTAGATATTAGTGTTTTTGACAAACTAGTTAAAAACAGTCGAAGATAATATAAACGAGATTGAAACGCACATGTTAGATCTACTTTTCGATTATTATACAGGAAGTTAATCGATTACAAAGATAAAAGAAAAACTGTTCTAAAAACTAAATTTTTATGGAAATCAATCCGATACGGTGTGCGCCTCGAAAAACCGGACGATGTAGTCATGCACTATACACATCGAAAGGCGCGTATGGATGTTGTCGACGTGTGGGAACTTACGGAACTCGATTTTGTTGCGTGTGCGCGACAAAATCAGTGCGTATCCGTCATGATACCCCCGTATCGACCTTTTGTAAACTTGGCCATAAATTCGTGTACGTTCGTCGTATCGAGACAAAACTTCCGCTAGAAGGACCGAATTAATGTTTTTGTCCTGTGAGCCAAGTTTGGTCCAATTCTGAGAAGGTCAACCGGAACGCCTATTTAGCGGGCCCGCGACCCAATCCAACAGGCAAAATTGTACACGGCCCGACAGAATCCAACTTTGGACATACGGTTGGGTTCGTCACCTCAATTCGGACCCGTAGATATGTAGTTTGACAACTTTAGAGACCATAAACATTAGCACGCATTTCAGTGCAAAATGGGTCCAACAATGGACATCATTTTTACCCAAAATTATGATTTTGCCCCTGTTCTAGAATTTGATTTTTGAACAGGCATTTCCTAGATATCTTTTATACTGGGAATATTCTTGATGTTTGTTTCAGCATCCGGAGCCGTTCGTTGATTTTGAATTTTCGTTGCTAACGTACTTGATTGTCGGATTGTCGTTCCTGCACCACCAGGCAAGATACCTTACCACCTTACTCTGTGATTTACTTATTCTTATTTTTTGGTATTTATATTCAGCATTACGTATTTGTTGTTGGTATTATATCACTGTGCGTCCAAGTCACACTTGGGTGCAAGCGACAGCATCGGTCGTTTTACTTGCTTTTATTTTATTCTCTTGCATTGACTTAGCCTAGTGACCACCCATTGATGATGAGGTATTGGTATGTCTTATACGGCCTTGACACATAATCATCACGAGTTGTGAGTCACATGTAGGACATGTACCCGCGTAGTCGACTGGCCACCGATACGTATGGAGCATGCGACGGATAGGAGTAACTGCCAATAGAATTGCATATTAGAAGACTTGGCGGTTACTAGAGATTCTTATCAGTCCTGGAGATGATGATACTAGGCATTGGGTGGGGAGAACAATACCTGACGTATGGGCTTCTTTGCACTTTTCTGATTACCTGTGCGCTCCTCCGGAGACGTAGGCCCTAGGTGCCCTCTAACGTTTTCCAGAATGTTATGGATGTACCCCTTATACATGATGCCCTCTGACGATCTTCGGACTTTACGGACGAAGGTCCCTGGACTCATACGTCAAAGGATTGTATCTCAACTGCATATTCACAGTAGAGTTGTTAGGATCCCTATTGCATGCGTCCCCTTTTACTCTTTATTATATATCACAGTTTATATGGCATGGTATTTTCTTGTATCATGTTACGTCCCTATGAGGATCTGCTTATCTCTCCAGGGTTAGACGATTTCCCGCAAGAGTACGGTGCGACATTGGATTCTCCCTACATTGATGACGAGGCATCTTCAGCTGACTTTTAGTTTATTTATACATTGAGACATTTAGTGGACATCTTATATTTTCTTTTATTTCCATTTTGCGGAGGTTGGACTCCAATCATTTGAGACTATTTTTCATAGCTGTTTGGAGTGGGTATGTCCACCCGGCTATCCCTTTGCTACATTATTTATTTGGACTCTTATATCTTCTGTGTTGAGCTGTGATGAGATTAGATTATTATTATTATACTCTGGCCTGTGATTATTTTATATATACAGCTTATGTACGTATACGAGGATTCGAAACATTGGAGTATTCTTCGTATATGTGCAGCTAGCATGTCTACGTACTCGGTCCTAAGTATTTTGGGACTGGGACGTTATATATATCAAGCCATGGTTCGATCAATTTCAAAATCAAGTTGACCAATGACTATTGGGGCCAACAATGTCCTCTATTTTGATAATTGAGAAACCAATACCGATACAAGATACGATATATCCATATCGTGCTTGTACAATGCCCCTACGCAATTTGTTAGAAATTTTCTTGTACGGTTCAGTAGTTGTAACGGTTTTCCACTTTTGTCACTTCATCAAAATGGCTAGCTCCTCCATAAGTGATGAAGCAAAAGACAAAGAAGAGAAAGAAAAGGACAAAGCAATATATAAAATATAAAAATAATGAACAACTATTACCATAAGACCTTAATAACTCTTTAGTTTATAAAGCATTTATCAATCTTGGATTAGTTGTAGAAGCATTTTCTCATGTAGCAGTGGTCCGAAGAAACTTATGTACTATGTCTCTTAAGGCTATTTGTACCTTTTTGATAGAAGGATCCTTTCGACGTGTATCCAAAAATAATCTCTACTTCAATAAACAAAGATTAAAAAGAATTTATGCAATGTTATACAGTATCAAAATCCTAACTTTCTATGAATTAAAAAACATGCTAGTTTCTATTATTTTAGATATTCTAGGAAGAATCAATTAGCACGTTACCAAAGTGGCTCAAGTGGCCATACTTGTGTTGGTCTAATTGCTTGGAAGATGACATTTGTAGCTTTGCAATCATCAACATATCTTATGCCTCTATGGCTCAATATAGGTATTTTCACCTGAAGTATTAGGCGGAGACTTTGGTATCCAAGACTTGGATCCACACTTTTTTAGCTCTTAGGAACCCATTTGCCCAGTTTTTTGTCAACAAGCTTTCTAATCTAACAATTCCACTTATACTAAAATAATGACAAGAAATATATACGTTATTGCTAGATGTTGATGTGGTATGATACGATGTGCGTGGGTACTTGTAATAAAATGCGTGATTATGTGAAATTTTAGCTTTGCTTACTTCCTTTGTAAAAAATCTATCCTGTGTGACATTCTGATGTGTCCCGTGTCTTATGTTAGACTGAGTCATAGGTTATAGTACCCGCTTTTCCATTCTAATTTCTAACTTTTTAGTGTTAGTATAGACCTCATCATATTTATTAGTAAGTGCAGCCACTACAAAAAAACTGCTAATTAGTGACTAATTGTGGACGTAAATGTGGTGTCGTTAAGGTAAATGTCGCTAACAAAATTATGCCGCTAAGTGGTCGCTACGGCGACAAATTAGTGACTGACTTGGCGACACCAGCTCACCGACAGATTAGTAACACTTTTTTTTCGTCGATGCAACTGGCTACCGTAGAGTGACAAATTACTGACTATAATTTGTGAGCCCAAATTTCTAATTTTTCAAGATGGTCACATACGAAAATTTTCATCGTTAGGATGTCTGATATAATTTTTGTTATCATACAATTCATTAGCGATGAAAAATTTTGTCGGTAACCTGTGAATTATATTGTTTTAGTCATTAGTCGCTAAGACGTCGGTAGCCTACAACAATGTGTCGCTATTCAGTTGCTAGTCAGTTACTGCGTTTAGTTTTATTGCCAGAATCATTAATTACTATAATGCTCATACCTGTCTATATATATATAAATATGCATATAAATAAATATATATATACAAACACACACACACAATACAAATAACCATTGTATTTGTATAATACAAATATACTACTTATTGAATAAATTCAAAAACAAATATTTATCCAATCAAATATTTCATAAACTCTGGAATAAACGTCAAATACAAGTACATATATATAAATAGTCACTGTCTGTATACATAATAAAACATCATCAAATGACCATTGTGAAGTTCTGTTGTAGGGCCTCGGAAGAAACAACACCTGGAGCAGTCACCGACATGACAATAGGAGCTGGAGTAGTCACAGAAGTGATAGTAGGGACCATAGAGTCTCAATAGTCGAAGTAGGACCGGGGAAGTCTTCGGAATGGTACCGGGAGCCATAGTGGTAGCAGGAGTCAGACCACATGTGTCTAAAACCTAGGGCATCTGGCTCTGTAGGATGCATAATACATGTGTAATCTGCTCCAAACTATAGGTGCCGAAAGTAACGTCGGGATAGGTAGCTACAGGTAGTGGTAGAGGAGAAGATCTGGAGCAAACAGACAGCTAGTATGCCAACTATATGGTACTGTACACGCAGTTGCCTTTCCCTCTTTTGACTGCTTGTACCCATAAGTTATTCATCCCAGCCCGCGTACATGGCTGACTTGACCCAACGCCCCCAGCAGTCCCTCCTCACCGACCCAACTCTATATTGTCTCATACATCTCTTTTATTTATATCGGTAAATAGACAGAGTTAATATTCATATTCTAGTCACTATTAAGTACCGTTTTAGATATTTTGTCCTTGATTTTTATTGTTATCTAAGGTTATGGTTAAGATATTTAGAGTTAGGCTTGCTATTTAGGTGAAATAAATAGAGTTAGGTATGAAGAAGAATGTAATTAGATAGCACTGAGGAAACTTATACTGGCTTTGGTCGCCCGATCATCTACGAGCTCTCCATCCTTCTTTTGTTTGTGGGTACGTTCGAAGACTTTGGTAAATTCGACTATGTTCGGGTCTCCGCTTTTCCTTACGACCTCCGCACACTGTAACAATTAAACAACAATAATTAATAACTAAAAAATTAAAATTAAACAATTAAACATATAACAAGTAAGAATACTCACCATCCGTTGATAATGCTCTGAAATTAGGATGGATCCACCCGTGTTGTGACCACCCTTAGGACGGGAAGCCTTCGCCTTCTCGCACTTAACCTTATAGGTCGGAGTGTCCAACTTCTTCTTCATCTCCTCCCAAAAATCTTCCTTCAATCACTTCTTACGATGATCTCCAAGGATGTAGCCAACACCTTCTAGTCGTTGATTACATGCCTTAGCCTTTTGCTGGTGACGGACTTGTAGCATTTTAGATAGCTTGATCTCTGTGATTCGGACACCAGTCTGTAAATAAGAAAAAAATACGCACAAATAAGCAAATATTTATGAGATGTTGTAAACAAAGACGATCTTATTTATACATACCGCTAGCATCTCTAGCCAAATAAATCTCCTCTCAGATAGGATAACCTCGAAGTTCAGATATGGACCATGGAATTGATTGTTGTTACATTGATTTTGATAACATTAACTGCATCTTCATGTTTTAGTTTTCTCTATCTTCTCAGCAAACAAATATACCATCAAGCATCCCAAAGACTGCGACAAAAAGATCATTTTATCAAAGCCACATGGAAGACTTATTGAATGACTTAAAACAAATATTAAAAAGTAGCCACCGCATACTCAAAAGCCTGCTTTCAAAAGATTCAAGATCCTAGAGTCTGTACAAGGTCTAGGACATACTATGAAACGCTTAAGGTGGTTGACAAATCAAAAATATCATTCGAAAATCATTTGATATTCTTAGAACGAAAGACCGACGGTATGCCGCTAGCTACCGACGGTATACCAATTTCTCACACAGAAAAGGTTCTGTGAAGATAATCGACATATCGACAATATACTATAGCATACCGATGGTATACCGGTTTCATACACAGAAATAATTATGTAAAGATAATCGGCATACCGACGGCATACTGCAGTATACCGACGATATACCAGTTTCTTGCATAAAAATAGTTTTGTGAAGATAATCGGTTCTCAGACGGTATACCGATCTGTACAGTCGGTATTCCATCTACTTTAAATTTGATTTTTGAATGGTTGAGATTCTTAGCATTAAATACTCCAACGGATGGAGTTATGACCGTTACTATTAAAATGGAATATCGGTCTATACCGACGGTATTCCGTTCGATGTATGCTTGGAGCATTAAATGCTTCCTCTCTTGGTGTTCTATTTAAAGTGATTGATCCTTCTTCTTGAAGGCAACCACTTGAGCCTTAAATTTTCTCAACAACCAAGAGCCTCACCATTACTACTCTATCCAAACCTTTAATTTGTCATCCAACCAAAAAGTACTAGAGTATTCAAGAGTTGTAATCTTCGAGCTTCAAAGTGTTGTAGAAGATGAAAGCCTTCTTTCTTTCTTATTGAAGTTGACGAGCCTTCGAAGGTAAACTCGTGTGTAAGAAGTTGAGGAGCCTTCGGAGGAAAACTCATGTGTGAGACGTTGACGAGCTCTTCGAATCCAAACTCGTGTTGAAGTTGACGAGTTCTTCGGATCCAAACTCATGTGTAACTGTTTAATCAAATAGTTGATTAAAGTCGGAGATAGTTCTGTGACTGGAATGCCCTTGGAAGGATACCAGGATACATCGAGTGTTTGAATCTCTCTTGCCTTTATTATACTTTTCATTGCTAATCATTGTTGGTAATTAGCTTTTTACATCTTCCATAGTTATTGAGGATGTAGTCTCAAAAACCCTCAAAGATAGACTTAATGAGAATGATAAGAAGATTGCTAGTCGGGACGCTAAGGCTATGAACGCCCTCTACTGTGCCCTCGATTGCAATGAATTCAATAGGATTTCTATCTACAAGACCTCCAATGAAATCTGAAAACTTTTGGAAGTTACTCATGAAGGAACTTCTCAAGTAAAGGAATCCAAGATTAGTAGACTCACCCAAGAATATGAATCCTTTAAAATAAAATAAGATTAGTCTAATTCTATACTCGAATTTCTGATATCGTTAACCCTCTCTCTTTCCTTGGCAAGGAATATCCCACTCATAAAAAAGATTAGCAAAATCCTTCGAGGATTAACCAAAGGGTGGAATCTTAAAGCTACTGTCATTATTGAAGACAACGTTTTGGCAACTATGAACCTTGAACCCCTCATGGGAAAGATTATGACCCACGAGCTGGACATGAAGGACCAAGAAGAATCTTCTGCTCAAGAAAAGGAGAAGGAGAAGACGAAGGAATATGAAAAGTCTCTGGCTCTCAATACTACGAAGTCTTCTTCAAAGGATAGCTCCGATGATGATGAATCGGATGATGAAGAAATAACTCTCACCTCCAAATATTTCCCAAAAGTTCCTCAAATTCAACAAAGCTAACTGTGTAAGATGGGACAACGATGAAGAGCCCTCATTCTACAACTGCAGAAGAACCGAACACATCAAAAGAGATTGTCCCATGGCAAGAAAAGAAACAAACAAATACGAGAAGTCCAACAAAGGTAGCTCATCTTCAAGGAAACATGCCAATACTAGCATCTATTATGAGAGTGATGCTAGCGACTCACACAATGACAAAGAATGCAGGCACAACAAAAACATTTGTCCCATGGAAACTGAGGTACTCGATGACTTCTCCATGAATGCTATTTCTTATAATGAATTAGAAAATGCCATTCTTGAATTTCACGATGAGCACAAGGTCATTAAAAATAAATATAAAAGTCTTTCAAAGAGATTGATGCTCACAAACAAGAAATAGAATGACTTTCCAATATCATCGTTGTTGTAAATGGAAAATCTCTTATTTCTGGCACGGATGAGATAGAGTCTTTACAGCTAGAAATCCATGAATCACAAGAGGTCATCAAGAAAAAGGACGTCAAAATTCAATCCCTCAAAGAAGGATATGAATTTGCTATGCACAAGATACTTGCTTCAAATCAAAGATAATATGCCACCTTTATCAAATACAATGACCTTCTTGCAAATGGCAAGATACTAGTAGAAAAAGATATTGTTCACACTAAAGTACAAAGGCATATTACTCACAATAACACTTCACATAGGTCCTTTCCTAATCATATGCATACACGAAAAGGACCCTCAACAAAGAAAAATGTTTCTCATCATGCTTTCTTCTATCATCGCAAAAATGATCACGTCAAAACTCATTATGCTAAAATTCCAAATAACACTCACTTACTCCCATCTAGACCTATGCTACCTAAGATATGCCATTATTGTGGCCTCCTTGGACACACATCTTATTATTGTCATATGAGAAAACATGTTGATATGAAATTGTTTAAATGGGTTCCTAAAACTAACACTCAAGGACCCAAATATTCTTGGGTACCAAAGTCTTCATCTTCAACTTCTGTTGTAGGTGAACCCCCCTTCGCATGCTAAGAGGAAATAGTTTTACGATAGCGGGTGCTCACGGCACATGACCGATGATGCTTCTCTTTTTGCAATACTACCGATGAAGAATGAAGGAAACGTATCCTTTGGCAATAATCTAAAGGGGTACATCATAGGAAATTATAATATTGGCTCCCCTCCTTATCCGTGCATTAAAATGTTTGCCTTGTTACTAACCTAAAGCCCAACCTTCTTAGCATTAGTCATCTCACGGATAATGGCTATAATATTAACTTTGTTAAATATAAGTGCTTCATCATCGATAGCACTAGTGGATCTACCGTATATGAAGGCACTAGAGAAAACAATATCTACGTTCTTTATCATGTTGAAAGTACTAAAAATGATAGGTGTCTAGTAGCAAAGAATGATGAAAGTTGGCTCTAGCATATGAGACTCGGACACGCCAACATGGATACCATCTTCCGACTTGCCACTATGAATCTAGTTAGAGGACTCCCAAGCATTCAGTTCAAGAAAGACATGGTATGTGGAGAATCTGAGAAAAGTAAGTTAACAAAATCCTCTTTCAAATCATTCAACTCGGTAAATACTACTAGACCACTTCAACTTATTCATAAGGACCTCTTCGGACCCAGCAAAGTGGCTAGTCTTGGTGGTAAACTTTATGCTTTTGTTTTAGTTGATGATTTTTTGAGATTTACTTGGGTGTTCTTGCTAATAAAAGTGATATCGTGAATTTGTTGCTTTTTGTAAATGTGTGCAAAATGAGAAAGGCATTACGATCAACCAAATTAGAAGTGATCATGGGATAGAATTTGATAATGCTGATTTTAAAAGATGTTGTGAAATGCATGGTTTAGGTCTTGATTTTGCTTGTCCTAGAACTACACAACAAAATGGAGTTATAGAAAAAAAGAATAGAACACTTGGCAATATGGCAAGGGTCATGTTGAACCAATACAAAATTTCGTAATATTTTTGGGTAGAAGCCGTTAATAGGGCATGCTATATTATAAATTGGGCCTTAATTCGACCTTTTTCTAAGAAAACTCCTTATGAGCTTTGTTTTGACAGAATTTCTTCTATTGATTATTTTAAAGTTTTTGGATGCAAATGTTTTATTTTGAACACCAAGAATAATCTAGGCTAATTTGAAAATAAAGCCTATGAAGGTATCTTTCTTGGATATTCTATGCACAGTAAAGGTTTTTGCATTTCCAACAAAAGAAGTCTTGTTGTCAAAGAGTAAATAAATGTCTCTTTCGACGAACTTAACCCTTCTACATCTTCTTCCCTCAATGATGTTGATGACATCTTTTTTGGATTGGAAAACTCTTCTCTTGGAAATACTAGTACTCCTTCATCTAGCAATGAAGTTAAGACTACTCGACCTGAAGAATCTCCACAAATAGAGCCTTCTCAAGGGGATCTCCCTAAACTATGGAGATTTGTTCCTCGTCATCCAAATGAACTTATTATTGGTGATCTCTCCTCACGGGTTAGCACTAGATCAGCTATGCAGGATCATTGTGCAAATGTGGCTTTTATTTCCCAAATAGAGCCTAAAAATATTAACGATGCTCTCAATGATGAATTTTGGATGATTGTCATGCAAGAAGCGCTAAATTAATTTGAGAGAAACAAGGTTTAGGAACTCGTTCCAAAACCCCACAACCATCCCATTATGGGGACAAAGTGGGTGTTTCGAAATAAGCTTAATGAAGATGGTTTCGTCACTCGTAACAAAGCCAGATTGGTTGCTCAAGGCTATAACCAAGCGGAAGACATTGACTAAGATGAAACCTATGCTCCGGTTGCTCGTCTTGAATCCATTCATATGCTTTGCGCTTTTGCTTGTTTTAATAATTTTAAACTTTTTCAAATGGATGTCAAAAGTGCCTTTTTAAATGGTGTTTTTAAGGAAGAAGTTTTTGTGAAGCAACCTTCCAGTTTTGAAGATTTTCAATTTCCTGATCATGTCTTTAAACTACACAAGGCCCTTTATGGCCTCAAACAAGCTTCTCGTGCTTCGTATGAGTGCCTCAGTTCCTTTCTCCTTTCTCACAACTTTTACAAGGGCAAAGTTGACACTACACCTTTTATTAAATCTCTTAATGGCACTCTACTGTTTGTTCAAATTTATGTTGATGACATCATTCTTGTTTCACTAACAATACACTTTGCATACAATTTTCCAAAGTAATGCATGACGAATTTGAAATGAGTATGATGGACGAATTATTTTTCTTCCTTGGCTTACAAATCAAGCAAAGTCCCAAAGGCACGTTCATCAATCAAGCCAAATATACAAATGATCTTCTCAAATGCTTCGAACTTGACTCATCCAAATAAATGAAGACTCCTATGGCCACAACAACAAAACTTCATAATGATGAACATGGGATCTCGGTCGACATTCGTAAGTATCGAGGTATGATCGGTAGCTTACTTTATTTAACTTCTAGTCGTCCCGATATTATGTTTAGTGTTTGTCTCTGTGCACGATACTAAGCCAATCGCAAAGAATACTACTTATGTGCCGTTAAGTGCATTTTTTGATATCTCAAAGGCACCATTAACATAGGTCTATGGTATCCAAAATCTCTATCCTTTGAGCTTATTGGCTACTCGGATGCCAATTTTGCCGGATGCAAGATTGACCAAAAAAACACTAACGGTACATGTCAATTCCTTGGGAAATCCTTGGTGTCATGGTTTAGTAAGAAACAGAATTTTGTTGCTCTTTCCACCACTGAAGCCGAATATATAGCGGCTGGATGTTGTTGTGCAAAGATTCTTTGGATGACTCAAACTCTTATAGACTATGGTATTACTTCTTCTTGCACCTCCATCAAGTGTGACAACACTAGTTCTATTAATCCCATACTCGCACGAAGCACATTGAGATTAGACACCACTTTCTTCGTGACCATCAGCAAAAGGGGAAACGTTCATCCTGAGTTTATGGATACTACTTATCAACTTGCGGACATCTTCACCAAGCCTTTACCTGAGGATCGTTTCTCGTTTCTTTACAAAGAATTGGGCATTCTAAATGTTGAGTCTTAGTATCTATTCCTTTGAAACAATGACGAAAACCAACGACAAAACATCGGTACACCATATTTTTGTTCACAACATAGTTCTGTTAACTTAATCGGTAAACCGAAAGAATGCTATGGAAATCCTGCGGTATTTCGACTGCGGCGGGCTGATATATATTTGCAGCTTTTCAAGGCCATTGGGATCCACCATATCTTTTCAACCTCTTTCAAATTCTTTTCATATCCCCTTCATTTAATTCTCTTCATCCTTTTACACTCCTTCTATCCCATCATTCATTCTTCCTCAATAATTACTTCCCCATTCTCTCCCTTATACATCCAATCAAATCTTTCTCTCACTAATTCCAAAACCCTTACTTGTATTCCTCTCTACCTCTTCCTCTTCTAATACGTTTTAAAATCCCTTCCTCTTCCCAACCTTTCCTCCTCATCTATTTATCTCTTCCTCTCTTCATCCTTCATAAACTTACCCTCTCCTACTATACACCCTAGTTTGTCCTCTCCATGGCCCATACCAAACACCCTCGTTCCTCATCTTCCTTAAATCCCTTTATACCTATAACTCTTCCAAATGGCACCTACGATCGCAAAATCATCAAATCTAGTGTTGTTTCCGACGGTTGGTTTATTTTCTTTTAATACCACTCCATGTTTGAAGGAAAGCCAATCAACTGGAACATCTTCTTATGGCATTTGCAGCTATTCGAATTTGCAGGACTCTCCAACCTTCTTAGTCATTGAGTTCCTATCTACCCTGTTGTGGTTCATCTTTTTTACTGTAATCTCATCCCGGACTTGGCCAACAACACCATCGAAAGTCTAGTCAACGATCGGTACATTCGCCTCACCGCCCATGATCTTGTCAAGATTCTCAATATACCTAATCGAGGGGACGCTCTTCCTGCTCTTGCTGGGCTCAATCCTACCTCTAACGTATCATTTAAAGAATTTCGCGATATTATTTGTAAAGGACCTGACGCTCCTCCTATTCCCGCCCTCTCCAAGTAGCTGGAGCTATTTTATTATGAACTATATCACATTATCTGCCACTCCTTGACTCCCAAGTCTGGCAATTACGATGCCATCACATGCGATGCCCTTGTTTGCATGTAATATCTGTAGGCCAAAAAAACTTGGTCCTTCATAAAAACTCTATTGAATGCCTTTTTCTCGATTCACTCTGCAGGACAACGTTGTAATGCCTGTGGTTCGTATCACGTATTCTTGAAATACGTATACATATTTTATTGCATGATTTCCTGGCTTGGCATTTCCTTCTTGGCTTGGTCTATTCTTGGTTCGGGTTTGTTGGTTCGGCTTGGCTTGGTTTTGATTAGGTTCATGATGAACCCAAAGTGAACCCCTACCTACCACCACCATTTTGTATTTATTAGCCCTCTTTATTCTCTCTCTTCATTTATCATCTTCTTCTTCCTCATTTACTTTCCTACCTACCAGAGAGAGAAGAGAGAGGTCTAGGCAAGTACAACTTGCTTTATGGAGGAACTCCAATTTTATTACTTCATTCTCTTCCTTACTACATTCTAAAGCACTTTAGTACTTGGCATTTTCACTTTCCATGGCTAGATTCTTGTAGATCTATGTTTATTTTATTTTTAGATTTCTTGGGTTTTGATCTACTTAATCTTGTTATTTCTATGTTTTGATGGTTCCATGTTGTAGAGAATTTTGTTCTACCCCATTTTGACCTATGGAAGTTCGGATTTGGGCTTCGGATGAAAGTTTTATGAAGCTTGGAAGGCATGGGTTCCTAGTGTTCTTCTCCTCAGAATTTTGGAGAAGAAGAACAGTTCCCTGGCGCATGGCTGTACTTGCCGCATGAGTATTCATGCGGCAAGTCGCCATCAGCCGCATGAGACCCTTGTACTTCTAAACCGTATGAAACTTAGTCCCAGCCGCATGAGGCTGAGTCTCATACTCAGCCGCATGGGCTCATTTCCCATCAGCCACATGAGTCTATATGGACTTAGTCGCAGGGCTGGGAACGAACTCTTCTCGAGCCGCATATGCAACTGTTCCCCCCCCCAGCCGCATAAGCCATCGTATTGACCCATCCTCATGCGCCCTCACTTCTTCCGGGCCGCATGGGTTTTGCTATGTGAGCCGCATGGACTTGAGTTCGCCATCAGCCGCATGAAGACCCCTTTCTAATTTGAGCCGCATATGCGCTCACCTCCCTGAACCGCATAAACTCAAGCACTTGCCAGCCGCATAGGCCCTGATCCCCGAGCCGCATGAGAACCCTAGACCCCGGCCGCATGGACTTCTGAAGTCCGGGCAGCATGATCTCGATTAATTCCAGCCGCATACGCCTTTGCATTTCCAGCCGCTGGCGCCCTTGTACTTCCAGCCGCATGCGCCCCCTCCTTTCTTGGCCGTATATGACTGAACCGCATGACTTTCTCATGGTCCTGTGTACTATTAATTATCATTATTGGCCCATGTTTCGTAACTCCTTTATTAGATATTTTATGCCCATTTTATATTCTTACGCCTTTTGTCATGAACTTGATTTTACTTTTATGTTTGGAATTGATAATGGAGCACGACCTGACAGTGACCCGTCGTGGTGCACTCATGACAAGAAAACCTGACATAACCTGATAGTGGCCCGTCGTGGCGCACTCCGGACTAGTACACTTGATATGATAAACCTGACATGACATGACCTGTATAATTATCTAGACACCGTGGGCGATTGTGCTTGTACAAATAAACCAGTCCTGTCTTGCATCATGTCTAGGGAGGGACCCCTGAGTACCACGGTCAGGAGTACCTATTGAAATGGACTAAAGCTAATAACTAGCTTAATATATTAGTCATGAAGAGATTTTCCAGCTATAGGCAATCCCGTTACCTGGGCGCGTCTGGGATCTGTAGCCTGCCGTCGAGTAGGGCACATTTCCAGCACACTGTCATGTGTTGCACCCTTCAAGCTACTTAAGGGTACATGCGTTTCCTGGACGATGTACCCACATGAATTCAACCCTAATCTTTCGTCCCGGGTAACCTGGATGGTCTGCAGGGCTTGTGGCTGTGGAAGATTCTTACGGCATCTTGTTAGTAATTAGCTTGTGACAACCCTAGTTAGTTAAAGTATCAAGCCGTAATTCTTGCTTGGCTGTGAAATGATTGGATGGAGTCTAACCGGTCTAGTCTTGCCCTGATCCTGTTCCAGATTATTGAATGACCAGAATGCTTGTAATTATTTTACCGATAAATGGTGAGAATTCCAAGTTCTGTTCAGACGAAGGGTTACAACCCCGGTCCTTGTTTGGTTTACGGGTTGTAACCTAGTTATCTGAATAGTTCCATGGTTATCTCGTCGTATATCATCCTGCTGTATTTTCTTTATTTCCAGTTCTTACTTTTATTTATATCTTGTGCTGATTGTTGCTTTTAGTTCCTAAGTGAAGCTTCCTTTGTGGCACTTGCTCTTTCTGGGATCTGACCCAGCTGGTTTTGTATGGCCAAATTTTGGAGCAGCTCCAGAGGATCTACCGACTTTCCAGCCAGATGGTGGCCACTAGACGGAACCCTGGCAACGAGTGGGTTTATTTTTGATCTCCCACTTTATTATAAAATATTCTTTTGAGGCGTTTAGCCGACGAGCACCTATTTAGCTCGATTGCACTTACTTACTGTCTGCCTACGGGCTGTAACATGATTGACAGATCCTAGGGTTGATCATGTATGACTAAACTCTTGCTAGTTATCGTATTTTGTAACGACTAGCTTCATGATCAGCTGAATATGTAATATTTGGGACGCCTTATTATTGTATATTTAATGATCATACATCTTGTAATATTTACTTACTTGCTTATGATTGAGACACTAGGCTTGTTCATGACCATAGGAGACTGTTGGCTTGTAGTAAACCCTCATGTATCTAGACAGCCGTGACCGTATAGCAAGATGGAATCCATTTCAATATACGTAGCTGGCTATGTCTGCCCCCGTTCTCCAGTATTCTGGTTCTGGGGCGTGACATGGTTTAAGTGGTGGCCCATGCAGGTCTTGTAAATCAAGATATATGAGGGTTTACCGAATAGATGTCTCAATCAGTATCCGTCCTTGATCTCTGCTCGTATCTTCTGAATCCCTAGATTCTTGTCCTGATCATGTGCTTGTATCGTTGATCTGTCCTGGTCCTTCCTTATTGTTTCCTATGTCGTCTTCTTCAGCGGTATTGTTCCTGGACCTGCCGGCCAGCAAGGCGGAGCACCTCCCGCGGACCAGCAGCAACCCGGAGATCAAGTCCAGCACTCTGGAGTAGCCTCCAGAGTCGAGCCTATTGGAGAAGAGCCCCCAGTTCAGCCAGTTCAGCCTGTCGAACCTGATGATGGCACATTAGTAGGACTCGTCAGGACCTTGATAGCTTCTCAAGATCATCGTAGAGATGCCTTGCAACAGGCAGTGACGGATGCTTTGACCAGAGGAGGTCATCAGGGTAACAGCGCGGCCAACAGCTTCAAGCGCTTGAACCCTCTATTCTTCGACGGTAGTGAAGATGCTATCGCGACAGATGCATGGCTTCAGGACACATAGGTGGTTCTAGAAGCAGCCAGGACTCCAGAGAACGAGAAGGTGGCAGTTGTGTGCCTGCAGTTGTTAGATCTTGTCCGCAGCTGGTGGACAGCTCAGGCCGTTGGATTAGCAGCACCTATTGCTTGGGCGGTGTTCAGAGAGAGATTCCAGACCAAGTATTTCGATGCCGTGGCTTGGTATGATCTACAGACGAGGTTTACCAATCTGAAGCAAGGAGGCAGGACGGTCGATGGATATGCGGCCAAGTTTTCCAGACTCAGTCGGTTTGCTCCCACCTTGGTGGCAACCGAGTATGATAGAGCCCAGCAATTCCAGCAAGGACTTCACCTAGAGATCTTGTTGGTAGTTGAGCAGTTTGAGCATCAGACTTTTGATGCAGTCTTGAGAGCAGCCCGAAGGCATGAGTATACCTCCCAGAGGATTGTGGATAGGACCGGAGGTCGGAAGAGATCTCACGGCCGAATGAATCAGTCTTCAGCACCAGCCCCGGCAGCCAGGGCTTTGACTATTGGAGCTCCCAGGCGGGCGGCCTCAGTAACGTCGGTTCAGCATTACACTCCGACGTACCCTCAGCAGCAGAAGCAGAAGCAATCTTCCGCAGTGGGTTGTTCTCATTGTGGGAAGCCAGGCCATGTAGTGGCAGAGTGTCGCAGGGCACAGGGATTGTGTCTGGCCTGTGGAGCACAAGACCATAGGGTTGGATCCTGCCCGAATAGGGGTGGTTCATCATCGTCCAACCTTTCCAGCTCTTCGGTAAGAGGACCAGCACCGGTCCAGCAGCAGTAGCAGCAGTACCCATTGTCGAGGCCCTTGCCGCCTCAGTCCCCGATGTTCCAGCAGCAGAACCCCAGCAGCATGCACAAGCCCAAGCCTTGAGTCAGAGCAGGCAGCGAGGATTTCAGCAAAGGGGACCAACGCCCTGAGGGCATGGTCATGCTATGGTGATGACCGCAGAGGAAGGATTGGCACCAGGAGAGGTAGTGGCAGGTACTATTCTCGTCAACTCCTTTCCAGCTTCAGCTTTATTTAATTCTAGTGCATCGCATTCTTTTATGTCTGCACGATTCGCGACACGGGTAGGATTGGAGCCCGAGTCATTATCAGTAAGGCTCAATATACTTACTGGTAACGGACTTGTGGGAGTAGATAGAGTGTTTTCCTCGTGTCAGATCATAGTTAGCGGTAGATAGTTCTCCGCTAGATTGATAGAATTCCCGATGGCCGATTATGATGTGGTCTTAGGGATGGATTGGTTGAGGAACCAGTATGCTAGGATAGACTGCCACATTGGCAGGGTTGTTTTTAGCATTCCAGGCGAGCCAGAGTTTTCCTTTTTCCGAGGTGAAGTTGAGCCTTCTCCTCCGATATTGCGGATGGCAGTAGCAGTAGTACAGTTGCCCAGGATAGTGGATGAGTTCCCAGATGTTTTCCCAGAAGAGCTACCAGGTATGTCTCCAGAGCAGGAGATCGAGTTCACTATAGACTTGATTCCCGGGACAGCCCCAGTGTCAGAGAGAGTCTACTGGATGGCGCCGTCAGAGTTGGAAATATTGTACAAGATGATTGAAGAACTTCAAGCCAAGGGATTCATTCGTGCTAGTGGATCGCCTTGGGGAGCCCCGATGCTTCTTGTGAAAAAGAAGGATGGTACGTCCAGGTTATGTGTTGATTACGTACCTTGAACTCCGTGACAATCAAGAACAGATACCCTCTTTCGAGGATAGATGACTTGTTTGATCAACTCAAGGGGGCTTTAGTATTTTCGAAGATTGATTTGCGCTCAGGTTATCATCAGATCAGAGTCAGAGAGCAGGACATCCCGAAGACAGCTTTTAGATCGAGGTATGGACATTGGGAGTTCCTTGTTATGCCTTTTGGAGCAACCAATGCGCCGGCAGTATTCATGGACCTTATGAATCGCATCTTCATACCTTATTTGGATCAGTTCGTGATTGTATTCCTAGACGACATCCTGGTCTACAACAAGAGTGAGGCGGAGTATGAGCATCATCTCCGTGTGGTTCTTCAGATTCTCAGGGAGCACCAGTTATATGCCAAGTTCAGTAAATGCGAGTTCTGGCTCGATCGCATTTCGTACTTGGGTCATATCATCACTCAAGGAGGAGTAGAAGTAGATCCCCAAAAGATTGTGGCTATTGAGTCATGGCCAGTGCCCAGCACAGTTGCAGAGGTTCGTAGTTTTCTTGGATTTGCCGGCTACTACCAGCGGTTTATTTCGGATTTTGTTCGAATTTTAGCGCCATTGACGCAGTTGACCCGCAAGAATGTGCAGTTTGCTTGGACGGTAGAGTGTCAGAGTTCTTTTGTGCAGTTGATGCGAGGCCTGATAACAGCTCCTATTCTCACGCTTCCAGATGGAACCGAAGTATTTTCAGTGTATTGTGATGCTTCAGGCAGAGGCCTAGGATGTGTTCTGATGCAGCATGGAAAGGTAATAGCTTATGTATCACGACAACTTCGTGATCATGAGAGAAATTACCCAACCCATGACTTAGAGCTGGCAGCAGTAGTATTTGTACTTAAGTTGTAGAGGCACTATTTGTATGGAGATAGGGTGGAGATTTTCACCAACCACAAGAGTCTGAAGTATGTTTTCACTCAGAAGGATCTTAACATGCGTCAGAGGAGATGGCTGGAGCTTCTTGTGGATTATGATGTCAATTTGCAGTATCATCCTGGGAAGGCCAATGTTGTTGCAGATGCTTTGAGTAGGAGAGCCGGAGTTTATTTCCTAACAGCGCAACCAGAGCTGTTAGCAGATCTTCAGAAGATGGGTATAGAAGTTGTTCTCCCTTCCAGTGTAGCATTGATGGCCAGCATGCAAGTTCAGTCTACTATAGTCGAGAGGATCCGGATGGCGCAGTCAGCAGATTCTAAGCTTCAGCGACTCAGAACAGAATGCAAGGCAGGTCAAAGACCAGAGCTATGCATTCATGAGGACGGTACACTTCGACATGGGAAGCGTCTTTGTGTACCCAGTGGAGATATCAGGCAGGAGATCATGTCAGAGGCGCACAGTTCTCAGTATTCTATCTATCCTGGCAGTACGAAGATGTACCGAGATATCCGTCAGCACTTCTGGTGGAATGGCATGAAGCGGGAGATAGCTCGGTTTGTCTCTCGGTGTTTGGTTTGCCAACAAGTCAAGGATGAACATCAGAGACCGGCTGGACTTCTTCAGCCCTTGCCGATTCCAAAATGGAAGTGGGAGCATGTGACCATGGATTTTGTGACTGGACTACCTAGATCCCCAGCTGGTAGAGATGCTATCTGGGTTATAGTTGATCGGCTCACGAAAGTGGCTCACTTTCTTTCCTTCAGAGTTGGTCAGTCGACGGCTCAGCTAGCGGAGATGTACCTCAGGCAGATTTTTAGATTGCACAGTGTGCCAGTCAATATTACCTCGGACCGAGATTCTAGATTTACGTTACACTTTTGGCGTAGCTTGCAAGAGAGTTTGGGGACTCGCCTCCAGTTCAGTTCAGCTTATCACCCGCAGACAGATGGCCAGTCGGAGCGCACGATCCAGACTCTTGAAGATATGTTGAGATCATGCACACTTAACTTCGGTGGTTCATGGGAAGATCACTTGCACCTGGTAGAATTCTTGTACCATAACAGTTTCCAGGCCAGTATCCAGATGGCACCATTCGAGGCACTGTATGGTAGAAAGTACAGATCCCTGCTAGCCTAGGATGATGTTGGAGAGAGACAAATGCTTGGTCCAGAAATGATCGCTCAGATAGTTGAGGTGGTCAGGAGAGTCCGAGATCATCTTAGAGTTGCCCAAGACCGCCAGCGCCATTGGGCCGATTCTCATCGGCGCCCTCTAGAGTTTTCGGTCGGCGATCATGTATTCCTAAGGATTTCGCCTAACCGTAGCGTCATTCGTTTTGGCGTCCGGAGAAAGCTTAGTCCTAGGTATATAGGACCGTTCGACATTCTGGAGCGAGTAGGAGATGTATCCTATCATCTCGCTCTTCCGTCGTCGCTAAGCGAGGTGCATGACGTATTCCATGTATCCCAATTACGACGGTATATCCCAGACCCGAGCCACATCCTGGATCATTCGGAATTGGTTGTTGGTACCAACCTTTCGTATGAGGAGAGGCCCGTGTCTATATTGGACCGGAGAGAGAAGATCCTCAAGAACAAGACTATCAAGTTAGTCCGAGTTGTTTGGGGTCATCACTCTTTGGGTGAGTCAACGTGGGAGCGTGAGGATGATATCCGATCACGATATCCGGACTTGTTTGACTCGTGAGGTATAATGTCTTTCTTATGCCTCATGCCTTCGATTCCTTACTTGAATGAGTGATTGTCTGCATAGTTATAGCTTGCATGTGATTAATATAGCTTGCCATTGCTCCTCTAGCCTCTTGATTAAATTCCGAGGACGGAATTCTTTTAAGGTGGGTAGAGTTGTAATGCCTGTGGTTCGTATCACGTATTCTTGGAATATGTGTACATATTTTATTACATGATTTCCTGACTTGGCATTTCCTTCTTGGCTTGGTCTATTCCTGGTTCGGGTTGGTTAGTTCGGCTTGGCTTGGTTTTGATTGGGTTCATGATGAACCCAAAGTGAACCCCTACCTACCACCACCATTTTGTATTTATTAGCCCTCTTTATTCTCTCTCTTTATTTATCATCTTCTTCTTCCTCATTTACTTTCCTACCTACCAGAGAGAGAAGAGAGAGGTCTAGGCAAGTACAACTTGTTTCATGGAGGAACTCCAATTTTATTACTTCATTCTCTTTCTTACTACATTCTAAAGCACTTTAGTACTTGACATTTTCACTTTCCATGGCTAGATTCTTGTAGATCTATGTTTATTTTATTTTCGGATTTCTTGGGTTTTGATCTACTTAATTTTTTATTTCTATGTTTTGATGGTTCCATGTTGTAGAGAATTTTGTTCTACCCCATTTTGACCTATGAAAGTTCGAATTTGGGCTCCGGATGAAAGTTTTATGAAGCTTGGAAGGCATGGGTTCCTAGTGTTCTTCTCCTCGAAATTTTGGAGAAGAAGAACAGTTCCCTGGCGCATGGCTGTACATGACCGCATGAGTATTCATGCGGCAAGTCGCCATCAGCCGCATGAGACCCTTGTACTTCTAAACCGCATGAAACTTAGTCCCAGCCGCATGAGGCTGAGTCTCATACTCGGCCTCATGGGCTCATTTTCCATCAGCCGCATGAGTCTACATGGACTTAGTCGCAGGGCTGGGAACGAACTCTTCTCGAGCCGCATATGCAACTGTTCCCCCCCAGCCGCAAAAGCCATCGCATTGACCCAGCCTCATGCGCCCTCACTTCTTCCGGGCCGCATGGGTTTTGCTATGTGAGCCGCATGGACTTGAGTTCGCCATCAGCCGCATGAAGACCCCTTTCTAATTTGAGCCGCATATGCGCTCACCTCCCTGAACCGTATAAACTCAAGCACTTGCCAGCCGCATAGGCCCTGATCCCCGAGCCGCATGACAACCCTAGACCCCGGTCGCATGGACTTCTGAAGTCCGGGCCGCATGATCTTGATTAATTCCAGCCGCATGCGCCTTTGCATTTCCAGCCGCTGGCGCCCTTGTACTTCCAGCCGCATGCGCCCCCTCCTTTCCTGGCCGCATATGACTGAACCGCATACTTTCTCATGGTCCTATGTACTATTATTTATCATTATTGGCCCATATTTCGTAACTCCTTTATTAGATATTTTACGCCCATTTTATATCATTATGTCTTTTGTCATGAACTTGATTTTACTTATATGTTTGGAATTGATAATGGAGCACGACCTGACAGTGACCCGTCGTGGTGCACTCATGACAAGAAAACCTGATATGACCTGATAGTGGCCCGTCGTGGCGCACTCCGGACTAGTACACTTGATATGATAAACCTGACATGACATTACCTGTATAATTACCTGGACACCGTGGGCGATTGTGCTTGTACAAATAAACCAGTCCTGTCTTGCATCATGTCTAGGGAGGGACTCCTGAGTACCACGGTCAGGAGTACCTATTGAAATGGACTAAGGCTAATAACTAGCTTAATATATTAGTCATGAAGAGATTTCCCAGCTACAGGCAATCCCGTTACCTGGGCGCGCCTAGGATCTGTAGCCTGCCGTCGAGTAGGGCACATTTCCAGCACACTGTCATGTGTTGCACCCTTCAAGCTACTTAAGGGTACATGCGTTTCCTGGACGATGTACCCACGTGAATTCAACCCTAATCTTTCATTCCGGGTAACCTGGATGGTCTGCAGGGCTTGTGGCTGTAGAAGATTCTCACGGCATCTTGTTAGTAATTAGGCTTGTGACAACCCTAGTTAGTTAAAGTATCAAGCCGTAATTCTTGCTTGGCCGTGAAATGATTGAATGGAGTCTAACCGGTCTAGTCTTGCCCTGATCCTGTTCCAGATTATTGAATGACCAGAATGCTTGTAATTATTTTACCGATAAATGGTGAGAATTCCAAGTTCTGTTCAGACGAAGGGTTACAAACCCGGTCCTTGTTTGGTTTACCGGTTGTAACCTGGTTATCTGAATAGTTCCATGGTTATCTCGTCGTATATCATCCTGCTGTATTTTCTTTACTTCTAGTTCTTACTTTTATTTATATCTTGTGCTGATTGCTGGTTTTAGTTCCTAAGTGAAGCTTCCTTTGTGGCACTTGCTCTTTCTGGGATCTGACCCAGCTGGTTTTGTATGACCAGATTTCGGAGCAGCTTTAGAGGATCTACCGACTTTCCAGCCAGATGGTGGCCACTAGACGGAACCCTGGCAATGAGTGGGTTTATTTTTGATCTCCCACTTTATTGTAAAATATTCTTTTGAGGCGTTTAGCCGACGAGCACCTGTTTAGCTCGATTGCACTTATTTACTGTCTGCCTACGGGCTGTAACATGATTGACAGATCCTAGGGTTGATCATGTATGACTAAACTCTTGCTAGTCCTCACATTTTGTAACGACTAGCTTCATGATCAGCTGAATATGTAATATTTGGGACGCCTTATTATTGTATATTTAATGATCAAACATCTTGTAACATCTACTTACTTGCTTATGATTAAGACACTAGGCTTGTTCATGACCAAAGGAGACTGTTGGCTTGTAGTAAACCCTCATGTATCTAGACGGCCGTGACCGTATAGCGAGATGGAATCCATTTCAATATACGTAGCTGGCTATGTCTGCCCCCGCTCTCCAGTATTCTGGTTCTGGGGCGTGACAGACGTGCCCTCAACTTCAGTATGTTCATCACTATTATCCTGGAAGCCTAAGGTGTGGATCTCAGCATGTAACACACGGATGGCGCTCTCTCTTACTTCGCTGTCTCGTGCTACTCTGGTACCGGCCAATCATCTCGCTCAGCCCGCCCATCCAATTCTCCGATGGCTGCTGATGCTCCATCTGCTCCTCCTCCTTTCGGCCGCTTTATGCCTCTCACCTAGCATCACTTTGACTTGTGCATGGCTCAAGCGGAGGAACAAGCGGACTAACACCAGAGGCCTCGAAAATCTCATCCATAGTAGCTTTCATGACCAGTATTACTTTATTCAGCGTACTCTTCAGGATCACAATTCTTTTCTTGATCTCGATCTTCAAGATCCCCTCTTTCATGCATCGCGTTTCTCTGATCCAAATGCCTATGGCATTATGTATCCGGATGGCATTGATCCTTTTGTGGTTGATCAGTGAATCTTGGTCTCTCGTGATGGTGGTCATAATAAGAAGTGGTGTCAGTGTTTGAGTCCTTTTGTCTTGTGAGGTCCTTCGGGCACCATGTCTGTCAGTTTTTTTAGTATGTTGCTCTGTGCGGTCCTACGGGGACCAAAGTCTATTGTTGCTTGGCTTAATCCCGATAGGGAGCTTTACTGGTTTTAGTCTCTGTCAAGTTTCATTCCATTCCAAGGATGTACTCCCTAAACTTTCAATCCAATATATGCATGCCTTGGTTTATCCTATTGTTCTTATGCATCCTCGTTTTTATAAACATATTTATCTCTCTACCATATTTGATTAAGTGACAAAGGGGGAGAAAAAGTGTTGAGGGGGAGTAGTCTATATACGGGGAAGAGACTCTTTAAAAACACGATGCGACCTTATTTTTTTCAATTATCAAAATGGAGGAGATTGTTGGCACATTGATTTTGATAATATTAACTTTATCTTCATGTTTTAGTTTTCTCTATCTTCTCAGCAAATAGATATACCATCAAGCTTTCCAAAGGCTGCTACAAAAAGATTGTTTTATCAAAGCTACACTGAAGACTTATAGAATAACTTAAAGCAAAAAATAGAAAAGAAGCCACCGCATACTCAAAAGCCGGCTCTCAAAAGATTCAAGATCCTAGAGTCTGTACAAGGTCTAGGACATACTATGAAACGCTTAAGGTGGATGACAAATCAAAAATATCATTCGAAAATCATTTGATATTCTTAGAACGGAAGACTGACGGTATGCCGCTAGGTACCGACGGTATACCGATTTCTTACACAGAAAAGGTTCTGTGAAGATAATCGACATACCAACAGAATACCGTAGCATACCTATGGTATACCGATTTCTTACATAGAAACAGTTTTATGAAGTTAATCGTCATACCAACGGCATACCACAGTATTCCGACGGTATACCGATTTCTCGTACAGAAACAGTTTTGTGAAGATAATCGGTAATCCGACGGTATACTGATCTGTACCTCCGATATTCCGTCTACTTTAAATTTGATTTTTAAATGGTTGAGATCCTTAAAATTAAATGCTCCAACGGATAGATTTATGATCGTTATTATTCAAACGGTACACCGACGAAATACCGGTCTATATCGACAGTATTTGGTTCACTATACGCTTGGAGCATTAAATGCTTCCTCTCTTGGTGTTCTATTTAAAGTGATTGATCATTCTTCTTGAAGGAAACCACTTGAGCCTTAAATTTTTTCAACAACCAAGAGCATCACCATTACCACTCTATCCAAAGCTTTAATTTGTCATCCAACCAAAAAGTGCTAGAGTATTCAAGAGTTGTAATCTTCGAGATTCAGTGTTGTAGAAGATTAAAAGCCTTCTCTTTCTTATGGAAGTTGACGAGCCTTCGAAGGAAAACTCGTGTGTTAGAAGTTGACGAGCTTCGGAGGAAAAATCATGTGTAAGAAGTTGACGAGCTCTTCAGATCTAAACTCGTGTTGAAGTTGACGAGTTCTTCGGATCCAAACTCGTGTGTAACTATTTACTCAAATAGTGGATTAAAGCCGGAGAGAGTTTCGGGACTGGAGTGCACCTTGGGAGGATACCAGGATATATTGAGTGTTTAAATCTCTCTTTCCTTTATTATACTTTTAATTGCTAATCATTGTTGGTAATTAGCTTTTTACCCTATTCATCACCCCTCTAGGGTTCTACATTGATGATGCATCAAGTTTCCCAAATCTCTTCCAACCTGGAGCGAAATGAACCTGAAATATTAAGTAAACAATATACTATTAGAAAATAAATTGGGTATGAATAAATGTGTATAGTAATTATTATATACTTATGTCACTCCATCGGCACACAGCTCGGGACGACTGATGTTGGCTTGCCGCTCTGGTAAAGTAGAAGGATCTGTAAATCCTGGTCGACGTATGTATAATCTATGGTCTACCAAAAGGACAAAAAATGGATTCGTCCAGTATGAGCAACATGTGTAGTCTTTGATGTAGAAGTCGGATCAGTCGAACTAAGAGGGGCAGCAGTAGGAATAGATGTTGAGGGAATATCAGGACTAGCCCCACTTACTAATGAACGAGTGAATGGCGAAGATAAACCATTATCTTCATCAATAAAATTGCCCTTGTTAGCTCCTCTGCAATCTGCAAGTAGAGTAGTAGAAGGAGAAGGGTGGGATGAAGGTCCTCGACATCGTCCATAGCCTCGTCCTGCTATAGGCAAATATGAAAGAAATAAAAATTGATATTATGATATAAATAATCAATACAAATCTAATAGAAATAAAAAATTGTGTGATGATGCTCAAAATGTAAAGATGTGATGTGATGAAAAAATACTATCGACATGTCATGATACTAATAAAAAAGTTTGATGAAATAAATAATACGTACTAATCTTCTTCATCTTCTGATTCATCTTCATCTTCCGAATTATCTTTACATTCTACTTCTTTATTTTCACTATCACTTTCTTCTTCTAATTTTTCTTCCTTATTCGATATGCCCATTTCAGAGTCCTCCTCTATATGAGATAAATCACCTATTTCAAGCTCTTTGTCAACTAAATCATCCTCTGCAGTAATGTCAACCTCCATATCGTCAACACCGGCCAAACTCATATATGTTGGTTGAGGCATGATCACCTCATCCACCTAGTATATTAAATCCTTAATATTATATAAGTTTCTTGCTTTAGTTTTGCATACAGCCAACCAATCACGGGTATTGCATTGTAGACTAGGATAGCTCGTATAGTACACGTTAACCGTTTGACTAGCTAACACAAATGGCTTGAAACTTCTACATCTTTTACCACATTTTATATCAACAAATTCAAATTGTTTGTCAATTCTCCATTCTTGCTTGGGTGTTGTGTCGAACCAATCACATTTAAACATCACAATTTTTGTATCAAAAGAGTAATCCAGCTCTATGATATCTCTTACAACATCGTAGTAGTCAAATTCCGGATCGATATCGTAGATTGAACCCCTCACACAAGCTTCAATTTTTTATATAATTAGCCTCCTTATCAACAAATGAATGATTGGTAGGCTTATCAGGGTTCTAAATTTAAAGCCATTGATGGTCTATCAATGCCAACACTTTGCTCTCTTGCTTGGTCCGATAGCTAGTGCTCGAAGTCCTTCGTTCTGCAATTTTGTACTAGGACGAAAATCCTAATCGAATAATATAGATAGATACAAATTAATGAAAGACTTGTGTTTGCCATAAAAAAAATCAAAGACAGGTATTACAGAACACTAAAATTGATTGCAAGCACGCTTGTACAAAGAAAAGCCTAGAAAGAAATCCTAGGAAACAATCTAAGTACAATTTTTTAGATTTGATTCTAGGGGGTGACGGTGGAGGCTCGGGAAAGTGCTATCAACTCTGCCTTACTCCGTGGACTATCTGATGCAGTCTCTAGCTCATGAATAAATTGCTTTTTTTCTTGAAGGTTGCCAGCCTTTTGCAGGGGTGTGGCACCCTGCTATTTATAATAGAATGTATGTTGAGCCGCGTAGACGGCTCGCTGCTACATGGCTGATTAGCATGCGAAGACCCGCTATTTGGCTGCCATCTGTCGATTTGTTGGGATTTTGTTGCACAAAATCTGGGTAATTAAGGACTTGGTCAGATTGCCACGTGTCCTATTGCAGGGAGCTGTATAGTTTTCTCAGTCTTAGATCTGTATTTTGATTGCATAAAGCTCATGCGGCTTGGATCACAGTTACTCTTGGCTGCATGAAGTTTGGAGATTTTAGGGCCGCATATGCCTGAGCCGCATAAGGTTCATGCGGCTTATATGACACTCTTTTGGCCGCATGAAGGCGTACGAACCCTAATTTTGGGCGACGTCTCACGTCTTATATTTTTTTCTTTCCGAAGTGTCAAAACTGTCATTTTTGTCAGTTTTGTCAGGACTTGTCAGCTTTATCAGTCGAACTGCTCCTTTTGGCTCCATATCTTCCTTCTGCAGCTGTTTGTTGACGGGCCACATATGTCATTGAACCAATCATACGGCTTTCCTTCATGCGGACCTGTTTGGCCCAAAGTACCTATACGACAATTTGTAATCGGCATGAACCCCATATTTTTTATGCTTCTGCAAGACCCCCTTCAAAGTTTTGAAATTGCAAATTTGGAATACTATGAATAAGAAGCATGAAAATCTGTCAAGTCGTAGGAAGTTTTTCGATATGCAGAGGGATCTTAAGTCGCAGGAAAATCCTGAGCCGCAGAACAAATCTTGAGTCACAGGGACATATTGAGCCGCAGAGAGATTCCATCAGCCTGCCAGCTGTCACTGTTGTATTTAATTTTCCTGATTCGTTTGTGGATCCATTTTCGAAATGAAGCCGACGGTTACCGGGGATAAAGTCCCCAAACATCAATATTACCTTTTAATGATCTCAAAAACCGAAGAGACGCTCGACGGTTATGTAGAAGCATGAAAAATATCAGAATGATGATCTATGCGGCTCGGAACAGGAGAACCCCATGCGGCTCATAAAGGAGCAGTCCCATGCAGTTCAGAGAGACTCTTAGTCTCATGCGGCTCGGGACAGGAGAGTCCATGCGGCTTACATAGGGACAGTCCTATGCGGTTCAAAGAGCCCCTAGCCGCATGCGGCTCCCATTCGACCAACAGAGATATCTGGCTCGATCAACGCCACGTGCCTCCATGGGATCCCTTTACACAGCTGGCCATCGAGCAATGGCCCTATTTAATGCTCTGCCATGATTTGACAGCTGACGGCTCTGACATGAAGTGTCATAATAGCCCTGTCATAATGACAGACTCTTTGGGAATATGAGAAAATCTCTGACACGATCCGAGATTGACACGTGGCTACCCCCATACGCCTCCAGTGAAAAACAGCTTCATGCGGCTGGCAAGAATCGTCTTCCTGCAGCTCACCAAGAAGCCATCCCATGCGGCTCGCGAGTACTACACTTATACGGCCCACCGAGAAACCATCCCATGCGGCTCGCAAATACTTTACCTATGCGGTTCACTGAGACGCTGTCTCATGCGGTTCATGGATATCATGCGGCTCTGGCAGGGTCCATCATTAAGACACGTGGCAGAGATTCAATTGCCTCCGCGACTTGACAGCTGGTAGCAAGGATGATTATGAGATGCAAATCAATCAGAGATTTACCAGATCCCAATGTCCATATTTAACGTTATCCTCATAATTAATGAGATCAGGTCATATCATTCATGATCAAGTCAATGGGACACGTGGTGAGAGGTCCAAGCTTGACACAACCAATCATGAAGATTTAAAGCAATCAACATTAATCATTCGCAAGATTCAGTGCTATCCCTATTTATGGCCCAGATCCTTCACGATTAAAATGAACGGTCCAGATTGATTAGTCATCAGGTTGCCGCCACTTTGAGAATGGGTAATCATCCAAACCCTAATGATGCTCCCCCCTATTATAAATAGCAGGGTGCCATTCCCTTGCAAAATATACAAGGAGAGATATACGCTATCAGAGAGAAAAATACACAGAGAGAGAGAGAAGCCAGAAGAGCAATTCGAGGAGAGCAAGAAGAGCATTTCTTCGTCAACGCCAACCATCTCGTTACAGGAG
Organism: Iris pallida; assembly: GCA_029216955.1. Lineage (NCBI taxonomy): Eukaryota > Viridiplantae > Streptophyta > Magnoliopsida > Asparagales > Iridaceae > Iris > Iris pallida. The sequence goes on along the minus strand of JANAVB010003800.1, from coordinate 299,203 downwards.
CCAAGGCTGCATACCGATCGTCTAAGGAGTAAGGCAGGGCTGCCGTCGCCTTTCCGAGTCTCTATCGTCACCCCCCAGAATCTAAAATAAACAATTGTACTTAGACTGCTGTACCTAGGTTTTCGTCCCTAGGCTTTCTTTGTACAAGCGAGTTTGTAACGTGAAGTAAAAGTCTGGTCCTCCGATAATTGTTATGTTCTTTTATATTTCATGCCAAATACGATGGCGACTCTGCTGGGGACTAACTTCTCCACGGCTGAGGAGTTGGTGACACAATCGGATGCAGCCAAACTTGGCTCCACGCAACAAAAAATGGTCGTCCACTTCGACCAATAGGCATTTGAAGAGATGCTCTCCGAAGGAAGCGCTGGCCCGGTTCAGAAGCGCACCCGCGGCACGAAGGCTCGCAAAGAGTAGAGGCCAAAATTATTTGCTCCTCCCCAAGCCCTCGATGGAAAATCCTCTGTTGCTCAAGACGGCGAGAAAGACTCTCCTGCGGCCCCATTTCAGACCGTAGACAACTCTGCTGTCCCCAAGTCCGGCAGAAGAAAACACTATGATGCTGGACTTGCAGGGGCAAAGAGGAACTCTATGAGATCCGAGCCGCATAAGGGTATTAGCCGTAGGAAGAAAGCTCATGCGGCTACATCCGCCACCCGCATGGAGAAAACTCATGCGGCCATATCTGTCAGCCGCATAGCTTATGCGGCTTCAGTTGCCAACCACATGGATGAAACTCATACGGCTAAGTAAGTCAATCACTTGCAGAAAACCCATGCGGCCACAATCGCCAACCGCATGCGGCCAGCCTACACGGTCGTGACTCCTAGCCGCATAAAAACAACTCATCCAACGGCAGAAGACAACCGCATGCAGACAGCCTATACGGCACCCAATTCTAGCCGCATAGCGTCCGTTCCACGCTTCTCTCGATCAGTCTTCGACCGTCTCTCATGCGGTCCTGACCTTTATAGTTCTCTGGATGATAAGCCAGACTCTGTGGTATTCAACTTGGACTCCTCCTATTATGCACCCGCAAGTGCTAAAAGGAGGAAGTCTAGGACAGCGCAGGCTCACCAAGCACAGTCAGCTGTCCCAACCTCTAACTATCAGGGCGTCCCGTTGATTATCACACGGGCCTCTGATGGAAAGTTGTATAGAACCGCTCGAGTCCAGCCCTCGACGGCAAAAGGACAAAGTGGTTCCTCTGACCTGCGTAAGGCGATCCTCCACAAGCGCAAGGAAAGAAAAGGAGCCTCGGCGTGCAAAGAGTCCTCGCTTGGACATCACTGCACCCAAATCATCGTCAACTGCTGTTGCAACAACGCGGCAGTGACGAAAGATCGGCCGTCAGTCTTCCAAAGACTACAGCGTCCGAGCTCAGAAGACGAGGTGCCTCCTGTTGTCTCCTGCAATTCCACTCAGAAAGTCCCTGCCGAGGAGAGAGGAAAGAAGACAAGCATCTCCAGCCCCAAGATATCAACAACTGCAGCTAAAAAAACCGTCGTCTAAACGGCTGTCCTCCACCGAAATATTCCAACACACCCGTTCAAAGACAAAATCTGCTTCAATGGGAAATTCATCATCCACATCGCTGGGGGTCGTAGGAACTAGGGGTAGCACTCCTCCGAACATACACAACAATTCGATGTTTCAAGAAGCCGAGCCCGGGGAAACAACTCTTCCATCAGGTACAACAGACGCTTATGTCCCCGAGGACATCCATGGCTCTCAAGACGAAGCAAGCTCCGAGGCTGGGGATACCGTTCCTTCCGAGTCCGAGCCCGAAGAGAACATTCCTACCTACCCCGATGACTTCTCGGTGTATGGGTACGACTCGGAGGGCACATCCTCCACCGTTCCTTCCATCACTCCTCATGTAAAGATGGTGTTCATGACGGACAGCAACCAAGTTGGTTCCTGCGATCGCCAATGCATCGACACTTTGGAGGCTATACGGCAGGCCTTGGTCAAGTCGGTAGATAAAATCGAAGCCGCTCTTCCAACTCTGCAAGGAGGAACGCCTGGCCAAATGAGCACGGGTCCCGCGGTCAATGCGGACTCGAACTCAGTAGCACCAAACCCGGGCAATAATCCTCCCGAAATAACAGCCTCTACCACAACAGATGAGGCCCGAGAAGTTAGAAGAGATGTCCAGGAGCTCTGAGCCATGTTCCATGCCCGAAAAAATGCTCAAGACCTCAGAATGCGGCAACCATACCCTACCGAATGGAGGGATGTACCATTCCCACCAAAATATAAGCCGTTCAATATCAACCCATATGATGGCAAGACCTCAGCAAGTCGGTACATCACTTACTTTGAGGTCACCACCGACCATCTGCCCCATGACGATGCTATCCTCATGCGATTATTCATTAGGGCATTGGAAGGAGTCGCCTTCGACTGGTATCGCAATCTGCCGGACAACTGCATCCACTCCTTCGCCGGCTTCAAGCGCCTGTTCTTGGAGAGATTCTACGAAGTAGGGCAGGACGTCACCATGTCCACCCTCATGGACGTCGTCCAAGGGGAGAAGGAGTTGACAAGGAACTATATTGAGCGGTTCTGCCAAACAGCCATGAAGCTGCCCTCCGAAAATCTAGATTCCTCTTTGATTAAAATTTGCCAAAAGAGACTGCTTCCAACAATCAGTCTCTGGATGGGCGAAAGTCAATTCAAAGATTGGAAGACGTTCATCATCAGTGCCACAAGCGCCGAAGAACGACTGAAGAAGGCTCGCCAACTGGGGTTGCATATCTCGGAAGGAGAAAACAAGGGCAAGCGTCCCAACAACGATAATGGGGGTAGCCCCTCCAACAATCGGGACAGCAAGGGAAAGCAGGCTATGGTGGCCGATACAGCACAAAAACCTGAGCCAAAGCCCGCAGACAAATAATGGTCGCAAATCACTTACTCCTTCGAAGATGGTCACGTCAAGCCCATCTTGGACATGCTCATACAAGGAGACAGAATTCAGCTTCCTCCACCAAGACGGGAACCTCGGCCGGCAGAAATGGAGAACCCAAAGTACTGCCATTACCACCGCTACGTCCACCATGCTACACACGACTGCTACCAGCTAAAACGGTACATCCAAAATCTCATCGATTCGAATACTCTGGCCATCAATTTCGAAGAGGTAACCGTGGCAGCCAATATGGTATCGGTACAATTTGGCAGCTTCCCTCCAACAGAAACTCAAGACGGTGTGGTCCCCATCCCTCTGGTGATAATGGAGATTGCTAATCTTCCACTTCCCCAAGATCAGGCTGCTGGTCTAGTACCCCTCACCACATCACGAGGGGAGGTCATGTGGGTCCATCCAGACTTAGTATCTGAAGTGACTCAGTCCACACCATCTTCCATTCGTAAGAGCATGAGTAGAAAAGTCAGATCATGCCGCACAATCTCGGCAGATGTCGAAGAAGTCGCAGACGTCGTCACTCGGTTTGGGGCACAATCCCAACATGTGGCTGAAAACTCGGCTGAAGATCATCAGCCCACTACGACTGACTATCCGGGAACTTCAAGGCCTCCAAGGGAGACTAGCTTACATCAGGAGGTTCATTTCTAATCTCTCCGGGCGAAGTCGGCCATTCACCCATCTCATGAAGAAAGGCGCCTCGTTTGTATGGGATGAAGAATGCCAACGTGCCTTCGACAGCATCAAAGAATATTTGTCGAACCCTCCAGTCCTGGTGGCCCCGGTCGCTGGAAAACTATTCCTGCTCTAAGTACGCACAAAGGAGCATTCCTTCGGCGCTTTACTAGCACAAAATAATGATGCAGGCCATGAACAAGCCATATATTACCTCAGTCGAATGATGATTGGGCCAGAGCACCGATGCACCGCCGTAGAAAAGGAATGCCTCGCCCTGGTGTTCGCCATTCAGAAGACGCGGCACTATGTCATGGGACAAACCATACATGTGATCTCACTAGTCAACCCTCTTAGGGTCCTCATGACTAAACCAGGGGCACTCAGCTTTCGCCTCGCTACATGGGCAATATTGCTGTCCTCCTATCATATGATCTTCGTCCCACAAAAGGCTGTTAAAGGTCAAGCCCTGGCAGACTTTTTGGCAGCCCACCCAGGCACGGAGTCCTCCAGGATATATGAAGAGATCCCAGATGAGGTCGCCGACTCGTATGCAACCTCTCACGATAATATATGGCGAATGTTCTTCGACGGTGCTTCAAAGACCGGACCTAAAGGCAATATAGTCATCGGAGTCGGGGTAGTGCTGATCTCCCCTTCCGAATTGGTGATTAACCGTGCTTACTCTATCACAGAGCCCTGCTCTAACAATGTGGCCGAGTACAACGCTTTGGTCATTGGCCTCCAACTTGTAAGAGAGCTGGGGGTAGAATATCTTAAAGCATACGGCGATTCTTAGTTAATCGTCAATCAGATCCGGGGCTCATACGAAGTCCACCACGAAGACATGATCCCCTATCACCAAATAACGATCGATGTCATCTCGTCATTCGAGGGGTTCTTCATCGAGCATGTCCCCAGACTCTGAAATATTGAAGCCGATGCCCTAGCTGGTCTTGCTGCTTCCCTAGCAGTGCCAAACTATGATCGCCAATCAGTGGATGTGATAGGCCATGAACTGGTCTGTCCTAAAAATAATGTGCAATTCGTGGCGAGCTATTCCGCCCACACGATCGATGATGCCCCAGATTGGAGACAACCATTCATCGACTTTGTCATCTACGACATCCTGCTCGAGAACCCAAAGGAAGCCACTTCCATCAGACGGCGTTCTCTTAGATTCTTCTATGATACAGAGACAAAAATGCTGTATCGTCGCTCCTACGATGGATTACTGCTTCGGTATTGTTTGCCATTGATTGTAAAAGTACAGAACAATTATCGGAGGACTGAACTTAGACTCACAATACAAACTCGCTCGTACAAAGAAAGCCTAGGGAGGAAAACCTAGGTACAGCAGTCTAAGTACGATTGTTTATTTTAGATTCTGGGGGTGACGATAGAGGCTCGGAAAAGCGACGGCCGCTCTGCCTTACTCCTTGGACGATCGGTACGCAGCCCTGACTCAGGGAAGATCTGCTTGGTCGTTGACGAAGAAATGCCTTCTTGCTCTCTCTCTGATTGCTCTCCGGGCTTCTCTCTCTCTGTGTATATTCTCTCTCTGACTATGGGGGAAGTCTCTCTGTGTATACGTATTCTTCTTTAGCTTTTTTTTTGTATATCTCTCTATCTCTCACAAGGGAATGGCACCTTGCTATTTATAATAGTGGGATATGATCGCTAGGGTTGCCAATGATTAGCTCTTGGAGATGGCGGCGGCCGGGGGATTGATCAATCCAGGCCGTTCGTTTCTGATTGTGACGAATCAGAACCATTAAGGGTAGATTACACCAAATCCCTATTAGCAATTAATGCTGATTGGCATAAATCTTCCTTATAATGATTCTCTAATATCTGCGAATAAATCAAATTTATTCTCCTGCCACATGCCCCAGATCATTGCCAATGGTGAGACTGGAACCACATGCAGATTGGGCCGCATGAATTTTGAGCTGCATAAGACTTGGGATACGTGTCAGGGCTGTCTGGGCAGTGGCCCCCTCCTTCAGACTTCTGAACCATATGATGAGCCGTATGGACCGCATAATGGTGTGTCTGCTTGAGCCGCATGGGCATGATCTTCTTGAACCGCATAGGGATGATACCACTCGAGCCGCATGGGACAGCTTCACTCTGAACCGCATGAGAAGTCTTCGCTTCGAGCCGCATAAGCACACCCACGTGGCAGGGCCACGTGGCATTTTGTTGCTCTCGGGGGATCGTGTCAGAGATTTCTTTCTCTTCCCTAGAGATTCATCATCATGACAGAGTCATAATTACCTGCTTTGGTGTCAGGTCTGTCAACTTTTCATAGGGGTCAGCCGTCAAAGCAATTAATGCAGCATGGATCGGAGGGGAGCACTGTCACGCCACGTGTCTTTTGAGCCGCATGGAATGCCTCCGGCCGTATAGCTCCTTATGCCGCATGACTCCCTGAGCCGCATGCGTTTTCTGAGCCGCATGGGTCTTTCTTGGCCGCATGAGTCAATTTTTTTAGTATTTTCCATGCTTCTACAGGACCCCCTTCAAAGTTTTCAATTTATAAAATTAAAATACTTTGAACAAGAAGCATGGCTGTATTGGCCGCATATGCAATCCTGACCGCATAGATGTCCTGGCTGCTTGGATGTGTTATTCGCATGACTGTTTCAGCCGCAGGGGGTGCGTTAGCCGCATAGATGGTCCAGTCCACGTGTGCGGGTCTTTATTTATCTCCAAGTTGCTTCAGCGCCGTCTTTGTAGGGGGAATCTCAAGGGTCAGTTCATTACATCTTTTTGGATTTGATGCCTTGGGTGAATCTTGGAGACGAAACCCAAGGAGTCGGTTTCGCTCTTCAAGAGTCGGTCATTGGCCCACGTGTCTGCCTTCTCCCATCCTCCTATAAATAGGAGGGGTTTGAAGAGAGAGAGGACTTCTTTATTTTCTTTCTTTTCTTATCTCGCTTGCCTTTCTTTTCTTCGATAATTGATGGCTCCCAAGAAGATCGTGGCAGTGAAGGGCAAGAAGGCGGCCTCCACCTCCACCTTGGGTGCGGTTGCTGCCCCGCCCGTCGTCGTGCCTGCTGTTCATCCTGACGTCCATCCCCCCATTGTTGGTGAGGACAATGTATGAATTAAGGAACCCCAACCGCCATGGCTACGTCGCATACTTTTATGCACGAGCCTTTGTAAATCGTATGTTCGCCCTACGGCTGAGCTGCGAACCGCATAAGAAAAATCATTGTGTCTGTATGTGCGCCTTATTAGTGAAACCTCATAGGTGGCGCATAGACTTTTATTGTGCGGAGCCGCATAAGCAGTCTTCTGAACTGGAGCCGCATGGGGCCTTCTGGAGCCGCATAAGACTTCTGAGAACTTCATGGGGGGCATGGATATTTTCTTGAGCCGCATGTGGTTTGAAAACACCTAATCAGCTCTTTTTTTTATTCTATGTTTAACTTATTTTTTTCTTTGTCTGTTCTTCAGTGAATTTGTCGGTTAACGCCGCCGGAGAACTCTTGGTGGGTAACGCTCAAGCTGCTCTCGGCTATAGGTACGACCATATTGTTCAGCACGTGGCGGATCAGTTTTCGAGCGATGAGCCTATGGCCAGATTGAATGCCATCAAGAATCAGCCTTTCCATTTCCTTAATGCTGTGATGAACTCCGGGAAATTCGAAGGAGAGTTTTTGAAGCCTGCGTTCTTTTTTGGAGACGCCTTGACCATGGAGAATGATCATGTTCTGGAGGTGTCGGAGGATTAGAATTTTGTTTCTAACGGGATGGCGATCCGCATCCCTCAGATGGAGCGACACTTTCCTTTATCTTGGTTCAATATGCTCCCTTTGGACCGGAAGATGGAGGGGACTCTAACCCCTACCAGGAGTGGGATGTTCGTGGGGAACATTCGTTATAATAACCATCTGAAGTCCATGGTTGCTGGCAAGGTGCATACCAGTTGTTCTGTGACAGGGTTGGTTCCAGGTTCTTTCCTAAATGTAGCAGGTCCTAACTTCACGTTTTCTACTGCCGATACTTTTATAAATCGACTTGCCCGAAAAGGCTCCTATCCCGTTGGTCGGTTGACGTTTCCTGGTTGGATACACCCTATTCCCTCGTGGATCAATTTATCTACCTGGATCCTGCAGAAGTATGAAGCTTTTTTGTGCGAGATTGGCCTGTACCATGCTATCCGAGGTACCAGTCATGGCTTGTTCATAAACAAAAAGCTATTCATGTCCCTGTTGGAAATGTATAATTGTCGTACAGGGACCTTTTACACACCTGTAGGGGAGATGGGACTTGCGCTCCATGAAATGCATGCGGTCTCCAAGCTTCCTTGGGGGGACGAAGCGTTTGAAGCATATACTCCCACTAATGAGGAACTCGAAGATTTGGAACGACGGTATCCTGGCTTTGCGACCCTTTACCAGGAGATATTGTGTCATTATAACACATGCTATCAGATAACCCGCAAGGATAACGTGGAAGGGAATGCTCCCTACACCAAGGATTGGATGCATTATCTCTTCTCAGCGGATGCCTCAGGTCTCGTTACCTCTCGTCGCCCTAGATCTCGGGAGGCGGTCAAAGAATTGGTGTCATCTACTAGTGGCCGATTCGGGAGCCAAATCGACACTTTCGATTACTTTTACCAGGATACTCAAGAGCTGTCTGAGAAAGCGCTTCTGGCGGGATTTTTGATGATCTGGCTACGAAATTGTGTAGTCTCGGGAGGAACCGGTTCTATTGAGAGAATTAGTTGTAACTTTATCCTTCCGGCTGTGAAATTAGTGTTGCGAATCAGGCTAGCTCTCCTTTCGGCTATGGTGTGTAGCATACACCATGGCCTTCGTACCTTCACGTCCAAAGTCATTGCCTGCGATGTGACCAAGGATTTTGAACGAACTGAGTTACCTTATCATTATTTGATGGGGTGGCTGCTGATACATTATCCATCTTTGATGAGGTCGGGCTCTGAGGGCGGTACGACTGATGATGACGCCCTTATCTTCCGTTACCGTGATGAGCCTTGGGAATGTGAGGCCGTGCGGGTTTGCCGGATGGTCTTGGCAAGGGCAGATAAGTATCATATTTTTGTATCCGTCCATCGCTTTTCCGCCAGGGACATAGAGAGTGTGCATATAGACGGTATTGCGCCTCCTCAACTTCTGGATGGCCAGATGCTCTTATGGTTGCGTAACATCCGTTCCTCGCATCTGGTGTACCGTAACCGCAATGCTGTTTTTCTGGAGCCATATCTGCCTAGCAGGTTTGCCCGACAGTTTGGGTACAGCCAACTTTGTTTAGACAGCCGCAGCTCTTGTCTGGGTTATGAGTGAAGTCTTCTTGATGGTATCAGAGCTTGGCAATATTATGATTCATTCCATACTCGCATCATTTTCTCAGTCACTGCTATTAAGGAGTCAGTGAAGATCTTGTATATGGCGGCTCTGTATCATGTCATGGCGAACAAGCCCCCGGTCGGTTTTAACCCAGGTACCAGTTTTATTGCTGGCACCGGTCTGGAGGAAGGCTCTCAAGGGGTCAAGAAAAGAAAGACTAGAGCCGAAGTGCCAGATTTGGATTCCGCTGCTGAAGGTGATGAAGACAACGAGCATAATGAAGATGACTCTATCCTTCCAGTGGTAGGCGCAGAGGTGGGTCAATTACATGTTTTGTCAGATGAGATGCTGAGGGATCAGTCCCTTGTTGCGCCTGGTCCTATCCCGAAACATAGCAGGCAGGTTCCTCCTGTAAGCAATGTTTCTCGATCCCGGAAGCTGGTTGCGACTAGGCACCGTCCGCCAGCCACAAAAGAGAGTGGAGAAGAAATCAACCCCGCATCAGAGGTAACAAAACTGCTCTCGACCCCTTTTTCCTTCTTTCCTTTGAGTTTCAATCCTGATTGTCTTCGTTCCCTCTTTTAGGTGTCGGGGGAAGAAGAAGAGTTTCAGGATGTCGGGGCGGTGACCCAGGATGACGGGGACTCCCATGAGCCTGTTCCTACTCAAGAGGACGCAGATCAATCTGTATCCCCCTTCAAGGTGACGGGGTCAGGGGACGTGACTGAGTTTAACTCGGGGATCGCGGGTGGGGGGACCATGACAGTTGTGGATGAGCCGCGACCTTCATGCCCCTCCCCTGGTAAGATTAGCCGAATCTTAACCCGTGAGGAAGCCTATCTGCTCTATCATCATGTCCTTCGGGTTACGTCGATTCACTGTTATTCTGGGCATTCAGGTCCTGCCCTTTCAGTGCCGAGGATGGACGTCGTCGAGACAACCCCAACCGAAGGGGCATCGGTGGAAGGGGGTGTACTTTCTCACTGCTCGACTCGTCTTGATGGGCCTTCTGGGGGCCCAAGTTTAACGGGCCAGTTCTCGGGGCAGTCGGGGCAGGGAACAATGGTCCTCGCATCATCCTCTGCTCCAATGGCTTCGAGAATCGACCTTTCTTCCCTGCCGAGCATCCAAGCTCTCCGGGCGGCAGAAGACGAGTTGCCCGCTATTCATGCATCGTTCTGCTCGGACTCCGCTCCCTTGGTGGCGAGCTCTAGCGTTACTCCTCCGACGTTGCCGCTCCGGCTTCCCCTGACGCCCTCCTCTGCTGAAGTTTTGAACGACGCGTTGCAGGACGTGGTTGCCAGTTTCCATCGTCATTTGAAGAGGGGAATCGAGGCCGCTGTAGAAAGAGGGACCTCTTTTACCTTGGCCCGAAGATGCGCCCATGGTCAAATAAATATTCTTAGGGATCTTCCTGATGATGCAGGAATGGCTTCGCTTCTGGAGGCAAAATTGCTGGAGGCTGATCAGCTGGTGTCCGAGCTTCGAATATTACGGCAGGCTGATCTGCCTACTGTTATAAACGAGGAGAGGAATTCCCTTATTGCTGTTATAGAGAGGACCAGAGCGGCTCGAGATAAGACCAGATCGGCCGCACTGAAGGATCTCAGCGACTTAGCTGATCGGTATGATCAATTAAGTTATGCGACCGAAAACGTTGTGGCTCGGGAGGAGTCTGTCTCTCGTGAGATTACCGAGACGCGGGAGCAGATCCTTGTGCTTCAGAAGAAGTTGACTTTCCTGGAGTCTGAACTTGAGACTGCCCGCAATGACAGGGGGCTAATTGTTCAGGAAGCTGATAGGGTTACTCAAGCTTCGACTGACCTGGAGGCTGTCTTGAAGAAATTGGAAGATGACTGTCAGGCGCTTCTGGATTTGGACAATGAGGAGCGGTTACTCCAGGAGGCCGAGCGTCATGCTCGGCAATAGATTGAGCGGGAGACCACCTCGGTGAGAGATCGCCTCCTAGAATTGAGTAACACTGAAATGTAGTTGGCCTTTTCTTTTCCCTTCTTTTTCTTTCTCTTCTCTTTTTTTTGAAAAGGGACGTAGTCCCTAAATATGTAGTACTTCTTTTCCTCCTTCAAATAAAGAGTATTTTCCATTCTACCCTTCATTTGTATTGCCTGTTGTGCCTGTGATATTGTGGTGATGTTCTCCTCCGCATAGGGGATATATTTGTAGACCTGTTACCCATGGCGTACCTTGGTTTTAGGTAGAGATAACAAGTTTCGGTCAGGATACCTGAAGCAGCCATAGCAAAGTGGTCATGGGTGCTCTCGGTATTAAAAAAAGAATTGCCGTAGAGCAGCTGGGCTCCTGGGGAATGATGAGGTGATAGGTTTGTGTTAAGAAATTTAGCTGAGGATATTTGTGGGCCTATTACCCTTGGCATACCGTGGTTTAGGATACGGATAATAGGATGAAGGGGAACTGGCATACTTGCTCAGAGGTAACGAGGACATGGCAAGTAGGAAAGTTTTTCGAACATAGAGTCTTCCGGTTCAGAGGTAATGAGTACATGGCAGGAGCGAACTCGACGGAGGGTATTGGTGGTCAACAGAGGACATTTGTGGTCAACAGAGGACATTTGTGGTCAACAGAGGACATTTGTGGTCAACAGAGGACGTTTGTGGTCAACAGAGGACATTTGTGAACCCATTACCCTTGGCGTACTCTGGTTGTGGGTACAGGTAATAGGTCGAAAGGGGATCATCATACTTACTCAGAGGTAATGAGGACATGGCAAGTATGAAGGTTTCTTCGACGGAGCCTTCCCATTCAGAGGTAATGAGGACATGACAGGAGTGGGCTCAATGAAGGGGGGTATGTAGAATGACTCAGAGGTAATGAGGACATGGAAATTCTATGTAGGGGGGATTTGTTTTTGGCGGTAGTGGAACGACTCAGAGGTAATGAGGACATGGCCATTTTGGAAATTTGTGGATCGATTACCCTTTTTGTGCACTGGAAGTGCAGGTATTAGATCATGAGGGAGGATCTCTTGTAGGAAGAAGGTTCAGCAGTATGATCATACATAACTTTCTACCTGAAAGAGTGACCAGGATGTAAGTTCAGAGGCACCATCGGGTACATGACTAGAGAATCTGAAAAACTATGAGGGTGAGTTCAGTGGTATCAGCGGATACATGACTCGAAGATCTAGAAAATTATGGGGTGAGTTCATCGGTACTAGCGGGTACATGACTCGACAATCCATGAATGTTGGAATCAAAGTGTAAGTTCAGAGGTACCAGCAGGTACATGACTTAGAAATTTGGGATATCTTTATGGAAGAAGGGCATGAGTTCAGCGGTACACGCGGGTACATGACTCAAAAATTTGTGAATGTTAGAATCAAAGTGTAAGTTCAGAGGTACTAGCAGGTACATGACTTGGGAATTTGGGATATGAGTTCAGCGGTACAAGAGGGTACGTGACTCAATAAGTTGGAAAATTGGGGGGTTGAGTTCAGTGGTACCAGCGGGCACATAACTCGAAACTCTGGAAAATGTTGTTTAAACATAGTATTTCTTCAGGAACTTGCCATTGACGGGCAACATGAGCAAGTCTCCGTTCTGCTTGGCGAGGCGGTAAGCACCATTGGAGAACACGGCCTCGATGATAAATGGGCCTTTCCATTTTGGCTGGAACTTGCCGGTGGTCTTGTGAGTCATGACCATTGGCCTCCTGTCTGCCAAAACAAGGTCGCCCACTTGGAATGTTCTGACTTTGACCTTTTGTTGAAGGCTTCTGAGATGCGTGCTTGGTATAATTCGATCCTTTGCTGAGCTAGGAGGCGTTTTTCATCTAAGGCCTCTAACTCTTGTAGTCGACGTCGGTAGTTATCATCCATTGTCAATTGATAAGTGAGGGCGACTCGGAGTGAGGGAATCTGAGTTTCTAATGGGAGAACTGCCTCACTCCCGTACACCAGAGAGAATGGTGTATTCCCGGTGGCTGTTCGAACCGTGGTGCGATAAGCCCATAAGCACTCGCCGAGCTTCTTGTTCCAGTCACATTTGTTGGAGGAGACAAATTTCTTGAGGAGTTTGATGATTGTTTTGTTGAATGCCTCTGCTAACCCGTTTGCTGCCGGGTTGTATGGTGTCGAAGCGACATTCTGAATGTGGTATTTGTCGCAGAATCGGTAGAATGCGTGGCTTATAAACTGCGGACCATTATCATGGATGATCCTTCGGGGCAGTCTAAAGCGGTAGATGACGTGGTGCTTCAGGAAGCTGATTACGTTCGAAGTCTTGACTTCGGCGAGTGGGACAGCTTCTGCCCACTTTGAGAAGTAATCAGTGATCGCAAGTATGAAGCGATGTCCTCGGGAGGAAGATGGGGTAATTGGACCAATGATATCCATTCCCTATGCTTCGAATGGCTAGGATGCTACTGTCGGATGTAGAAATTCGGATGGTTGGTGAATGAAGTCTGCGTGGACTTGGCAGGCCTTGCATTTTCGGGCATAATCTATTGCATCAGCCACCATCGTGGGCCAGTAGTAGCCCATCCGGCGAAGGCGGTCTTGCAGCTTAGGGCCAGGCTGATGGGCCCCGCAGACACCTTCATGAGCCTCTCGTATGGCTTCTTTGGCTTCTGCATTCGACAAGCACCAAAGTAGTAATCCATCATAGGAGCGGCGATACAGCATTTTCGTCTCTGTATCGTAGAAGAATCTGAGAGAACGCCGTCTGATAGAGATAGCCTCCTTCGGGTTCTCGGGCAGGATGTCGTAGACCACGAAGTCTATGAATGGTTGTCTCCAGTCTGGCGCTTCGTCGATCATCTGAGCAGAATAACTTGCCATGGCTTGAACGTTGTTCTTGGGGTAGACCAGCTCATGGCCGATTATATCGACCGAATGATGAGAGTGGTTTGGCACTGCTAGGGAAGCATCCAGGCCTAATAGGGCATCAGCTTCGATATTTTGGAGTCTGGGGACGTGTTCGATAAAGAATCCCTCGAATGATGAGATAATGTTGATCGCTATTTGGTGGTAGGGGATCATGTCTTCATGGCGGACTTCGTACGTCCCCCGAATCTGGTTGACGATTAATTACGAATCGCCGTATGCTTCAAGGTATTCTACACCCAGTTCTCTTGCGAGTTGGAGGCCAATGACCAAAGCGTTGTACTCGGCCACATTGTTAGAGCAGGGTTCCATGAGAGAGTATGTGCGATTGATCACTAGCCCGGTAGGAGAGACCAATACTACTCTGACTCCAACGACGATGTTTCCCTTGGGTCCGGTTCTTGAAGCGCCATCGAAGAACATCCGCCATATGTTACCGTGGGTGGTTGTATTTGAATCGGCGACCTCATCTGGGATTTCTTCGTATATTCTTGATAATTCCGATCCTAGATGGGCCGCCAAAATGTCTGCCAGGGCTTGACCTTTGACAGCCTTCTGCGGGACGAAGATCATATGATAGGGGGACAGCAATATCGCCCATGTAACGAGGCGGGAGCTGAGTGCCCCTGGTTTGGTCATGAGGACCCTGAGAGGGTTGATTCGTGAGATCACATGTATGGTTTGCCCTGTGACATAGTGCCGCATCTTTTAAATGGCGAATACCAGGGCGAGGCATTCTTTCTCTACAGCGGTGTATCGGTGTTCGGGCCCGACCATCATTCGGCTGAGGTAGTAAATGGCCTGCTCGTGGCCTGCGTCGTTGTTTTGTGCCAGCAGGGCACTGAGGGAGTGTTCCATTGCTCGTACATAGAGCATGAATGGTTTTCCAGGGACCGGGGCCACCAGGACTGGAGGATTTGATAAATATTCTTTGATGTCATCGAAAGCGCGCTGGCATTCCTCGTCCCATACGAATGAGACTCCCTTTTTCATGAGGTAGGTGAATGGTCGGCATCGCCCGGAGAGGTTGGAAATGAACCTCCTGATATAAGCTAGCCTTCTTTGGAGGCCTCTAAGTTCACGGAGATTTTTCGGGGGACCCATCTCCATGATTGCCCTCATTTTCTTGGGGTCTACATGGATATCCCATGCAGTGATGATGAAGCCCAAGAACTTCTCGCTGGATATGCCCAAGAACGATTTTGTAGGGTTCATCTTCAGATTGTGGGCTCGCATTAAGTTGAACACCGTTCTCAGGTCTTACAGATGATCTTCCTTACGGCGACTCTTGACGGCGATGTCGTCGACATAGCATTCCACTATCTTGCACAAATGTTCTCTAAAAATGATACTCATGGCTCGCTGATATGTAGCGCCAGCATTCTTTAGACTGAATGGCATGACTGTGTAGCAGTATGTGCCAATCGGGGTTCGGAATGAAGTGTACTTTTCGTCGTCGGGAGACATCTTGATTTGATTGTACCCCGAGAATCCATCCATGAATGACATACGTTCAAAGCCGCATGTATTGTCGATCATGATGTCTGTGATAGGAAGGGGAAATTCATCTTTGGGGCATGCCTCGTTCAGGTTGCAGAAGTCGATGCAGATTCGAATCTTCCCATTCTTCTTGAGGACGGGTACTATATTGGCGACCCAATCAGGATGTTGCTCTTCACGAATGAAGCTGCTGGCTATTAGCTTGTTGACTTCGGCTTCGATCGCGTCCATGATGCCTGGGCGAAAGCGTCGTTGTTGCTGCTTGACTGGCTTTGTATCTGGCCGTATATTGAGTTTATGGAGAGCGATGTTAGGATTTAACCCCGGCATGTCTTCATAGCTCCAGGCGAACACATCAATATATTCTCTGACAAGTTCTAACAGCGACTCTCGTTCTTCGTCAGTTAGGCTTTTACTGATAAAGATCGGTTTTGGAGAAGATTTGCTGCCGAGATCCACTTATATGACCTCATCTTCAGTAGGAGGTTCTCTCAGTTCGAACCGCTTTTCCTATTGTGCGTCTAATTACTGGGCCCATGGCTCTAGCTCAAGGATTTCGGGGATGTCTTCGTCTTCCTCGTAAGCGTCGGTGAATGCCATGTTGACTGACATGACTTGTCTGAACACATCTCCGATGCTGGTATCTGAGTCGGAAGTCGGTGATCCGGTTGAATGTGACTGCCAGTCGCATTCTTTATCTGAGCTTTCAGGGGTCGTAGTAGGCGTTACATACCCAAAACCGTATCGGGTTTTGTTATAGTAGTTCCGTGGTTTGCCCGCCGGGGCTGGTGTCTTCAAAGGTAATCGTCGTCCAGTGCCGTAGTTCAGTCCTGGCATTGTCTCTAGATCATACCCCTGTTTCTGCATGAGATATTTGGATTGAGGGCTATAGAGATACAGAGGCAGTCTTCCAGCATCTGACCCGAAGTCGACTTCTTCCATGGCGAGGGGATGCGGGTTGTTCGTCCGGTCGAAGATGATTGGGTGGTCCCCTCCCTCAATTATTCGGTAAGCATCTTCTACTGGAGTAAGCTAGATCACGGTGTACACATTTGTCACCTGTGTGTATAGGTGAGTGCCTATACCGTGTTCCATAGCATACATTGTACATAGCTTATCGAGCTCGGTGTAGTTTAAAGATAACCCTTTATTGATGAAGTAAGGTATCTTTTCTAGAGGGATTACATCATCTGTGGAGGGAGCGTCAGTGTGGGCAGCCACATACTTGGCTAGCTCTGGTTCTTCTTCGGCTACCCCCTGTGTGAATGAAGATTGAGAGGACGTCCTAGTCAGCTTGATCTTCAGAGGTTCAACTGACGGAGCGGAGCGTGGGGTTGTCGGTAGACTAGCAACCCCCAGTCTGGCACTTGATGTGGAGCGAGGGGTGGCTGGTTCGCTTGAAGTGTCAGACCTCGCATCGGGGTGACGACCTTTTTTAGGCAGGCGTATCGTCAGAGGTCTATCGGAGGGATTGAGCTTCTCTGTTTGGGATTGACCGACTTTCGGCAATCTGATGGTAAGTGGCCCTGTCGTGGGTCTCGGTACCTGGCCGGACCTTGGCAGCCGGATTCTCAACTGCTCTTCCTGTACCGAGAGGCTGATCGCGTCCTTACGCAGCGTGGCCGTAAGGGGTGCGGAATTGCCTGGTTTGCGAGCCTGGAGGTGGATTGTCAGAGGTTCTTCTGATCCCGTGGTTGCTTCAACATCAGTTTGTTTATTTTCTCCTTCAAGGTGCCTCTTCGACTTTTCGTATAGGCAGGAGTCCGAGTAATAAGATTTGACCCCTTTGAAGGGATCGATGTCAGCAAATTCTGTCCTCAAGAAGCCGTGCTTGTCGACATATTTGAAGTATTGGTGTAGCGTGGAAGGCACGATCATGTAATCGTGTACCGAAGGGCACCCCAAAAGGATGTTGTATGAAGTGTCGGTATCTATGATGTAGCAAGTGACTTCTGATTGGAGATTGCCAATCTGACATTTCAGACGGATCTTCCCGATTAGGTAGCTCCTGCCCGAATTGAACCCGCTGATGGCGGTGTTTATAGGGGTCAGGCGATGCATCGGGATACGAAGATGATGTAGTAGTCCTTTTGGAATAATACTTTTGGAAGACCCAGGGTCAATGTACATCCGATCCACCTTTACATCGCCGATGTAGCCTGTGTAGTATAATGGGCGATCGTGTAGATTAGTCTTGATGAGCATGTCTTGTGGAGTGAAGACGATGTTGGGCATTGCTCCCGTACAGGCACTGTCTTGAGGTCTGCGGGCTGATTTTCTCCCGTGAGGTTGACCTGAGCCAGGTACGCGTCGGCATTTTGAAGTGCATCGCTCAAGGCTGTACAGACATCCTTCGAGAGCCTCAGGAGTTCATATAAGGACAATTTGGCCGGTGTATTGGCCAATTGCGCCAAGATGTCGAAGTTGTAGGGCCTCTCCAGCCCCTGAGATGTTTCCTTTCGGAGGGATTTGTCGAAGCGAGTCTCCTTCGGCCTAGGATTGTCGGTCGTCGAAGGCTGAACCGGTCCCGGAGCATCCGTAGTAGTGGGCGGATGATCATCAGTCGAGTTTTCAGCCACAGGTTGAGATTGTGCTCCGGATCGAGTAACAACGGCCGTGACTTTCTCTTCATCGGCTGAGGTGGTACGGCATGATCTGACTTTTCCACTTTTCTTTTTAGAAGATGGAGTGGGCTGAATTACCTCGTGGACTAGGTCCGGATGGACCCACATGATTTCCCCTCGTGATATGGTGAGGGGTACTAGACCAGCAGCTTGAGCAGGCGGGAGATTAGCAATCTCCATCGTTGCCAGAGGGATGGATATAACCCCGTCCTGGGTCTCTGTTGGAGGGAAGCTGCCGAATTGTACGGACACCATGTTGGCTGTCACGGTTACCTCCTCGAAATCGATGGCCAGAGCGTTCGAATCGATGAGGTTCTGGATATATCGTTTCAGTTGGTAGCAGTCGTGCGTAGCATGGTGGACGTAGCGGTGGTAATGGCAGAACTTTGGGTTCTCCAGATCAGCCGGCCGAGGCTCCCGTCTTGGTGGAGGAAGCTGAATCCTATCTCCTTGTATGAGCATGTCCAAGATAGGCTTGACGTGACCGTCTTCAAAAGAGTAAGTGATTTGAGGCCATTGTTTGTCCGCAGGTTGCGACTCAGGCTTCTGGGCTGTATCGGCCACCATAGCCTGCTTGCCTCTGTTGTCCCGGTTGTTGGAGGGGCTACCCCCATTGTCGTTGGTGGTGCTGGGATGCTTGCTTTTGTTCTCTCCCTCTGAGATATATAATCCCAGTTGGCGAGCCTTCTTTAATCGTTCTTCGGCACTTGTAGCACTAATAATAAAAGCCTTCCAGTCCTTGAATTGACTCTCGCCCATCCAAAGACTGATAGTTGGGAGTAGTCTCTTTTGGCAAATTTCGATCAAGGAAGAGTCCGGGTTGCCAGATGGTAACTTCATTGCGGTTTGACGAAACCGCTCAATATAATTCCTCGTCAGCTCTTTCTCTCCTTGAATGACGTCCAAGAGGGTAGACATCGTGACGTCCTGCCCTACCTCGTAGAACCTCTCCAAGAACAGGCGTTTGAAGCCAGCGAAAGAATAGATGCAATTGTCCGACAGGTTGCGGTACCAATCGAAGGCAACTCCTTCCAATGCCCCAATGAATAACCGTATGAGGATAGCGTCATCATGGAGCAGATGGTCGGTAGTGACCTCGAAGTAAGTGATGTACCGACTTGCTGAGGTCTTGCCATCATAAGGGTTGATATTGAACGGCTTATATCTTGGTGGGAATGGAACATCCCTCCATTCAGCAGGATATGGTTGCCGTATTCTGAAATCTTGAGAGTTTTCTCTGGCGTGGAACATGGCTCGGAGCTCTTGAACTTCTCTCCTTACTTTTCGGGTCTCATCTGTCGCAGTCGGAGCCGTAACTTCGGGAGGATTATTGCCCGGGTTCGGTGCTGCCGAATTTGAATCTACGTTAATTGGGGGACCCGTGCTTGTCTGGCCAGGTGTCACCCCCTGCAGATTAGGAAGCACCGCTTTGATCTCGTCTACAGACTTGACCAAGGCGTGTAATATGGCCTCCAAAGTGTCGATGCGCTGGCGATCATCAGAACCGCCTTGATTGCTGTCTGTCATGAATACCGTCTTCACATAAGGAGTGACGGAAGGAGTGGTGGAGGATGTACCCTCCGAGTCGTACCCGTGCATCGAGAAATCATCATGATATGTGGGGATGTTCTCTTCAGGTTCAGACTCGGAAGGAACACTACCCCCGGCTTCAGAGCTTGCTTCGTCTAGGATGTCCTTGGGGACGTCGGTATCTGTTGTATCCGTCGGAGGATTTGCTTCCTCCAGTCCGTATTCCTGGAATGTCGGATTGTCGTGGATGTTTGGAGGAGTGCTACCCCCAGTTCCGATGACCCCCAATGTTGCAGACGACGAACTTCCTACTGCAGCAGTTTTCGTCTTCGAACGGGTGTGTTGAAATACTCCAGTCGAGGATAACCCTTTAGACGACGGTTTTTTAGCTGCAGTAGTTGACACCTTTGGGCTGGAGATGCTCGTTTTCTTCCCTCTTCCCTTGGCGAGAACTTTCTGCGCAGACTTGCAGGAGACAACAGGAGGTGCCTCGTCTTCTGAGCTCGGGTGATATAGTCTTTGGAAGACGGATGGCCGGTCTTCCGTCACCGCCGCGTTGCTGCAACAGCAGTTGACGATGATCTGGGTGCATTGATGTCCGTGTGAGGGCTCTTTACACCCCAAAGCTCCTTCTTTTTCCTTGCGTTTGTGGAGGATAACATCACGCAAGTCAGAGGAACCACTTTGTCTGTTTGCCGCCGGGGGCTAGACTTGAGTGGTTTTATACAACTTTCCATCAGAGCCCCGCGTGATAATCAGCGGGACGCCCCGATAGTCAGAGGTTGGGGCAGTCGTCTGGACTTGATGAGCCCGCGCTGCCCTAGACTTCCTCCTTTTAGCACTTGTGGGTGCGTAATAGGAGGAGTCTAAGTCGAATACCACAGAGTCTGGATTATTATCCATAGAATGATCAGAGTCAGGACCGCATGAGAGCCGGTCGAAGACTGATCGAGAGAAGCGTGGGACGGATGCTATGCGGCTAGCATTGGGTACCGTGCAGGCTGTCTGCATGCGGCTGTCTTTTGTTGTAGGATGAGTCTTTATGCGGTCAGGAGTCACGACCGTGCAGGCTGATCGCATGCAGTTGGCATCTGTGGCCGCATGGGTTTTCTGCAAGCGATTGACTTTAATAGCCGTATGAGTCTCATCCGTGCGGTTGGCAACTGTAGCCGCATAAGTTATGCGGCTGACATATGTGGCCGCATGAGTTTTCTTTATGCAGTCGGCGGTTGTAGCCGCATGGGTTTTCTCCCTGCGGTTAATACTCTTCTGCGGCTCGGATCGCGTAGAGTTCCTCTTTGCCCCTGCAAGTCCAGCATCATAGTGTTTTCTTCTGCCGGACTTGGGGACAGCAGAGTTGTCTACGGTCTGAAGTGGGGCCGCAGGGGAGTCTTTCTCGCCATCTTGAGCAATAGAGAGCACCCCATCAAGGGCTTGCGGAGGAGCAAATGATTTTGGCCTCCACTCTTTGCGAGCCTTTATGGCGCGGGTGCGCTTCTGGACCGGGCCAGTGCTACCTTCAGAGAGCATCTCTTCGAACGCCTGTTGGTCGAAGCGTACGACTATCTTCTGTTGTGTAGAGCCAAGTTTGGCTGCGTCCGATTGCGTCACCAACTCCTCAACCGTGGAGAAGTTAGTCTACAGCAGAGTCGCCATCGTGTTTGCCATTGATTGTAAAAGTACAGAACAATTATCGGAGGACTGAACTTAGACTCACAATACAAACTCGCTCGTACAAAGAAAGCCTAGGGACGAAAACCTAGGTACAGCAGTCTAAGTACGATTGTTTATTTTAGATTCTGGGGGGTGACGATAGAGGCTCGGGAAAGCGACGGCCGCTCTGCCTTACTCCTTGGACGATCGGTACGCAGCCTTGACTCGGGGAAGATCTGCTTGGTCGTTGACGAAGAAATACCTTCTTGCTCTCTCTCTGATTGCTCTTCGGGCTTCTCTCTCTCTGTGTATATTCTCTCTCTAACTATGGGGGAAGTCTCTCTGTGTATACGTATTCTTCTCTAGCTTCTTTTTTTTGTATATCTCTCTATCTCTGACAAGGGAATGGCACCTTGCTATTTATAATAGTGGAATGTGATCGCTAGGGTTGCCAATGATTAGCTCTTGGAGATGGCGGCGGCCTGGGGATTGATCAATCCAGGCCGTTCGTTTCTGATTGTGACGAATCAGAACCATTAAGGGTAGATTACACCAAATCCCTATTAGCAATTAATGCTGATTGGCAAAAATCTTTCTTATAATGATTCTCTAATATCTGCGAATAAATCAAATTTATTCTCCTGCCACGTGCCCCAGATCATTGCCAATGGTGAGACTGGAACCGCATGCAGATTGGGCCGCATGAATTTTGAGCCGCATAAGACTTGGGACACGTGTCAGGGCTGTCTGGGCAGTGGCCCCCTCCTTCAGACTTCTGAACCATATGATGAGCCGAATGGATCGCATAATGGTGTGTCTGCTTGAGCCGCATGGGCATGATCTTCTTGAACCGCATAGGGATGATTCCACTCGAGCCGCATGGGACAACTTCACTCTGAACCGCATGAGAAGTCTTCGCTTCGAGCCGCATAAGCACACCCACGTGGCAGGGCCACGTGGCATTTTGTTGCTCTCGGGGGATCGTGTCAGAGATTTCTTTCTCTTCCCTAAAGATTCATTATCATGACAGAGTCATAATTACCTGCTTTGGTGTCAGGTCTGTCAACTTTTCAGAGGGGTCAGCCGTCAAAGCAATTAATGCAGCATGGATCGGAGGGGAGCACTGTCACGCCACGTGTCTTCTGAGCCGCATGGAATGCCTCCGGCCGCATAGCTCCTTATGCCGCATGACTCCCTAAGCCGCATGCATTTTCTGAGCCGCATGGGTCTTTCTTGGCCGCATGAGTCAATTTTTTTAGTGTTTTTCATGCTTCTACAGGTGTCTGTCAAACACAGAAGCCAAAGAAGCCGTACGAGAAGCTCATGACAGTGTCTGTGGGGCCCACCAGCCCGGCCCAAAACTGCAAGACCGCCTTCGCCGAATGGGCTACTATTGGCCCACAATGGTGGCAGATGCGATAGATTACGCTAAAAAATACAAAGCCTGCCAAGTCCATGCGGACTTCATTCACCAACCATCCGAGTTTCTACATCCGACAGTGGCGTCCTGGCCATTTGAAGCATGGGGAATGGATATCATTGGTCCAATCACCCCACCTTCCTCCCGAGGACATCGCTTCATACTTGCGATCACAGATTACTTCTCCAAATGGGCGGAAGCTGTCCCACTCGCAGAAGTTAAGACTTCAAACTTGATCAGTTTCCTTAAGCATCACGTTATCTACCGCTTTGGACTGCCCCGAAGGATCATCCATGATAATGGTCCGCAGTTTGCAAGCCACGCATTCTATCGGTTTTGCGATAAGCACCGTATTCAGAATGTCGCTTCGACACCATACAACCCGGCAGCAAACGGGCTGGCAGAGGCATTCAACAAAACAATCATCAAACTCCTCAAGAAATTTGTCTCCTCCAATAAACGCGACAGGAACGAGAAGCTCGGCGAATGCATATGGGCTTATCGCACCACAGTTTGAACAGCCACCGGGAATACACCATTCTTTCTGGTGTACGGGAGTGAAGCAGTTCTCCCATTGGAGACTCAGATCCCCTCACTTCGCGTCGCCCTCACACATCAGTTGACGATGGATGATAACTACCGACGTCGGCTACAAGAATTGGAGGCACTAGATGAAAAGCGCCTCTTGGCTCAGCAACGAATTAGCTATACCAAGCACGCATCTCTGGAGCCTTCAACAAGAAGGTAAAAATTAGAACATTCCTGGTGGGCGATCTCGTCCTGGCAGTCCGGAGGCTAATGGTCATGACTCACAAGACCGTCGGCAAATTCCAGCCAAAGTGGGAAGGCCCATTTATCATTGAGACAGTATTCTCCAACGGTGCTTACCGCCTCGTAAAACAAAACGGAGACTCGCTAATGTTGCCCGTTAACGGCAAGTTCCTGAAGAAATATTATGTCTAAACGACATTCTCTCCAAGATCTTCGAGTCATGTACCCGCTGGTACCGCTGAACTCACATTTCAGAGTATTGAGTCATGTACCCGCTGGTACCGCTGAACTCACATCCACAACATTTCAGAGTATCGAGTCATGTACCTGCTGATACCGCTGAACTCACATCCACAACATTTCAGATTATCGAGTCATGTACCCGCTGATACCGCTGAACTCACGTCCACAACATTTCAGATTATCGAGTCATGTACCCGCTGGTGCCGCTGAACTCACACTTTCACAATATTCCAAATTATCGAGTCATGCACCCGCTGGTGCCTCTGAACTCACATCCCGGTCACTCTTTTAGATAGTAAGTCATGTATGATCATACCTCTGAACTTTCTTCTTGGGAGAGATCCTCCCTCATGATCCACTACCCGCACTACCGGTGCACAAAAAGGGTAACAGATCCACAAATTTCCAACACGGCCATGTTTTCATTACCTCTGAGTCGTTTCACTTCCGCCAAAAACAAATCACCCCTTTACATAGAACTTCCATGTCCTCATTACCTCTGACTCATTCTATGTACCCTCCTTCATTGAGCCCACTCCTGCCATGTCCTCATTACCTCTGAGTGGGAAGGCTCCGTCGAAGAAACCTTCATGCTTGCCATGTCCTCATTACCTCTGAGTAAGTACGAAGATTCCCTTTCAACTTATTATCTGTACCCACAAACGGAGTACGCCAAGGATGATAGGTCCACAAATATTCTCTGCTGAGTCCACTCCTGCCATGTCCCCATTACCTCTGAGCAGGAAAACTCCACGGTAAAACCTCCGTACTTGCCATGTCCTCATTACCTCTGAGTAAGTATGTTGGTTCTCTCTCGTCCTATTATCCGTACCCTGAACCAGGGTACGCCAAGGGTAATAGGCCAACAAATGTCCTCTGTTGACCGCAAATTTCTTATCATGCCCCGGGAGCCCAGCTCCTCCATGGCATTCTTTCGCCCGATACCAAGAACCTCTATATCCTCCTTACCGCGGAGTTGTTCTAGGTATCCCTATTAAACTTATTATCCGTACCTAAAACCAAGGTATGCCAAGGATAATAGGACCACAAATGTCCTCTGTTGACCATAAATGCCGTACTAGGTCCAATAGTACATCCACATCTTTCCTCATCATCACATGCTTTCGGAGCCCAGCTGTTCCATAGCATTCATTCACCCAATGCATAGAACTTCCACGTTGATAGCACCTCTGAGTTGTTCTATGTATCCTCATTCGAGTTCACTCCTACCACGTCCTCATTACCTCTGAGTAGGAAGGCTCTAATTTAGACCCATATTTACCACGTCCTCATCCCTTCTGGGTAAATATGATGGTTCCCTCTCTCAACTTATTATTCATACCTAAAACTGAGGTACGCCAAGGATGATAAGTCTACATAAAATCTCCAGCGGAACTACCTAAACCTATCACGTCCATGCTACCTCTGATTGGATTGCCACACCCAAACAACTCTACTTTCCATGCTTCTTATTCAAAGTGTTCCAATTTTGCAAATTGAAAACTTTGAAGGGGTTCTTGTAGAAGCATAGAAAATATCAGAATGATGATCTATGCGGCTCGAAACAGGAGAACCCCATACGGCTCATACAGGAGCAGTCCCATGCAGTTTAGAGAGACTCTTAGTCTCATGCGGCTCGGGGCAGGAGAGTCCATGCGGCTTATATAGGGACAGTCCTATGCAGTTCAAAGAGCCCCCTAGCCGCATGCGGTTCAGAAGTACATGCGGCTCCCATTTGACCAACAGAGATATGCGGCTCGATCAATGCCACATGCCCCTATGGGACCCCTTCATACAGCTGGCCATCGAGCAATGGCCCTATTTAATGCTCTGCCCTGATTTGACAGCTGACGGCTCTGACATGAAGTGTCATAATGTCCCTGTCATAATGACAGACTCTTTGGGAATAGGAGAAAATCTCTGACACGATCCGAGATTGACACATGGCTACCCCCATGCGGCTCCAGTGAAGAACAGATTCATGCGGCTGGCAAGAATCGTCTTCCTGCAGCTCACCAAGAAGCCATCCCATGCGGCTCGCGAGTACTACACTTATGCGGTCCACCGAGAAACCATCCCATGCGGCTCGTAAATACTATACCTATGCGGTTCACTGAGACGCTATCTCATGCGGTTCATGGATATCAGGCGGCTCTGGCAGGGTCCATCATTAAGACACGTGGCAGAGATTCAATTGCTCCCACGACTTGACAGCTGGTAGCAAGGATGATTATGAGATGCAAATCAATCAGAGATTTACCAGATCCCAATGACCATATTTAACGTTATCCTCATAATTAATGAGATCAGGTCATATCATTCATGATCAAGTCAATGGGACACGTGGTGAGAGATCCAAGCTTGACACAACCAATCATGAAGATTTAAAGCAATCAGCATTAATCATTCGCAAGATTCAGTGCTATCCCCATTTATGGCCCAGATCCTTCACGTTTAAAACGAACGGTCCAGATTGATTAAGCATCAGGCTGCCGCCACTTTGAGAATGGATAATCATCCAAACCCTAATGATGCTCCCCACTATTATAATAGCAGGGTGCCATTCCCTTGCAAAATATACAAGGAGAGATATACGCTATCAGAGAGAAAAATACACAGAGAGAGAGAGAAGCCAGAAGAGCAATTCGAGGAGAGCAAGAAGAGCATTTCTTCGTCAATGCCAACCATCTCGTTACAGGAGCCAAGGTTGCATACCGATCGTCCAAGGAGTAAGACAGGGCTGCCATCGCCTTCCCGAGCCTCTATCGTCACCCCCCAGAATCTAAAATAAACCATTGTACTTAGACTGTTGTACCTAGGTTTTCGTCCCTAGGCTTTCTTTGTACAAGCGAGTTCGTAACGTGAAGTAAAAGTTCGGTCCTCCGATAATTGTTCTGTTCTTTTATATTTTATGGCAAACAGGTTATTAGGGATAAAGTCCCTAAACGTCGTCCCTATCCTTAATGATTCCGAGAATCGAAGAGTCTCTTTTCAGCAACTCTATAAATAAGAGTCATTCAGAGACAAAGATTTTCCTCTTTCGTTTTCTTTTCATTCGACTTCATCATACTTTTTGCTACGGTTCCAAAAGCTTCTTGGCCGACTGGTACGACGGCCAAAGGGAAGAGACTAGCTTCTTCGTCGAAAGCGGCAGACGCTCCTTCCATTTATTCCGACATACAACCTCCTCTCAAGAATAAGGATGGTGAGCAGACGATTGACTGCAATTTTGAATGGCCATAGCACATATTTTCATGCGCGGGCCAGTCATATACTACCTCTGCTATAAGCCTGGTCGATGTATGCCCTTATCTTATCTGGACCATATGTGTTCTGTACCATAGGGCCGCATGGAATGAGCCGTATAACCGCTGTTCATTCGAACTTGAACCGCCTAAGAGCCTCAAGATTGATCTGTATGACTGAGCCGCATACGTGTCGCATGAGCACATTATTATCGGACAATATGACTACTATGTGGCTGGACCACGTGATTGCCTAGTGACTGATCTGCACGAGTATTGGGCCGCATGAGTTTTTCATGACTAAGCCGTATAAGCATCTCATAATTGAGCTGCATGATAATGACTGGGCTGTATAAATGCTACTTGAGTACTTCATGAAGCTGGCCTCATGATTTTGGGTTGTTCGAGTTCTGTTTTGGCTGGGTCGCCAAACTGGCTAGGCCGTATAACATAGTTTTTTGTTTCCTTGGTGCTAAATCCCTTTTTTCCTTGTTTTTGTAGGGATCTGGCTAGCAAGCTTCTTCAGGACTGGTGTCGGCGATGGAGTGAAAATACAATATTCTGGCACCTACATTAGACAGCTCAAAACTCCCCACGCATCGGAAGAGTTTTCTCTATGCCTTTTTGGCGTACGCATCAAACAACTCGGGACTCATCATGCTTCGGAAGAGTTTTCCTAAGGTGGTAGGAAGGGCCTTTATACCTCGGAGAGTTGGACGGTGGTCAGGCGTCATTATGAACGTCCTGCCTTCACGGCTCTCCAAGTAGGCAAAACCAACATCAGGGACCATGTTTTGAAGGTATGGTCATTCGGGGGAGCGGGGCTAAGTCATCCGCAATACGGAGGGGAGGATAGTAAAACATGACTTCTTTTGAGGGCCACAAAACTGCTTCAAGATGAAGTGCTGTCAAACCAAACTATGCATTGCCATATTTACTTTTCGAGGGCCACCCTCATGGACGTCGTTCAAGGGGAGAAAGAGCTGACAAGGAACTATATTGAGCGGTTCTGCCAAACCGCCATGAAGTTGCCGTCTGATAATCCGGATTCCTCCTTAATTGAAATTTGCCAAAAGAGACTGCTCCCAACAATCAGCCTCTGGATGGGTGAAAGTCAATTTAAGTACTTGAAGACGTTTATCATCAGTGCCACTAGCGCTGAAGACAGGTTGAAGAAGGCTCGCCAACTCGGATTGCACATCTCGCAGGGAGAGGACAAGGGCAAGCACCCTAATACCAACAACAACAACGGGGATAGCTCCTCCAACAATTGGGACAACAAGGGTAAGCAGGCTATGGTGGCCGATACAGCCTAGAAACCTGAGTCAAAACCGGCAGACAAGCAATGGCCACAAATGACCTACTCCTTCGAAGACGGCCATGTCAAGCCCATATTGGACATACTCATACAAGGAGATAGAATTCAGCTCCCTCCAACAAGATGGGAAACTCGGCCGGCAGAAATGGAGAACCCAAAGTACTGCTATTACCACCGCTACGTCCACCATGCTACACACGATTGCTACCAACTAAAGCGATACATCCAACATCTCATCGATTCGAAGGCTCTGGCCATTGATTTCGAGGAGGTAATCGTGGCAGCCAACATGGTGTCCATACAGTTTGGTAGCTTCCCTCCGACAGAGACTCAAGAAGGCGTGATACCCATCCCTCGGGCGACAATGGAGATTGCCAATCTTCTACCTCCTCGAGATCAGGCTACTAGTCTAGTACCCCTTACCACGTCACGAGGGGAGGTCATGTGGGTCCATCCAGATTTGGTACCAGAAGTGACTCAGTCTACACCACCCTCCATTGGAAAGAAGGGGAGTAGAAAGGTCAGATCCTAACGCACAATCTCGGCAGATGTCGAAGAAGCCACAACTATCGTCACTCGGTCTGGTGCTCAATCCCAGCCTACGCCAGATAACTCGACTGAAGAGCATGAGCCGGCCATTGCTGACACTCCGGGACATTCCCAACCTCTGACGACCGACAAGCCTAGGCCGAAGGAGACTCGTTTTGACAAATCCCTCCGAAAAGAGGCACCTCATGGGCTGGAAAGGCCCTACAACTTTGACATCTTGGCGCAATTGGCCAACACACCGGCCAAATTGTCATTATACGAGCTCCTGAGACTCTGCAAGGATGTTCGCACGGCTTTGAGCGATGCACTCAAGGACGCCGACGCATATCTAGCTCAGGTCAACCTCACGGGAGAGAGCTCGTATGCATATCTCCAAGACAACGCTTGTACAGGAGCGATGCCCAACATTGTCTTCACTCCATAGGACATGCTCATCAAAACCAACCTGTACGATCGACCGATATATTACACTGGATACATCGGCGACGTAAAGGTGGACCGGATGCACATTGATCTTGGTTCTTCCATAAGCATCATCCCGAAGGGTCTGTTACATCATCTTCGCATTCCTATGCATCGCCTGATGCCAACAAGCACCGCCATCAGCAGTTTTAATTCGGGCAGGAGCTACCCGATTGGGAAGATTCGCTTGAAGTGCCAAATTGGCGATCTTCAGTCAGAAGTAA
Organism: Iris pallida; assembly: GCA_029216955.1. Taxonomy (NCBI): domain Eukaryota; kingdom Viridiplantae; phylum Streptophyta; class Magnoliopsida; order Asparagales; family Iridaceae; genus Iris; species Iris pallida. Next base: position 269,878 of record JANAVB010003800.1, on the reverse strand, counting down.
CCTGTTACGTCATAGATGCGGATACTTCCTACAATATCCTTTTGGGACGTCCTTGGATACACGATTACATGATCGTGCCTTCCACGCTGCACCAGTGCTTCAAGTATGTCGACAAATACGGCTTCGTGAGGACAGAATTTGCCGACATCGATCCCTTCAAAGGGGTCGAATCCTACTACTCAGACTCATGCCTATACAAAAAGTCGAAGATGCACCTTGGTGAAGGAGATGTACAAGCTCGTACTGAGACAGCCACAGGATCAGAAGAACCTCTGACGATCCATACCCCTTACGGCCGCTCTGCGTAAGGACGCAATTAGCCTCTCGGCACAAGAAGGGCAAATGATAATCCGGCTGCCAAGGTCCGGCCAAGCAATGGAGCCACTGACAATCAGACTGCCTAGAGTCGGCCAGCCACAAATGGAGAAGCTTAATCCCTCCGACAAGCCAATGACGATACGTCTTCCCAAGAAGAATTGTCACCACGATATAAAGTCGAGGGCTTCCAGCGAGCCAACCACTCTCCATCCAGCATTGAGTACCAAACTGGAGGTCGGTAGTCTGCCAACAACTCCACGTTCTACTCCACCAGTAAAACCCCTAATGATCAAGTTGCCTAAGTCATCCTCTCAGTCTTCATTTATATAGGGGGTGGCCGAAGAAGAACCAAAACTGGCCAAGTATATGGCTGCTCACACTGATGTTCCATCTGCAGATGATGTAATCCTGCTAGAAAAGATACCTTACTTCATCAATAAAGGGCTATCTTTGAACTACACCGAGCTTAATAAGCTTTGTACAATGTATGCTATGGAACACGGTATAGGCGCTCACCTACACACACAGGTGACAAATGTTTACACCGTAAATCGGCTCACTCCCGCGGAAGATACATAGTTCATAATCGAGGGAGGGGATCATCCAATCATCTTCGGTTGGAAGAATAATCCACAGCCCTTGACCATAGAAGAAGTCGATCTCGCATCGGACGCCGGGAGGCTGCCTCTCTATCTATATAGCCTCCAATCCAAATATCTCATGTAAAAACAGGGGTATGATCTGGAGACTACGCCAGGTTTGAAGTACGGCACTAGTCGACGATTACCTTTAAAGTCGCCGATCCCGGCTGGCAAACCACAGACTACTACAACAAGACCCGATGCGGACTGGGGTATGTTACGCCTACAACGACCCCTGAAAGCTCAGATGAGGAATGCGACTGGCAGTCACACTCAACCGGATCACCAACTTCTGATTCAGATATCAGCATCGGGGATATATTCAGGCAGGTCTTATCTATCAATATGGTGTTCGCTGATGCTTACGAAGAAGGTGAAGACTTTCCTGAACTCCTCAAATTAGAGCCGTGGGCCCAACAACTGGATACGCAATAGGAAAAGCAGTTTGAACAAAGAGAGCCTCCTACTGAAGATGAGGTCATGCAAGCGGATCTAGGCAGCGACTCTTCTCCAAAACCAATCTTCTTTAGTAAAAGCCTGACAAACAAAGAGCGAGAATCACTACTGGAACTCGTCAAAGAATATATTGATGTGTTCGCCTGGAACTATGAAGACATGCCAGGGTTAAATCCCAATATTGCTCTTCACAAGCTCAACATTCGGCCAGATGCAAAACCAATCAAACAACAACAACGACGCTTCCGCCCAGGCATCATGGACGCAATCGAAGCCGAAGTCAACAAACTGATAGCCAGAGGCTTCATTCGTGAGGAACAACATCCGGACTGGGTTGCCAACATAGTACCGGTCCTCAAGAAGAATGGAAAGATTCGAATCTGCATCGACTTCCGCAACCTGAATGAGGCGTGCCCCAAAGATGAGTTCTCCCTCCCTATCACAGACATCATGATTGACAACACCTGTGGCTTCGAACGTATGTCGTTCATGGATGGCTTCTCGGGGTACAACCAAATCAAGATGTCTCTCGACGATGAAAAGCATACATTATTTTGAACACCAATAGGCACGTTCTGTTACACAGTCATGCCTTTCGGTTTAAAGACCGCTGGCACCATATATCAAAGAGCCATGAGTATCATCTTCAGGGACCACTTGTGCAAGACCGTGGAGTGCTATGTTGATGACATCGCCGTCAAAAGTCGCTCTAAGGAAGATCATCTGCATGATCTAAGAACAGTGTTCGACCTGATGCGAGCGCACAATTTGAAAATAAACCCCACGAAATCCTTCTTGGGCGTATCCAGCGGGAAGTTCTTGGGTTTCATCATCACCTCCCAGGGTATCCACGTAGACCCTGAGAAAACAAAGGCAATCAAGGAGATGGGTCCCCCGAGAAATCTTCGAGAATTCCGAGGCCTCCAAGGGAGGTTAGCTTACATCAGGAGGTTCATTTCCAACCTCTCCGGGCGATGTCAGCTATTCACCAATCTCATGAAGAAGGGTGTCTCATTCGTATGGGATGGAGAATGCCCGCGTGCCTTCGACAGCATCAAAGAATATTTGTCGAACCCTCCAGTCCTGGTGGCCCCGGTTGCTGGAAAACCATTCCGGCTCTATGTAGGAGCAATGGAGCATTCCTTCGGTGCTCTTCTAGCACAAAACAACGATGCAGGCTATGAGCAAGCTATATATTACCTCAGCCGTATGATGATTGGGCCAGAGTACCGATATACCGTCGTAGAAAAGGAATGCCTCGCCCTGGTGTTCGCCATTCAAAAGACGCGACACTATGTCACTGGGCAAACCATACATGTGATATCACGAGTCAACCCCCTCAGGGTCCTCATGACGAAACCAGGGGCACTCAGCTCTCGCCTCGCTACATGGGCAATATTATTGTCCCCCTACCATATGATCTTCGTCCCACAAAAGGCTGTTAAAGATCAAGCTCTGGTAGACTTTTTAGCAGCCCACCCAGGCCCGAAGTCGGCCATAATATACGAAGATATCCCAGATGAGGTCGCCGACTCGCATGCAACCTCTCACGATGATATATGGCGGATGTTCTTCGACGGCGCCACAAGGACCGGACCTAAGGGTAACATCGTCGTCGAAGTCGGAGTGGTGCTAGTTGCTCCCTCCGGACTGGTGATCAATCGTGCCTACTCCCTCACAGAACCGTGTACTAATAATGTGGCCGAGTACAACGCTTTAGTCATTGGCCTCCAACTTGCAAGAGAGCTGGGTGTAGAATATCTTGAAGCGTACGACGATTTACCGTTAATCGTCAATCAGATCCGGGGTTCATACGAAGTCCGCCATGAAGACATGATCCCCTATCACCAAAAAGCGATCAACATCATCTCGTCGTTCGAGGGGTTCTTCATCGAACACGTTCCCAGACTCCAAAATATCGAAGTCGGGGCCTTAGCAGGCCTTGCCGCTTCCCTAGCGGTTCCGAACTATGCTCATCAATCGGTGGATGTGATGGGCCATGAACTGGTCTGTCCCAAGAACAACGTTCAATTCATGGCGAGTTATTCCGCTCGGACGATCGACAAAGTCCCAGACTGGAGACAACCATTCATTGATTTCGCAGTCTACGACATTCTGCCGGAGGACCCAAAGGAAGCCATCTCTATCAGAAGGCGTTCTCTCAGATTCTTCTACGATAGAAAGACGAAAATGCTGTATCACCGATCCTACGATGGATTATTGCTTCGATGTCTGTCAAACGCAGAAGCCAAAGAAGCCGTACACGAAGATCATAACGGTGTCTGCGGGGCCCATCAGCCTGGCCCAAAATTGCAAGATCGTCTTCACCGAATGGGCTACTACTGGTCCACGATGGTAGCAGATGTGATAGACTATGCAAGAAAATACAAAGCTTACCAAGTCCACGGGGACTTCATCCACCAGCCATCCGAATTTCTACATCCGACAGTGGCATCCTAGCCATTAGAAGCATGGAGAATGGAAATCATCGGTCCGATCACTCCACCCTCTTCCCGAGGATATCGCTTCATACTCGCCATCACAGATTACTTCTCCAAATGGGTGGAAGCTATTCCGCTGGCAGAAGTGAAGAGTTCAAACGTGATCAGCTTCCTCAAGCATCACGTCATCTATCGCTTTGGACTGCCCCAAAGGATCATCCATGATAATGGTCCGCAGTTCGCAAGCCATGCCTTCTATCGGTTTTGCGACAAGTACCACATCCAGAATATTGCTTCAACACCGTACAATTCGGCAGAGAATGTGTTGGCAGAAGTATTCAATAAAACCATCATCAAGTTGGTTAAGAAGTTTGTGTCTTCCAACAAACGCGACTGGAACGAGAAGCTTGGTGAATGCTTATGGGCGTACCGTACCACAGTCCGAATAGCCACAGGGAACACACCATTCTCACTAATTTACGAAAGTGAGGCAGTTCACCCATTGGAGACTCAAATACCCTCGCTCTGCGTCGCTCTTACTTACCAATTGACGACGGACGATAACTACCATCGCCGACTATAAGAGTTGGAGGCCTTAGATGAAAAGCGCCTCTTGGCTCAGCAACGAATCGAGCTATACCAAGTACGCATCTCCGGAGCCTTCAACAAGAAGGTTAAAATTAGAACATTCCAAGTGGGCAATCTCGTTCTGGCAGTTCGGAGGCCGTTGGTCATAACTCACAAAACCGCCGATAAATTCCAGCCAAAATGGGAAGGTCCATTTATCACTGAGGCCATTTTCTTTAACGGTGCTTACCGTCTCGCAAAACAAAATGGAGACTTGCTCATGTTGCCCGTCAACGGTAAGTTCCTGAAGAAATATTATGTCTAAATGACATTCTCCAAATTCAAGATTATCGAGTTATGTACCCGCCAGTACCGCTGAACTCACAGTCTCCAAATCCCAAATTATTGAGTTATGTACTCGCCGGTACCTCTGAACTCGCATTCATATTCTTCCTCCAAATATCCCAGATTATTGAGTTATGTACCTGCCGGTATCGCTGAACTCACATTCATAAAATCCCAGATTGCTGAGTTATGTACCCTCCGGTACCGCTGAACTCATATTCTCCGAATTCCAGATCGCCGAGTCATGTACTCTTTCGTACCACTAAACTCATATGCCGACTCCAACTCTCCCAGATCATCGAGTTATGTACCCGCAGGTGTCTCTGAACTTACATTCTGGTCACTCTTTTAGATAGTAAGTCATGTGTGACCATACCTCTGAACTTATTCTTCTGGAAGGGCTCCTCCCTCATGATCCACTACCCGCACTCTAAGTGCACAAAAAGGGTAACGGATCCACGAATTTCTAAAACGACCACGTCGATGTTACCACTGAGTCGTTTCACTTCCGCCAAAAACAAATCACACATCTAAATAGAACTTCCATGTCCTCGTTACCTCTGAGTCGTCCTATGTACTCCTTCATGGAGCCCACTCCTGCCATGTCCTCATTACCTCTGAGTGGGAAGGCTCCATCGAAGAAACCCTCATATTTGCCATATCCTCATTACCTCTGAGTAAATATGTTGGTTCTCTCTCGACTTATTATCTGTACCAAAAAAAAACCCCAGGGTACGTCAAGGATAATAGGTCCATGAATTTCCTCTATTGACCACAAATATCCACCGTTGAGTCCACTCCTGCCATGTCCTTATTACCTCTGAGTAGGAAGATTCCGTGGTAAAACCCCCATACTTGCCATGTCCTCATTACCTCTGAGTAAGTGTGTTGGTTTTCTCTCTCGTCTTATTATCCGTATCCTAAACCAAGGTACGCCAAGGATAATAGTCCCATAAATGTCCTCTGCTGACTATAAATGCTGTACTATGTTTCCAAGTACATGCACATCATTCCTCATCATGTCCCGGGAGCCTAGCTGCTCCATGGCATTCTTTCTCCCGATACCCGGAACGTCCATAACCACCTTACCGTGGAATTCTTCTAGGTACCCCTATTAAACTTATTATCCGTACCTAAAACCCAGGTATGCCGAGGGTAACAGGTGCACAAACAAGCCCCCCCCAAGTGGGGCAAACACCACCATAACACCACAAGCACAACAAGCAGTACAAATAAAGGATAGAATAAAGCATACTCTTTTATTTGGAAGGCAAAAGTACTTCATGTTCTAGGGACAACGTCCAACTTAAAGAAAGGAAAAGAACGAAAACAAAAAGAAGGAAAAAAGCCGTCTATGGTTCGGCGGTACATAATTCCAAGAGACGGTTCTTCACCAAGGTGGTCTCCCGCTCAAGCCGCTGCTTAGCTCGGCGCTCGGCCTCCTGGGACAACCGCTCTGTATTATCCAAGTCCATGTGTGCCTGCCAGCTATCCTCCAGTTTCTTCAGGGCGAGCTCTAGGCCAGCAGAAGCTCGATTAACTCTGTCAGCCTCCTGGATAATTAGCCCCCTGTCGGTGCGGGCAGCCTCAAGCTCAGACTCCAGGAAAGCTAACTTCCTCTGAAGGTCAAGGATCTTCTCCCGCGTGTCAATGACCCCACGGGAGGCAGTCGCTTCTCGAGCCATAACATCTTCACTCTCGCGGCTCAACTGATCATATCGATCAGACAGATCGTGGAGGTCCTTCAGTATGGCCGGCCTGGTCTTATCCCGAGCAGCCCTTATCTTCTCTACATCAGCTATGAGAAAACCGTGCTCCTGATCTATAGCAGCAGACAGATCAGCTTGCCGCAGCACATGAAGCTGGGCCACCAGCTGAACAGCCTCCAACAATTTTGCCTCCAAAAATGCAGCTACCCCTGTCCCACCAGGAAGAGTCTTAAGGATATTAATATGACCCTGGGCGCATTGCCGGGCCAAGGCAAAAGAGGTCCCTATTTCCACAGCAACCGCTACCCCCCTCTTCAAGTGGCGATAGAAGCTGTCAACCACGTCCTGTGACGCTTCATCCAGAGCCTCTGTAGAGGACGACGTCAAAGGAAGCGTGGCCGGCAACGTCGAAGGAGGCGTGCTAGAACTTGCCACCAGAGAGACAAATTCCGAGCGGAAAGATGCGCGGATAGCGGCTAACTCCTCCTCCGCCACCCAAAGAGTCTGGACACTCGGCAGGGCAGAGAGGTCGACTCTCGGAGCTGTCTGAGCAGAAGAGGACGCAAGGACCATTGTCCCCTGCCCCGGCTGTCCCGCCACCAGACTTTCCGAACTCGAGCCAGCGGGAGGCCCCTCAAGACGAACCGGAAGCGGAGGGGGTACGCTACTCTCCGCCAGTGCCCCTTCGGCAGAGCCTGTCTCAACAATGTCCATTATCGGCACTGGAGAGGCAGGACCTATATGTCTAGAGCAACAATCATTCGACGTAACTCGAAGGATGTGATGATAGAGCAGATTGGCCTCCTTACAAGTTAAGATTTGGCTTATCTTACCAGGGGAGGAGCATGGAGACTGCAGCTCGTTCGCAGCTACCGTGGTCTCCTTACTCGCGACCTCTAAGTTGAATTCAGCTGGTTTTTCTACCCTAGCCACCCCGGAAAGGGAGCCAGCCAGTTCAGCATCACCCCGTTGAAATTCAACTGTCTCAGGGACAGGTGCAGTAGAGCCCCCGTCCCCATGGTTTGAGGCCTCAGCGAGGTGGGACTCCTCGGCCACCTCCGGAAGAACCCCAGTAAAAATGATAGCGGTACACATATCATCGACCAAAGTGGTCAGAGCCGGATCGACCTTAGCGGCCGGTTCCCGAAAAACCGACTCCTTTGACGCCTACAATAGTAAAGGAAAATGATTAGATCATAGTACAGGAAAATAAAGGAGAAGACGACTATAATTCGAGTCATCTCAGAAGCAGCATCAACATTCTCGATAAGTAACCGACGGGATCTGACAGCAGCTCGTTTCATTGAATAAGTCATGACGATATCTACATACTCACTCCTGCTCCGCTTAAGCGAAGGGCTAGGCACATCAGATGGCTGATCCATCACCACTTTATCGAACGTAATGGGCGGTTGCTCCACCGCTACCTCGTCTAGAGGAGGAAGAGAATCATCAGCACCCTGATTGCCATCTTCTTCATCCGCAGTAGTGGACTCCGAGTCCGACATAGGAACCGTGTTTGCCCTCTGCTTTCTCTTCTTCGACCCATGGGGCTTCTCCGCTAAGCCCGTACCAACAATAAAACTGGTACGAGGGTCAAAATTAACCGGAAACTTGCTCGCAATGACGTGGTAGAGAGCCGCTAAATATAAAATTTTCCCTTGCGTCTCAGCGTCAGGAACCGAGAAACTAGCGCTGGTATGATGAATATTATAATAAAGCCAGCCTCTGATGCCATCCAGAACACTACCTTCAAAGCCCAGGCAAGTGTTGGGACTCTCTAAGAACAGCTGGCTGTACCCAAACTGCTGAGAGAACCGCCTGGGTAAGTAAGGTTCCATGTAGACGGTATTACGGTTGCGGTATACTAAGTGCGATGGACGAATGTTACGCAACCAAAGAAGCATCCTCTCAGGTAAGAGGAAAGGAGGCCCGATACCATCAACATGTACACTCTCCACCTCCTCAGCTGAAAAATAGGGAACAAACACGAAAAAGTTATATCCATCCACCCTCGCTAGCGCCCTCCGACAGGCAGGCATAGTGTTATACTCCCAGGACATCCGACGATACTGGAAGATAAAAGCATCATCGTCAGTTACACCATCTTCTGGACCAGGTCTCATCAAAGACCTACAGTGCATTAATATCTACCCTATCAGATAGTGGTAAGTCAATTCGATTCGCTCAAAGTTCGTCGCTGTGTCACGTGTAATAACTTTGGATGAAAAAGTATGGAGGCCACGGTGTATACTGCACACCATGGCCGGAAGAAGAGCCAGCCTGACCCCGAAGGCCAACTTTACGGCAGGAAGGATAAAATTTTGACTGATCCTCTCGATAGAACCAGCTCCTCCTGAGACCACGCAATTTCGTAGCCATACCATCAAAAATCCTGCCAGGATTGCCTTCTCCGACAACGGATGGATATCCTGATAAAAATAATCAAAGAAATCAGTTTGACTCCCAAACGTGTCGCTCAAGGCCTTCGACTTCTTGGCAGTTAACACCAGATCCTGTATTCGCTCTCGGGTCAAAGGATTCCAAGGAGTAACTCGGCCTGAGGCACCTTGCTGAAAAAGGTAGGAGAGCCAAGCCCTAGTATGCGAAAGGTTCCCTTCCGAGTTACTATCCTTCTTGGTCGTCTGCTGACAGTAACTGTGATGACACAGTAACTCCTGATAGACAGCAACGAAACCCGAATGTCGTCGCTCCAAATCTTCGAACTCTTCGTTCGTCGGAGTGTATACTTCAAACACTTTATTGCCCCAAGGCAGCCTAGAGACGGCGTACATATCATGAAGAGCGAGACCTATCTCCCCTTCTGGCGTGAAGAAGGTCCCCGTCCGTTGGCTGTACATCTCTAAGAGAGCCATGAACAACCTGTCACGCCCCAGAACCAGAATACTGGAGAGCGGGGGCAGACATAGCCAGCTACGTATATGAAATGGAATCCATCTCGCTATACTGTCACGGCTGTTTAGATACATGAGGGTTTATCTACAAGCCAGCAGTCTCTTAAGGTCATGAACAAGCCTATTGTCTCAATCACAAGCAAGTAAGTAAAAGTTACAAGATGGATGATTATTAAATATACAATAATAAGGCGTCCCAAATATTATATATTCAGCTGATCATGAAGCTAGTCGTTACAAAATGTTAGGACTAGCAAGAGTTTAGTCATACATGATCAACCCTAAGATTTGTCGATCATGTTACAGCCCGTAGGCAGACAGTAAGTAAGTGCAATCGAGCTAAACAGGTGGTCGTCGGCTAAACGCCTCAAAAGAATATTTTTACAATAGAGTGGGAGAGCCAAAAATAAACCCACTCATTGCCAGGGTTCCGTCTAGTGGCCACCATCTGGCTGGAAGATCGGTAGATCCTCTGGAGATGCTCCGAAATCTGGCCACACAAAACCAGCTGGGTCAGACCCCAGAAAGAGCAAGTGCCACAAAGGAGGCTTTACTTAAGAACTAAAACCAGCAATCAGCACAGTAATATAAATAATATAATAAAAGACAGGAAATATAAATAACTGGTAAAACTGGAAATAAGAAAAACATGCCAGGATGATATACGACGAGATAACCATGGAACTATTCAGATAGCTAGGTTACAACCCGTAAACCAAACAAGGACCGGGGTTGTAACCCTTCGTCTGAACAGAACTTGGAATTCTCACCATTTATCGGTAAAATAAATACAAGCATTCTGGTCATTCAATAATCTGGAACAGGATCAAGGCAAGACTAGACTGGTTAAACTCCATCCAATCATTTCACGGCCAAGCAAGAATTACGGCTTGATACTTTAACTAACTAGGGTTGTCACAAGCCTAATTACTAACAAGATGCAGTGAGATTATTCCACAGCCACAAGCCCTGCAGACCATCCAGGTTACCCAGGTCGAAATTAGGGTTAAATTCAGGTGGGTACATCGTCCAGGAAACGCATGTACCCTTAAGTAGCTTGAAGGGTGCAACACATGACAGTGTGCTGGAAATGTGCCCTACTCGACGGCAGGCTACAGATCCCAGGCGCACCCAGGTAACGGGATTGCCTGTAGCTGGGATGTCTCTTCATGACTAATATATTAATCTAGTTATTAGCCTTAGTCCATTTTAGTAGGTACTCCTGACCGTGGTACTCAGGAGTCCCCGTCCTAGACATGATACAAGACAGGACTGGTTTATTTGTACAAACACAATCGCCCACGGTGTTCAGGTTATTATACAGGTCATGTCATGCCAAGTAGCCGTCGCAACAGCTTATCAAGATATAACATGTCAGTTTATCAGGTCAAGTGTACTTGTCAGGAGTGCGCCACGACGGGCCACTATCAGGTCATGTCAGGTCATTATGTCATGAGTGCACCACTACGGGTCACTATCGTGTCATGCTCAGGGCTAGAGAAGATCAAGGGTAATCAGGCTACGCTCAAGCCAGGCTATGCTCAGGCTAGCGTACGCTCAGGTCTGCGTACCAAGGATCCATACACTTCCAATGGGAAGCGTATGCAAGGGTCAGCGTACACAAGGGCACGCTCAAGCTACAGGTCAGCGTATGCTCAAGCTAGCGTACGCTCAAGATTGCGTACGCTCGAGCTAGCGTACGAAAGGAGCCAGCGTACGCCTAGCGTACCAAGGCACGCATATGCTCAAGCTAGCGTATGCTCAAGACACGCTGCCAACAGGTAGCGTATCAAGGTGAGCGTACGGTCACTAAAGAGCAGCGTACGAAGGCACGCGTACGCTCGCTAAAGAGCAGCTTATGAAGGCTAGCGTACGCTCGCTAAAGAGCAGCGTGCGAAGGCTAGCGTACGCTCGCTAAAGAGCAGCGTACGAAGGCTAGCGTACGCTCGCTAAAGAGCAGCGTACGAAGGCTAGCGTACGCTCGCTAAAGAGCAGCGTACGACTGAGCGGCATAAGCTAAAAAGCTAGCTCACTGTTCACTGTCTTCTCCAAATGGCAAGAACAGCAAGAACTCCAAGGATGGAACCCAAAACTCCAAATGCTCATAACTTGGTCAAAACAAGTCTGAATCCAACTTTCCAAGGGTCAAAATTGGGTAGAATGAAATTCTCTAAAACATGGAACCATCAAAACTTGAAAATAAGCAAGTTTGATAGATCAAAACACCAAAAATGCGAAAATAGCAAAACTCTAGATCTACAAGAAATAAAGCCTCAAAATGGAAAATGACAAGTTCTAATGTAGTTTAGAATCATGAGGAGAAGCTAATGAAACCATCAAAAAGGAGTTCTCTTGTGGAAGCAAGTTGCACTTGCCTATGGTTGGGGAGTTATGGAGAGGAAGGAAGAAGAAGAAGAAATAAATGAGAGTTATGGAGGAAAGAGAAGGTTGGTGGGAAAATAAATATCATGGGTTGGTGGTAGGTAGGGGGTTCACCTTGGTCCATGATGGACCAAGCAACCAGCCGGCCAAACCAAGCCAACCCAAACCGAGAGTTAAACCAAGCCAAGAAAACTAAACAAGGAACAATATAAGAAAATACGTACACGTATTTCCAAAATACGTAATACGAACAAAAGGCATTACAACTCTACCCACCTTAAAAGAATTCCGTCCTCGGAATTTAATTAAGAGGCTAGAGGGACAAGAACAAGCTATACTATTCACAGGCAATTATACTAGGCAATCAATCAATCATGCAAGCAAGGAATTGATGGCATGAGGCATAAGAAAGACATTATACCTCACAAGTCAAACAAGTCGGGATATCGCGATCGGATATCATCCTCACGCTCCCATGTTGACTCCTCCAAAGATTGATGACCCCAAGCAACTCGGACTAACTTGATAGTCTTGTTCTTGAGGATCTTCTCTCTCCGGTCCAATATAGACACGGGCCTCTCCACATACGAAAGGTTGGTACCAACAACCAGTTCCGAATGATCTAGGATGTGGCTCGGGTCCGGGATATACTATCGTAATTGGGATACATGGAACACGTCATGCACCTCGCTTAGCGACGGTGGAAGAGCGAGATGATAGGATACATCTCCTACTCGCTCCAGAATGTCAAACGGTCCTATATACCTAGGACTGAGCTTGCCCCGTATGCCGAAACGAATGACGCCACGGTTAGGCAAAATCCTCAGGAATACATGATCGCCGACCGAAAACTCGAGAGGGCACCGATGAGAATCGGCCCAATGACGTTGGCGATCTTGGGCAACTCTAAGATGATCTCGGACTCTCCTGACCACCTCAACTGTCTGAGCGATCATTTCTGGACCAAGCATCTGCCTCTCTCCAACATCATCCCAGGCTAGCGAGGATCTGCACTTCCTACCATACAGTGCCTCGAACGGTGCCATCTGGATACTTGCCTAAAAGCTGTTGTTGTATGAGAATTCCACCAGGTGCAAATGATCTTCCCATGAACCACCGAAGTCAAGTGTGCAAGATCGCAACATGTCTTCAAGAGTCTGGATCGTGCGCTCCGACTGTCCATCTGTCTGTGGGTGATATGTTGAACTGAACTGGAGACGAGTCTCCAAATTCTCTTGCAAGCTACGCCAAAAGTGTGAAGTAAATCTTGAATCTCGGTCCGAGGTGATACTGACTGGCACTCCATGTAACCTGACAATCTGCCTGAGGTATATCTCCGCTAGCTGAGCCGTCGACTGACCAACTCTGAATGGAAGAAAGTGAGCCACTTTCGTGAGCCGATCAACTATAACCCAGATAGCATCTCTACCAGCTGGGGACCTCGGTAATCCAGTCACGAAATCCATGGTCACATGCTCCCACTTCCACTCTGGAATCGGCAAGGGCTGAAGAAGTCCAGCCGATCTCTGATGTTCGGCTTTAACTTGCTTGCAAACCAAACACCGAAAGACAAACCGAGCTATCTCCCGCTTCATGCCATTCCACCAAAAGTACTGCCGGATATCGCGGTACATCTTCGTACTGCCGGGATGGATGGAATACTGTGAACTGTAAGCTTCTGACATGATCTTCTGCCGGATATCTCCGCTGGGTACACAAAGACGGTTACCATGTCGAAGTGTACCATCCTCATGAATGCATAACTCTGGTCTTCGTCCTGCCTCGTACTCTGCTCTAAGTCGCTGAAGCTTAGAATCTGCCGACTGCGCCATCCGGATCCTCTCGACTATAGTAGACTGAACTTGCATGCTGGCCATCAAGGCCACACTGGAAGGGAGAACAACTTCAATACCCATCTTCTGAAGATCTGCTAACAGCTCTGGTTGCGCTGTTAGGAAATAAACTTCGGCTCTCCTGCTCAATGCATCCGCAACAACATTGGCCTTCCCAGGATGATACTGCAGGTTGACATCATAATCCACAAGAAGCTCCAGCCACCTTCTCTGACGCATGTTAAGATCCTTCTGGGTGAAAACATACTTCAGGCTCTTGTGGTCGGTGAAAATCTCCATCCTATCTCCGTACAAGTAGTGCCTCCACAACCTAAGTGCAAACACCACTGCTGCCAGCTCCAAGTCATGGGTTGGGTAATTCCTCTCATGATCACGAAGTTGTCGTGATGCATAAGCTATTACCTTCCCATGCTGCATCAGAACACATCCTAAACCTCTGCCTGAAGCATCACAGTACACTGAGAATCCCCCGGTTCCATCTCGAAGCGTGAGAATAGGAGCTGTTATCAGGCCTCGCTTCAACTGCTCAAAAGAACTCTGACACTCTGCTGTCCAAGCAAACTGTGCATCCTTGTGGGTCAACTGCGTCAATGGCGCTGAAATTCGAGCAAAATTCGAAACAAACCGCCGGTAGTAGCCGGCCAATCCAAGAAAACTACGAACCTCTGCAACTGTGCTGGGCACTGGCCATGACTCAATAGCCACAATCTTCTGGGGATCCACTTCTACTCCTCCTTTGGTGATGATATGACCCAAGTACGAAATGCGATCGAGCCAGAACTCGTATTTACTGAACTTGGCATATAACTGGTGCTCTCTAAGGGTCTGAAGAACTATACGGAGATGCTGCTCATGCTCCGCCTCACTCTTGCTGTAGACCAGGATGTCATCTAGGAATACGATCACAAATTGATCCAAGTAAGGCATGAAGATACGATTCATGAGGTCCATGAATACTGCCGGCGTATTGGTTGCTCCAAAAGGCATAACAAGGAACTTCCAATGCCCATATCTCGATCTAAAAGCTGTCTTCGGGATGTCCAGCTCTCTGACTCTGATCTGATGATAACCTGAGCGTAAATCAATCTTCGAGAATACTGAAGCCCCCTTGAGTTGATCAAACAAGTCATCTATCCTCGGGAGAGGGTATCTGTTCTTGATTGTCACTGAGTTCAAGGTACGATAATCAACACATAACCTGGACGTACCATCCTTCTTTTTCACAAGAAGCATCGGGGCTCCCCAAGGCGATCCACTAGCACGAATAAATCCCTTGGTTCTGAGTTCTTCAACATCTTGTACAAGATCTCTAACTCTAATGGCGCCATCCTGTAGACTCTCTCTGACACTGGAGCTGTCCCAGGAATCAAGTCTATAGTGAACTCGATCTCCCGTTCTGGAGACATACCTGGTAGCTCTTCTGGGAAAACATCTGGGAACTCATCCACTATTCTGGGCAACTGCACTGCTGCTACTGTCATCCGCAATACTGGAGGAGAAGGTTCAACTGCTCCTCTGGAAAAGGAAAACTCCGGCTCGCCTGGAATGCTAAAAACAACCCTGCCAATGTGGCAGTCTATCCTAGCATACTGGTTCCTCAACCATTCCATCCCTAGGACCACATCATAATCGGTCATCGGGAACTCTATCAACCTAGCAGAGAATTCTCTACCGCTAACTACGATCCGACACGAGAAAAACACTCTATCTACTCCCATAAGTCCGTTACCAGTAAGTATATTGAGCCTTACTGATAATGACTCGGGCTCCAATCCTACCCGTGTCGCGAATCGTACAGACATAAAAGAATGCGATGCACCAGAATCAAATAAAGCTGAAGCTGGAAAGGAGTTGACGAGAATAGTACCTGCCACTACCTCACCTGGTGCCAATCCTTCCTCCATGGTCATCATCATGGCCTGACCATGCCCTCGGGGTGCTGGTCCCCTCTGCTGATATCCTCGCTGCCTGCTCTGACTCTGGGCTTGGGCTTGTGCATACTGTTGGAGGTTCTGCTGCTGGAACACTTGGGTCTGAGGCGGCAAGGGCCTCGGCAATGGATACTGCTGTTGCTGGACCGAAGCTGGTCCTCTCACCGAAGAACTAGAAAGGTTGGACGAGGATGAACCACCCCTGTTCGGGCAGGATCCAACCCTATGGTCTGGTGCTCCACAAACCAGACACAATCCCCGTATCCTGCGACATTCTGCCACCACATGGCCTAGCTTCCCACAATGAGAACAACCCACTGCGGAAGACTGCTTCTGCTTCTGCTGCTGCTGAGGGTGCGTCGGAGTGGAATGCTGAACCGACGTTACTGAGGCCGCTCGCCTCGGAGCTCCAATAGTCAAAGCCCTGGCTGCCGGGGCTGGGGCTGAAGACTGATTTATCTGGCCATGAGATCTCTTCCGACCTCCGACCCTATCCACAATCCTCTGGGAGGTATACTCATGCCTCCGGGCTGCTCTCAAGACTGTATCAAAAGTCTGATGCTCAAACTGCTCAACTGCTAACAAGATCTCCAGGTGAAGTCCCTGTTGGAACCGCTGGGCTCTATCATACTCGGTTGCCACCAAAGTGGGGACAAACTGACTGAGTCTGGAAAACTCGGCCGCATATCCGTCGACCGTCCTGCCTCCTTGCTTCAGATTAGTGAACCGGGTCTGTAGATCATACCGAGCCACGGCATCGAAATACTTGGTCTGGAATCTCTCTCTGAATACTGCCCAAGCAATGGGTGCTGCTAACCCAACGGCCTGCGCTGCCCACCAGCTGCGGGCAAGATCTAATAGCTGTAGGCGCACAACTGCCACCTTCTCGTTCTCTGGGGTCCTGGCTGCTTCTAGAATCACTTCTGTGTCCTGAAGCCATGCATCTGCTGCGATAGCATCTTCACTACCGTCGAAGAATGGAGGGTGCAAGCGCTTGAAGCTGTTGGCCGCGCTGTTCCTTGGATGACTGCCTCTGATCAAAGCATCCGTCACTGCCTGTTATAACGCATCTCCACGACGATCATGAGAAGCTATTAAGGTCCTGACGAGTCCTACTAATGTGCCATCATCAGGTTCGGCAGGCTGAACCGGCTGAACTGGGGGTTCTTCTCCAATTGGCTCGACTCTGGAGGCTACTCCGGAGTGTTGGACTTGATCTCCGGGTTGCTGCTGGTCCGCAGGAGGTGCTCCGCCTTGCTGATCGGTAGGACCACGAACAATGCCGCTGAAGAAGACGACATAGGGAACAATAAGGAAGGACCAGGACAGATCAACGATACAAGCATATGATCAGGACAAGAATCCAGGGATTTAGAAGATATGAGCAGAGATCAAGGACGAATACTGATTGAGACATCTATTCGGTAAACCCTCACAAATCTCGATTTACAAGACCTGCATGGGCCACCACTTAAATCATGTCACGCCCCAGAACCAGAATACTGGAGAGCGGGGGCAGACATAGCCAGCTACGTATATGAAATGGAATCCATCTCGCTATACGGTCACGGCTGTCTAGATACATGAGGGTTTATCTACAAGCCAGCAGTCTCTTAAGGTCATGAACAAACCTATTGTCTCAATCACAAGCAAGTAAGTAAAAGTTACAAGATGGATGATCATTAAATATACAATAATAAGGCATCCCAAATATTACATATTCAGCTGATCATGAAGCTAGTCGTTACAAAATGTTATGACTAGCAAGAGTTTAGTCATACATGATCAACCCTAGGATTTGTCGATCATGTTACAGCCCGTAGGCAGACAGTAAGTAAGTGCAATCGAGCTAAACAGGTGCTCGTCGACTAAACGCCTCAAAAGAATATTTTTACAATAGAGTGGGAGAGCCAAAAATAAACCCACTCGTTGCCAGGGTTCCGTCTAGTGGCCACCATCTGGCTGGAAGATCGGTAGATCCTCTGGAGCTGCTTCGAAATCTGGCCACACAAAACCAGCTGGGTTAGACCCCAGAAAGAGCAAGTGCCACAAAGGAGGCTTCACTTAAGAACTAAAACCAGCAATCAGCACAGGAATATAAATAATATAATAAAAGACAGAAAATATAAATAACTGGTAAAACTGGAAATAAGAAAAACATGCCAGGATAATATACGACGAGATAACCATGGAAATATTCAGATAGCTAGGTTACAACCCGTAAACCAAACAAGGACCGGGGTTGTAACCCTTCGTCAGAACAGAACTTGGAATTCTCACCATTTATCGGTAAAATAAATACAAGCATTCTGGTCATTCAATAATCTGGAACAGGATCAGGGCAAGACTAGACTGGTTAAACTCCATCCAATCATTTCACGGCCAAGCAAGAATTACGGCTTGATACTTTAACTAACTAGGGTTGTCACAAGCCTAATTACTAACAAGATGTAGTGAGATTATTCCACAGCCACAAGTCCTGCAGACCATCCAGGTTACCCAAGTCGAAATTAGGGTTAAATTCAGGTGGGTACATCGTCCAGGAAACGCATGTACCCTTAAGTCGCTTGAAGGGTGCAACACATGACAGTGTGCTGGAAATGTGCCCTACTCGACGGCAGGCTACAGATCCCAGGCGCGCCCAGGTAACGGGATTGCCTGTAGCTGGGATGTCTCTTCATGACTAATATATTAATCTAGTTATTAGCCTTAGTCCATTTTAGTAGGTACTCCTGACCGTGGTACTCAGGAGTCCCCGTCCTAGACATGATGCAAGACAGGACTAGTTTATTTGTACAAACACAATCGCCCACGGTGTCCAGGTTATTATACAGGTCATGTCATGCCAAGTAGCCGTCGCAACAGCTTATCAAAATATAACATGTCAGGTTATCAGGTCAAGTGTACTTGTCAGGAGTGCACCACGACGGGCCACTATCAGGTCATGTCAGGTCATTATGTCAGGAGTGCACCACTATGGGTCACTATCGTGTCATGCTCAGGTATCATTTCCAAACATATTAAACAAATCCATGATTATCAAGTTCATGACAAAAGGCGTAAGGATATAAAATGGACGCTAAATATCTAATAAAGTATCAATATACAGGGCTAGAGAAGATCAAGGGTAATCAGGCTACGCTCAAGCCAGGCTATGCTCAGGCTAACGTACGCTCAGGTCTGCGTACCAAGGATCCATACACTTCCAATGGGAAGCGTATGCAAGGGTCAGCGTACACAAGGGCACGCTCAAGCTACAGGTCAGCGTACGCTCAAGCTAGCGTACGCTCAAGACTGCGTACGCTCGAGCTAGCATACGAAAGGAGCCAGCGTACGCCTAGCGTACCAAGGCACGCGTACGCTCAAGCTAGCGTATGCTCAAGACACGTTGCCAACAGGCAGCGTATCAAGGTGAGCGTACGCTCACTAAAGAGCAGCGTACGAAGGCACGCGTACGCTCGCTAAAGAGCAGCGTACGAAGGCTAGCGTACGCTCACTAAAGAGCAGCGTACGAAGGCTAGCGTACGCTCGCTAAAGAGCAGCGTACGAAGGCTAGCGTACGCTCGCTAAAGAGCAGCGTACGAAGGCTAGCGTACGCTCGCTAAAGAGCAGCGTACGACTCAGCGGCATAAGCTAAAGAGCTAGCTCACTGTTCACTGTCTTTTCCAAATGGCAAGAACAGCAAGAACTCCAAGGATGGAACCCAAAACTCCAAATGCTCATAACTTGGTCAAAACAAGTCCGAATCCAACTTTCCAAAGGTCAAAATTGGGTAGAATAAAATTCTCTAAAACATGGAACCATCAAAACTTGAAAACAAGCAAGTTTGATAGATCAAAACACCAAAAATCCAAAAATAGCAAAACTCTAGATCTATAAGAAATAAAGCCTCAAAATGGAAAATGACAAGTTCTAATGTGGTTTAGAATCATGAGGAGAAGCTAATGAAACCATCAAAAAGGAGTTCTCTTGTGGAAGCAAGTTGCACTTGCCTATGGTTGGGGAGTTATGGAGAGGAAGGAAGAAGAAGAAGAAATAAATGAGAGTTATGGAGGAAAGAGAAGGTTGGTGGAGAAATAAATATCATGGGCTGGTGGTAGGTAGGGGGTTCACCTTGGTCCATGATGGACCAAGCAACCAGCCGGCCAAACCAAGCCAACCCAAATCGAGAGTTAAACCAAGCCAAGAAAACTAAACAAGGAACAATATAAGAAAATACGTACACGTATTTCCAAAATACGTAATACGAACAACAGGCATTACACAACCCATTGTTGATAGGCAGTCCGTGACATGTATCCCGGATGGCGTGGTAGAGACCAACCTCAAGCAGGAAAGTCCCATATTCTCGTAAAATCTACCCGGTCAAATTGGCCCACGAAGGGATAGGGCGTATCCAGTTCAAAAGGGAGAGCCGGCCAATGGGATAAGACCCTTTCCGAGCAAGTCGATTCAGAAAAGTATCGGCTTGAGAGAATAAGAAATTGGGACCTTGCACATTTAAGAAGGTACCCGGGGCTAACCTCATCACGGAGCAGCTGACCGGTTCTATGCCCGTGTACGCTGACCTAACATGCTTATTGTAGTAGATGTTACCCACAATCATTCTCGACGGGCTCGGCGTCAAGGATTCCTGCATCCTCCTGTCCACCAGTAACATATTGAACCACACCAATGGGAAATGACGCTCCATATGGGGGATGTGGATCGCCTTCCCTGCAGAAATAAAATTCTAATTCTCAGATATATCCAATATCCGAGAGTTCTTCACAGTCAGGGCATCCCCGAAGAAGAACGCCGGCTTTAGGTACTTTTCCTCCAATCGCCCTGAGTTCAGCATGGCACAGAGGAAGCGAAGGGGCTGGTTCTTGATAAGAGTTAACCTCTCCTCAGGCTCGTTCTTGGGCAGTTGTTCTACCACCTGCCGAACTAGTTTGTCAAGTCGGACTCCTATAGCAAATTGGGCCTGACCCACTAGAGGTTCCCCCGCAGCATTAACCGGAAAATTCACTGAAAAGAGAAGACAAAAGAAATAAGTTAAAAAGATGGACAGAGAGAACTGATGGGTGTTTTCGAGCTTATGCGGCTCCAATTTAATGGAGTCTCATGCGGCCCAACTCAGAAAACACTTACGCGGCTCCGTCCAGCGAAGGTTCATGCGGCAGTGCTCTCATATGGCTCTCAGAGTTTGGTTAAGTTCATGCGGCCCACGCGATAAACAAATTTGTACGAGCCTATGCGGCTCAGCGCAGCTTATGCGGCCCCGTTGGCGAAGTGCTTATGCGTCCACAGTAACGATTCTCATGCGGCTCGCGGCCCGAACATGAGACGTACATGCGGCACACATAAAGATGAAGGCTCGCGCACAAGAGCATGCGACGTAGCCACAGCTGTTAGGGTTTTAAGCTCACACAGCGTCCTTACCAGCAATAGGTGGGTAGTCGTCAGGTTGAATTGCGGGCACGTCGGCTGGCGGAGGAGCGGCCACATTATCATTCGTCGCCGCAGTCGAAGTAGTAGCAACTTTTTTGCCCTTCGCCGCCGCAGCTGACAAAGACGCCGCCTTCTTATCCTTCGCCGCAACAGTCTTCTTGGGAGCCATCGGTGATCGAAGAAGAGGATGACAATGGGGACAGAAAAGGTTTGAATTAAATGAGAGAGTAAAGAATTTTCTTCTCTTAAATCCCCTTAGTTATAGGAGGACAAAAGAGGGGAGCACGTAGACCAATAACCGCTTCGGGTCGTGTGCTACAGGCAAAATAAAACCGACTCCTCGGATTTTGCCCCCTCTCTCATAAAGGAGATTCACCCAGGGCATGAAATCCAAAGATTTAATGAACCGACCCTTGGGATTCCCCCAAAAGACGGCTCTAATATGAATTAAAGGCAATTAATGACACGCACACGTGGCAGGGAGCCCATGCGGCTAGGAAATTTATGCGGCTAGACAGGCCATGCGGTAAAGAGGTTCATACGGCTAGGGCATCCTATGCAGCCATCGGAGCTCACATAGCCATACTTCTTATTCAAAGTATTTCAATTTTGCAAATTGAAAACTTTGAAGGGGGTCTTGTAGAAGCATGAAAAAGAACATGATTGCCCATGCGGCTCAGAACAGAAAAACCCATGCGGTTCAAAAACAGACGAGCTTCATACGGCTCAAGAGCATCATATGGTTCAAAAGTCACCAACTTGGACATGCGGCTCAAGCAACACCACGTGGCCTTCTGCAGGTCGCTTTTACAATTGGCCATTAAGCAAAGGCCCTATTTAATGCTCTGACATAAAGGAGAACTGACGGCTCTGACATAAAGCTGTAATAATGACTCTATTATAATGGTAGACTCCTAGGGAAGCGAAGGAAATCTCTGACACAATCCATCAAACCCCAAAATCCTTCATGCGGCCTTGACACGTGGACAGCTCCATGCGGCTCAGACAGAGGCTACCTCATGCGGCTCAGGCAGAGTCTACCCTATACGGCTCACGAGGACTATCTTCATACTGCTCACTAAGAAGCCGCCCATCATGCGGTCGCCTACGCTCATGCGGCTCAGATCATCTCTATACGGTTCAAATGTTCAGAGGCCACGCCCAAGCAGCCTTGACACGTGGCCAGTCTTATACGGCTCAGTAGGAAACAATCCTCATGCAGTTCAGATTTCCTATGTGGCTCGCGGTTAAGACACGTGGCAGAAGATGAGTTTTTTCTGTGTCCCTACAGCTAGCAGCATAATAATAGTGGGACACATGGCATCAAATCGATCAAGATTCATCAACAAATCCCAACAACCAGGTTTAGTGCCATCCTCATAATTACTGGGATCAAATCTGATCATTTGCAAATTATACAAATTGAACACGTGGCTGGAGATCCGAGCTTGGCATAACAAATCATGAGGATTTATGGCAATCATCATTAATTGCCCACAGAGATTTGATGCAGTCTACATTAATTATCTAGATTTGCTACAATCAGAATGAAAGGCCCGGATTAATTGATCCTTAACCGCCGACTTATCAAGAAGGCAATCATGGCAAACCCTAATGATCGCATCCCACTCCTATAAATAGCAAGGTGCTATTCCCTTGCAGAGAGAGGATTTTCTAGAGCGCTAGAGCACGTGGAGAGACCTGAAAAGAGAGTGCAGAGAGACAAAGGCACACACAGAGGGCTACCCAAGAGCATTTCTTCACCTGAGTCAAGGCTGCATTCGATCGTCCAAGGAGTAAGGCAGAGCTATCGTCGCTTTCCCGAGCCTCTATCGTCACTCCCAGAATCTAAAATAAATAATTGTACTTAGATTGCTTTACCTAGGTTTTCGTCCCTAGGCTTTCTTTGTACAAGCGAGTTTGTATTATGAAGTAAAAGTCCAGTCCTCCGATATAATTGTTCTGTTCTTTTATAATTCATGGCAAAAAGAGTTGAGTGAAGGGTTGACATCGTCCTGAGAGATTAGATATAAATCTCCTGATATAGGCTAGTCTTCCCTAAAGGCCGCGGAGTTCGCAGAGGTTCTTTGGTGGATTCATCTCCAGGATTGCTTTTGTTTTGTCAGGATGTATGTGAATGCCCCGGAAAGTAATGACAAAGCCCAAGAACTTTTTGCTGGACACCCCCAGGAAAGACTTGGTAGGATTCATCCTCAGGCTGTGTGCCCGTATAAGGTCGAACATTGTTCTTAAATCATATAAGTGATCGTTTTTTGGAGCGACTCTTGACGGCGATGTCGTCAACGTAACACTCCACCGTCTTACACAAATGATCTCTGAAGATGACACTCATAGCACATTGATATGTAGTATCGACATTCTTCAAGCCAAAGGGCATGACCGTATAATAATATACGTCGATCGACGTTCGGAATGATGTATGCTTCTCATCATTTGGAGATATCTTAATTTGATTATATCCTGAAAATCCATCCATAAAGGACATGCGCTCGAAGCCACACGTATTATCGATTATTATATCGGTGATTGGAAGAGGGAATTCATCCTTAGGGTATGATGCATTCAGATTACAAAAATCGATGCAAATTCGTATCTTTATATTCTTCTTGATGACTGGCACTATGTTGGACACCCAGTCTGGGTGCTGCTCTTCACGGATGAAACCACTAGCTATGAGTTTGTTTACTTCTGCTTCAATAGAATTCATAATGTCCGAAAGAAACTGCCGATGCTGTTGTTTGACAGGTTTTGCGTCTGGATAAATATTGAGCTTATGAAGTACAATCTAGCGGTTTAGCCCTGGCATGTCTTCATAGCTCCAGGCAAAGACATCAATGTATTCTCTGATGAGTTGTAACAACGACTCCCGCTTGTCGTCTGTCAGACTTTTACTGACAAAGATTAGCTTTGGAGAGGTTTCATCGCCGAGGTTAACTTATATAACCTCATCCTCAGTGGAAGGACCACGAAGTTCAAAGCATTTCTCCCATTGTGCATCTAGTTGCTGGACCCATGGCTCCAACTCAAGTGGTTCAAGTAGGTCTTCGTCTTCCTCTTCATTATCAGCGGATATCATGGTGACAGATAATGTCTGTCTGAATATATCTCCAATACTGCTATCGGAGTCGTAAATGGGTGACTCGGACGAGTAAGAGTGCCACTCGCATTCTTTATCAGAACTTTCGGGTGTTGTTGGTGGAGTAACATACCCGAGGCCTCGTCTGGATTTTTGATAATGATCCTGAGGTTTCTATGCCGGTGCCGGCGGCTGTAGAGGCAACCGCTGACCACTGCTTTGATTTTTACCCGGGGTATCCTCTATATCGTACTTCTGCTTTTGCATGAAGTACTTGGCTTGAGGACTATACAAGTAGAGATGTAGTCTTCCAGCGTCGGGTCCGAGGTCGGACTCTTAAGGCGTTAAAGATTGAGGACCCTTTTTTCGGCCTATGATGATTGTGTAATCCTATCCTCTTTTGTCTTGGCCGAGAAGTAAGCGCCTTTGATGGGAGCAAGTTGATTTGGGGTATGGACGGTTGTCACCCGTGTGTGCAGGCTGACGTCTAGAAAGTCCCGTGCGGCATACGTCAGATCAAGCTTATCATAATCAGAATAGTCTAACGGCAGCCTCTTATTAATGAAATAAGGAATTTTATCTACAGGGATTAAATCATCAGGAGAGGGGCTATCCACCTGTGTAACCAAGTATTTGGCGAGTTCTTCGTCCTCCTTGGCTACCCCTTGCGAGCTAGGAGGTCGGGATGCTGTCTTGGACAACTTGACCACCAAGGGTTCAGTCTGAGGCATTGACTTGCCTGCTTGATTGACACTTTGCAGCTGGCTCATCTTTGGAAGATGGATGACAATTGGCTCAGCAAGGGACTTTGTGTCTTTCGGACGCTTTGGAGTAGATTTTGGCAATCGGATTACCATCGATGTTACAGAGGGCCCTGCATCTTTCTGTTTCCTTTGATTGGATTTCGGCAGTCGGATCACCATTGGACCTACGACAGATTTTTGCTCCTAGCTGGATCTCGGAAGACGGATGGCCATTGGTTCAAACTTCGTAGGTGAGGCAAGAGAACCGAGCACCTCTTTCTACAAGGTTGCGACGAGGGGTGCAGCCTTGCCCGGTTTGCGAGCCTCAAGACGGATTCTTAAGGGTTCTTATGGCCCTGTGATGACCTCCAGTTCGTCAGTTATATGTTTACTGGATTCGTCATATAGACAAGCCTCCGAAGAGTAATAAGATTCAACCCCTTTGAAGGGATCAATGTCGGCGAATTCAGTTTTCACGGAACCGTACTTAATGACATACTTGAAACACTGGTGAAGGGTGGATGGCACAATCATATAGTCATGTATCCAAGAACGTCCTAGGAGGATGTTGTAGGAGGTGTCTGTATCTATGATGTAGCAGGTAACCTCCGTCTTCACGTCACCAATATGGCATTTCAGTCGGATCTTTCCTAGGGGATAGCTCCTTCCCGAGTTTAAACCGCTAATGGCAGTATTCGTGTAAAACCCCTATTTTTTAAATTATATTTTTTTTATATTTTATTTGACATAAAAATGAATTATTATAATTTATGGTTTTATTATATTTTTTTTGATGACCCGGTTTCGCCAATTCAGCCCGAACTGGGCCTGGACCAAATTTAAGCCCAAGTAGACATGTGGTGTGATCAATGACGGCCATGGATGCAAATTTTATGGGTGTAAAATATTTCTTAATTTATTTTAAGGTTTGGGGGAATATTTTCTAAATATTAATTAGTAGTACAAAAATTTATGTTTTTATTATTTAATAATGTGTTACAAAAAATGGTACATTTTCCTGGGCTTGTAGAAGCATGGAAAGTGATAAAGAAAGAGCTATGCGGCCAGGAAACCCCATGCGGCTCAGAAAGCCCATGCGGCTCAGAGGACCCATGCAGCTCAACGCGTCTATGCGGCTCTGTGAACGCCATGTGGATCAGAGAGGTGCCACGTAGCATACAAACAACTCTTCCCTTACTGCATTAATTGCCTTGACGGCTGACAGCTCTGACAAGACGACAGCCCTGACACAAAGATGTAATTATGACTCTGTCATAATGACAGACTCCTAGGGAAACGAAGGAGATCTCTGACATAATCCCCCATGATCCAGAAAATGCCACGCAGCCTAGGCACGTGGACAGTCATATGCGGCTCGAGCGGAGACCCCCTATGCGGCTCAGGCCGAAGTTGCCATATGCGGCCCAGATCGAAACAGCCTTATGCGGCTCAAGCAGACGCCCCCCTCCATGCGGCTCACAAGGATCATCTCCATGCGGCTCACGAAGGGGTTACCCGTTATGCGGCCACCTACGTCCATGCGGTCCAGATTATCATGTGATTCGAAGGTTCGGGGGCCACTCCCCAACAGCCTTAACACGTGGCCGGGTTTATACGGCTCAATCCTCATGCGGCTCAGATCCTTCAATGGCTCCCAGGACACGTGTCATAAAGCCAATTTTACTGCAATCAAAGATTGGGTCAAATCCCAATAATCTGGGACACGGGACAGGAGAATGAATTAAACTTATTCATTCAGATTCGCAGACATCAGCAGATCATCATAAGGGAGATTTATTCCAATCAGCATTAATTGCTGAGAGGATTTGGTATAATCTACATTAATGGACCAGATTCATTACACTCAAAATTAATGGCCCAGATTGATCAATCAACAGGCCGCAGCCACTTTAAGGGACTATCATTGTAAACCCTAATGATATCATTCCCTTCTTATAAATAGCAAGGTGCCATTCCCTTGCGAAGAGGACCCTTTTTTCGAGATCAGAGAGCACCAGATTACTTGGAGAGAAAAAGCAGAGAGAGAGCAAAGAAAGCATTTCTTCAAACGCCAAGCAATCTTCTGGAGCCAAGGCTGTATACCGATCGTCCAAGGAGTAAGGCAGAGCTGTCGTAGCTTTCTCGAGTCTCTATCGTCACCCCCCAGAATCTAAAATAAACAATTGTACTTAGACTGCTGTACCTAGGCTTTCGTCCCTAGGCTTTCTTTGTACAAGCGAGTTTGTAACGTGAAGTAAAAGTCCAGTCCTCCGATAATTGTTCTGCTCTTTTATATTTCATGGCAAACACGATGGCGACTCTGCTGGGGACAAACTTCTCCACGGCTGAGGAGTTGGTGATACAGTTGGATGCAGCCAAGCTTGGCTCCACGCAACAGAAGATGGTCGTCCGTTTCGACCAACAGGCGTTTGAAGAAATACTCTATGAAGGAAGTGCCTGCCCGATCCAGAAGCGAACCCGCACAAAGAATGCTCGCTACGAGTGGAGGCCAAAATCTTTGGCTCCTTCACAAGCTCTGGACGGGATACTCTCTACTATCCAAGACGGCGAAGGCGACTCTCATACGGCTCCAGCTCGAGCCGTAGAGCACTCTGCTGTCCCCAAGTCCGGCAGAGGAAAGTACTACGATGCTGGACATGCAGGGACAAAGAGCGACTCTATGCACCCGAAGAAGAAGCCGAGCACTCCTGTGGCCAAATCTGCCAACCACATGCAGGAGGCTCATGAGGATGAATCTACCAGCCCCATGAAGAAAGTCTATGCGGCCAGATCATACAGCCGCATGAAGAAAACTCATGCGGCTGAGACTCCCAGCCGCATGAAGAACGCTTATACGGCTACGTCTGCCAGCCGTATGAAAATTACTGATGACAGCCATATGACGCCCACTCCGCGTGGCTCTGTCTTCGACCGCCTGTCTTATGGTCCTGACCTCTTATGCTCCCAAGAAGAAATGTCTGACTCTCTCCAGCATCACCTAGACTCTTCCTACTATGTGTCTTTACGCACTAGAGCGAAGAAGTCTAGGGCAGCGCGAGCTTGGCATGCTCGGTCCGCTGATCCTGTCTCTGATCATCTGAGCGTCCCGTATACCGTTATGCGGGCCTCAGATGGGAAGTTGTACGGAACTACTCGAGTCCAGCCCCCGGCGGCAATCGGACAGAGAGGTTCGCAAAAGTCTCCCAAAATCCAGGGAGCAAACATGGTCGATCCAGACCCATCTGACTTACGTGAGGCCATCCTCCACAAACGCAAGGAAAGAGAAAATGTATCGGGGTGCAAAGAGTCCTCCCACGGACGCCACTGCACCCAAGTCATCGTCAACTGCTGTTGCGATAACACGACGGTGCGAGAAGACCGGCGGTCCATCTTTCAAAGACTGCATCAGCCATCTTCAGAAGACGAGGCACTTCCCGTCGTCTTCTGTAACTCTGCTCAGAAAGTCCCCGCTGATGGGAGAGGGAAGAAGACAAATGTTTCCAGCCCTAAGATTTTAACTACTCTGACCAAGAAACTATCGTCTAAGCGGGTGCCCACCACCGGAGTTTTCCAAGGCACCCGTTCTAAGACAAAATCTGCTACAGTAAGAGGTTCGTCGTCCACACCACTGGGGGTTGCTGGAACTGCGGGTCGCACTCCTCCGATCCTCCATAACAACCCGATATTCTATGAAGATGAGTCAGGGGAGGCAACTCTCCCATCAGATACAGCAAACCCCGACATCCCCGAGGACGTCCACAATTCCCAAGACGAGGCGAACTCGGAGACTTAGGGTACTGTTCCTTCCAAATCCGAACCAGAGGAGAACATTCCCACATACCCCGACGACTTCTCACTACATGGGTATGATTCGGAGGGTGCTTCCTCCACCGCTCCGTTCATCTCTCCTCATGTGAAGATGGTATTCATGACAGACAGCAGCCAAGGTGGTTCCAGCGATCGCCAACGCATCGACACTCTCGAAGCCATATTGCTTGCCTTGGTCATGTTTGTGGACGAGATCAAAGCTGCCCTTTCAACCCTGCAATGAGGGACACCCGGCCAAACAAGCACGGGTCCTACGGTCAATGCGGACTCGAATTCGTCAGCACCGAACCCGGACAACACTCCTCCTGAAACAACGGCCCCCACCGCCGTGGACGAAGCCCGCGAAGCGAGAAGAGAGGTCCAAGTGCTTCGAGCCATGTTTCACGCTCGAGAAAATTCTCAAGTCCTCAGAATACGGCAACCATACCCTGCTGCATGGAGGGATGTCCCCTTTCCGCCAAGATATAAGCCGTTCAATATCAATCCTTATGATGGCAAGACCTCAGCAAGTCGGTACATCACTTACTTCGAGGTTACCACCGACCATCTGCCCCATGACGATGCCATTCTCACACGTTTATTCATCGGGGCATTAGAAGGGGTCGCCTTCGATTGGTATCGCAACCTGCCAGACAACTGCATCCACTCCTTCGCCAGCTTCAAGCGCATGTTCTTGGAGAGATTCTACGAAGTAGGGCAAGCCATCACAATGTCCACCCTCATGGATGTCGTTCAAGGGGAGAAAGAGCTGACAAGGAATTACATTGAGCGGTTTTGCTAAACCACAATGAAGCTGCCGTCTGGAAATCCAGATTCCTCCTTGATTGAAATTTGCCAAAAGAGATTGCTCCAAACAATCAGTCTCTGGATGGGCGAAAGTTAATTCAAGGACTGGAAGACGTTCATCATCAGTGCCACAAGCGTCGAAGAACGATTGAAGAAGGCTCGCCAATTGGGATTGCACATCTCGGACGGAGAGAACAAGGGTAAGCGTCCAAACACCAACAACGACAATGGGGGTAGCCCCTCCAACAATCGGGATAGCAGAGGTAAGAAGGCTATGGTGGCCGATACAACACAGAAACCTGAGCCAAAGTCGGCAGACAAACGATGGCCGCAAATCACTTACTCCTTCGAAGAAGGTCACGTCAAGCCCATCTTGGACATGCTCATACAAGGAGACAGAATTCAGCTTCCTCCACCAAGACAGAAACCTCGGCCGACAGACATGGAGAATCCAAAGTACTGCCATTACCACCGCTACGTCCACCATGCCACACACGACTGTTACCAACTAAAACGGTACATCCAAAATCTCATCGATTAGAACGCTCTGGCTATCGATTTCGAAGAGGTAACAGTCGCAGCCAATATGGTGTCAGTATCGGCAGCTTCCCTCCGACGGAAACTCAAGACGGTGTGGTCCCCATCCTTTTGGCGATAATAGAGATTGCTAATCTTCTACCTCCCCGAGATCAGGCTGCTGGTCTAGTACCCCTTACCATATCACGAGGGGAGGTCATGTGGGTCCATCCAGACTTGGTATCAGAAGTGACTCAGCCCACATCATCTTCCATTTACAAGAAGAAGAGTAGAAAAGTCAGGTCCTGTCGCACAATTTTGACAGATATCGAAGAAGCTACAGCCGTAGTCACGCGGTCTGGGGCACAATCCCAACCTGTGGTTGACAACACGGCTGAAGATCATCAGCCCACTACAACTGATGCCCCGGGACCGGCTCAGCCCCCAACGACCGACAAGCCTAGGCCGAGGAAGACTCGCTTTGACACTCCGAAAAGAAGCATCACAAGGGTTGGAGAAGCCCTACAACTTCGACATCTTGGCACAATTGGCCAACACACCGGCTAAGTTGTCATTATACGAGCTTCTGAGACCCTCAAAGGATGTTCGTGCGGCTTTGAGCGATGCACTCCAAAATGCCGACGTGTACCTGGCTCAGGTCAACCTCACGGAAGAGAACCCGCCTGCAGATCTCCAAGACAGCGCCTACACGGGAGCGATGCCCAACATTGTCTTCACTCCGCAGGACATGCTCATCAAAACCAACCTGCATGATCTCCCGCTATACTACACTGGATACATCGGCGACGTAAAGGTGGATCAAATGCACATTTATCCTAGCTCCTCCATAAGCATTATCCCGAAGGGTCTGCTACATCATCTCCGCATCCCAATGCATCGTCTGACGCCTACAAGCACCGCCATCAGCGGTTTCAATTCGGACAGGAGCTACCCGATTGGAAAGATTCGTCTGAAGTGTCAAATTGGCGATCTCCAATCCGAAGTCACCTGCTACGTCATAGATGCATACACTTCTTACAATATCCTCTTGGGGCGCCCTTGGATACACGATTATATGATCGTGCCTTCTACGCTGCACCAGTGCCTCAAATATGTCGACAAACATGGCTTCGTGAGGACAAAATTTGCTGATATCGATCCCTTCAAAGGGGTCGAATCCTACTACTCAGATTCCTGCCTGTACGAAAAGTCAAAGAAGCACCTTGATGAAGGAGATGTGCAAGCTCGTACCGAGACAGCCACAGGATCAGATGAACCTCTGACGATCTATCTCCAAGCTCGCAAACCTGGCAAGTCTGCACCCCTTACCGCCACTCTGCGTAGGGACGCAATCAGCCTCTCAGCACAAGAAGAGCAGATGATAATCCGGCTGCCAAGGTCTGGCCAAATGCCAAGACCCTCAACGGAGCCATTGACAATCAGGCTTCCGAGAGCCGGCCATCCGCAGACGGAGAAGCTCAATCCCTCCGACAAGCCAATGACGATACGCCTTGCCAAGAAGGGTCGTCACCCCGATGCAAGGTCTGGAAATTCTAGTGAACCAACTACTCCCCGCCTAGCATTGAGTACCAAGCTGGGGGTCGCTAGTCTGACAACAACTCCACGCCCTTCTCCATCAGCAGAACCTCTGACGATCAAGCTGCCCAGGTCGTCCTCTCAGTCTTCATTTACACAGGGGGTAGCCGAAGAGAAACCGGAGTTAGCCAAGTATGTGGCTGTCCACACTGATGTTCCCTCCGCAGATGATGTAATCCCCCTAGAAAAGATACCTTACTTCATCAATAAAGGGCTATCTTTGAACTACTTCGAGCTTAATAAGCTTTGTACAATATATGCTATGGAACACGGTATAGGCACTCACCTACACACACAGGTGACAAATGTGTACACCGCGATCCAGCTTACTCCAGTAGAAGACGCTTACCGCATAATCGAGGGAGGGGACCATCCAATCATCTTCGGCCGGAAGGACGATCCGTATCCCTTTACCATAAAAGAAGTCGACCTTGGATCGGATACCGGGAGGCTGCCTCTGTATCTTTATAGCTCCCAATCCAAATATCTCATACAGAAACAGGGGTACGATCTGGAGACGATGCCAGGCTTGAACCACGGTACGGGACGACGATTACCTTTGAAGCCACCGGTCCCGGCTGGCAAACAACGGCACTACTATAGCAAGACTCGATGCGGGTTAGGGTATGTTACACCTACGGCGACCCCTGAAAGTTCAGATGAAGAATGTGACTGGCATTCACATTCGACCGGGTCACCAACTTCCGACTCAGATACCATCATTGGAGATATATTCAGACAAGTCTTGTCGGTCAACATAGCATTCGCCGACGCTTATGAAGAAGACGAAGACATCCCTGAAATCCTCGAGCTAGAGCCGTGTGCCCAACAGTTGGATGCACAATGGGAAAAGCGGTTCGAACTGAGAGAACCTCCTACTGAAGATGAGGTTATACAGGTCAACCTTGGCCGCGAATCTTCTCCAAAACCAATCTTCGTCAGTAAAAGCCTAACAGACGAAGAGCGAGAATCATTGCTAGAACTTGTCAAAGAATACATTGATGTGTTCGCCTGGAGCTATGAAGACATGCCAGGGTTAAATCCCGATATTGTCCTTCACAAGCTCAACATTCGGCCAGATGCAAAGCCAGTCAAGCAACAACAGCGACGCTTCCACCCGGGCATCATGGATGCGATCGAAGCTGAAGTCAACAAACTGATAGCAAGCGACTTCATTCGTGAGGAGCAACATCCTGACTGGGTCGCCAACATAGTACTCGTCCTCAAGAAGAATGGGAAGATTCAAATCTGCATCGACTTCCGCAATCTGAACGAGGCATGCCCCAAAGATGAATTCCCTCCACTATCATGGACATCATGATTGACAACACCTGCGGCTTCGAATGTATGTCATTCATGGATGGTTTCTCGGGGTACAACCAAATCAAGATGTCTCCTGACGACGAAAAGCATACATCATTCCGAACACCGATTGGCATATACTGTTACACAGTCATGCCTTTCGGTTTGAAGAATATCGGCACCACATATCAAAGAGCCATGAGCATCATCTTCAGAGACCACTTACACAAGACGGTGGAGTGATATGTTGATGACATCGCCGTCAAGAGTCGCTATAAGGGAGACCATCTGTAGGATCTGAGGACGGTATTCGACCTGATGCGAGCACACAATTTAAAAATGATGTAACATCCCAGTCCCAAAATACGTAGGACTAGAACGCAATCATGCCAGCTGTATACATATGAAGTATATGGACCCTCGTATATATACATAAGATGTAAAATGCAGTAACCAAGGTACTAAATCTCATCCACAAAAATAAATAATGATATAAAAGCAACTTTAAATTTGTCATGTATACAATCGTTGGGTGGAGACAAATCTACTACCAACAAGTAAGGAAAAATATATGAAAAATACAAAGAGTTTGAAGGACGAAGCGAAGACGATCAAAGCGCAATCATCCTCGAAGAAATAGTGACAATCATGGCCACAGCTAGAATACCTACGAAACACAAGAACACACACCTGGCAAGATAACCAGGTCCTCAGAGGGACGTAACAAGATACATCAACATGCCATATAATACTGAATATAAATATACCACAATCAAAGAAAGTGACAAGACACGATAAGGTAATCTAACCAAACTAAAGTGAACATGCAGTGAAAATAAACCTTTCGTCGCATGAGTCCTGGCTGTAAATGGGATCTGGTATAGTCCCCACTTGGGCACCAGTGACCGAGAGCATGACGTTCAAAAACGACAGTGGCCAACCTGAGAGGCTCATACCCGTATCTCTAGCGGAGCTTTCGGGTTATAGGGGAAGTGCAATCGAAGCCCATACGACAAGAAAATGTTCTCCCCACCCAATGTACCTACCATGTCGCATCCACGACCATGTAATACTACTAACCGTCAAGTCTTCTAACATACAACTATTGACAGTTAAACCTAACGCACGACCTGCACGTATCAGTGATCAGCCAACACGCAAGTCCGGATGCTATATGCTACTCATATCTCACACATCTCGTGGCACATCATTGTCAAAGTTTATGTAATGCACTAAACTAGAGGTGGTCCCTTAACTCTAAGTCCATATGCAATCAAAGGTAAATAACAAGGTACAACTAATATCACTTAGCAGGCAGTAATCAAGAACTAGAATAAATAAACAGTGGTATGTAAATAAAATGCAACTAAAATAAACAGTATAATGGCAAGGTATCTTGCCTATTGTTACGCCTGGTGTGCGATAATCTGACAAGTCCAGCTTGGTCCACTAGCCGTAGTCATGGTGCAGAGGTCCAAAGTCGTGAGGGAATAGGAAATATGATCAGTCGAAATCAAGACATTTGAGGGAATTTGTGTAAAGAATACTTATATTATTTCTTAGAAAGGTTACGTATAATACTTGAAAACCATGTTCATTAGTAAAAATAATTTTCGACAAATATTTGAAAATGCGAAAAAATTAATTTAGGCTAAGACTATAAGTTTACCAAAATAGGATTTCTAGGAAGATAACTCGTAATTTATTAGTAAGATAATTATTGAAATACTCGAAATCATCTATAATTTCGAAAATCCTTTTTACTAGTTAAAATAATTTTTGGAAAAATGTTTGAAGGCAAAATGGTTTTGGACTAGTATCAAAATATGTAATTATTAATAATAATATCGACAAAAATGTATTCCTAAAATTTCTAAAAATAATACAATTATTGATACTGTAATTATACTACTAGTATTTTAAATAATATTAATAATAATACCTATACCATATATAAACAAAATATTATTTCTAATAATATTAAAACTGAAACTAATAATTCTAATAATAATAATAATAATAATAACTCATTAATAAAACATTAATAATAACCCTTCATTCACTTGACCACTTCTCACCCTCAAAATATCGACGGAGAGAGAGAAAGAGAAATAGGAAGAGGGGGCGAAGGCGTGCGCTCACCTGAGAGCTCGACGGCACAGGGCTGAGGTCGGTGGTGCGCGGAAGGAGACGGCGGACGGGATGGCCACCGGAGATGGGTGGAGGCGCGTCGATGCCCGTGGAACCACGGTGGAGGCGGTCGGAGGGACCGAGGCGACGTCGGGGGCTCGTTCCGGTGCTGGAGCGGCGCACGGCAGAGTCGGGGGATCGATGACCGACGGTGGCACGGTGGCTTCGTGGGGGTGGACCTACCAGATCTGGATGGTGCCGGTGGAGTGCAGGCGGGAGTTGGGGAAAGTAGGTTTTTTTGGCGGGTGAGCGGCGGATCCACGGCGGAGAGTTGGTGAAACGAACGGGGGCTCGGCGATCGGTGGTCGAGACAGGGGCGGCGTTGGATGCGGCCAACGCCGGTGGTGGCGTGGCAGCAGGCGGGGCTCCGACACCGTGGTCGGCGCGGATGGTTGGCCACGCGCGGGTGGTGCGCGCGGCCCAGTGGACGGCGACGGCTGCGGTTGGGGGAAGCCGGATGCGCGGCGCTGGTGGCGGGGTTCAGGCGAGGTACGGGTTCTCCTCCCCTTTTTTTCTTTCTGTGGTGGTTTATGGTGGGGATGACGGTGGTGATGGGAGTAGAGTCGGAACGGTGATGTGGTCGTTAATGACGGTGGTGCCGCCATTGGGCCGATGGTGGGTGTGGTGGTGACGACGGGAGTCGGAGATGGCAGTGGTGGCGACGATGGCGACGGGGCGACGGTGGTGATCGTAGGAGTTGGATGGGAGTTGCTGGGTTGAAGGACACCGGGGACGGAATTAGGTTTAGAGAATTTTATCGTGTCGGGGTGTGTTCGACACAACATGGATGGACGTCCGGAATTGTCGGACGGGACAAAAATATTATATTTTTAAAGGGAAAAAATAGTGGATGGGGATTTGCACAGACAAGATGCACCTGTGATGGTAGAATTTACTGGAGGAGTACCTCTCCTTTTATAGGAGATGGGAATTCCCAGTTGGATAGGGATTGGGATTTATTTAAATCCTAATTAGATAATTCGCCATTTAATTAAATAGAATTAAAATCAATTGAACAAAATCCAAATCCAATTCAAATTAAATCCAAACCAAATTAATTCTATACTAAATTAAAAATAATTTTAATACAGTTAATAAAATCTTTTGCAATTTAAATTACCATATTTAATCAAATATTGAATAAAACAAGATCTCAAATATTATTTTCATAGTTAAATAAATATGGAAATAATTAATTTTGAAAATCACTATAAATACTTAAATATTACCTCATGATCTAGCTTTTATAAATAACTAAAAATTTTAAATAAGCAAATTTTACATTTCGTAAAATATTAAACCAAAGTTTCTAAATCACCATTTATTTGTACACGACGAATAAAATAACCTTTTTATACAAAATAAAATTATTTATAAAATTTATAATAATAATATATTTTTCTAACATATGTACCTCGACACATATTCACACTCGTCGAGAAATAACAAACGCAATCTTGCACGTTACGCAAATACGAAAATGCGAAGTCATATGCGACGTGTAGATACGAAGTACAAAAATAAATACAAATATATATTTTAAATATAAAAAAAAACCGTTGTACAAATTTAGGGGGCTTACATCCTACCCAACTTAAAAGAATTTCGTCCTCGAAATTTAGGAAAAATTAGGATAGGTAGGGTGAAGGAGATAGAAGCAGTATAATCGATAAGAATTTGATTCATATTGAACAAAAAGACAATCAATTGTTTGACGAGAATGAAACGACATTTCAATGGCCATATGTCATTCGATCGATTAGAACAAAATTCTGATGGTTTTAGATTACGATCATACACATGACAATCGATCAATGACTAAGCTCGATCATCCCTAACATTAACCTCAAAAAGGGGCAACCTCACAAGTAGGTAATAAACTCCTTAATTCTTTGATATCATCAATATTCACTTATCATAAATCGTTCTTCCCAAGAATTACTTCCGTTCCACGTCCTCTTAAACAAAACCAATATGGTTATAAATGTACTCTAATTTCCTCTATTTCGTCATAGAATTTTCGATAGTCTCAAATTTTTAACTTCCGTAATCTTCATAGCTCATTTATATATATCTTCCCCAGTTATAATTTCCTCTAAAATTAAAAATATTCAAACCTTCAACTAATTTAGCCCAAGTAAAAGTTAAAATCTTCTTTCCACAATTTGTATTATTGGTCAATGTACGATGCATCTATAGGTATCAAAAAAGTCCGTCTTCAACGTTCGATAATCTCGTAAACTAACAGTATATCTTTATAGCTCATTCTTCCATCATCATAAAAATTTCTATAATGTTCATTAGTCTCTCTCGAAAATTTGAATTCAACAATCTCCTCTTTTTGATGAAAACTCGTCTTAACTTCTTATTCATAATCATTTTAGAACTTAATCAAAAAAATATAAAGGTTTCTTTCTTCAACAATTTGGTTATCCTTGAAAAATAATATCATCATAACGTCAACATTGTCTTTATCAAAAATTGCATCCATAAATTCTATATTTATATTTGGTTCGTAAACCACCAACACTTTAGAAGATTTTCCACTCGACTATAGTTACCTTAAAACAAAATTTGAAATTTGCGAAGTCTATTTATCCTCGAGTGTTTCATCATAACATAATATATCCTCCCTTACTTCATTGATTCGGATTTATCGCACACTTATTTATGTCCCACCTATAGCTCATAATTTCATAATTATCTTAACCAACCACATTATTTATCCATGCTGTGGGGTTCTCCAATCTAACCTTTACTAACCCAAGATTGTCATGATCAAATTTTTCTTCGAACAAGAAAATCATAACATGAGCCAAATCGCATAAACCATAGGGGAATCAAGGTGAAATACGACACGCATTTTAGTGAGAAGGGAAAAGAGTAAGGGTTGCAACAAGCAAAAAGAAAAAAAATGTTATGTGTCTAAGTGAATCGAGAGACACATAAAAATAATGACAAGGGTTAAGCAGTCAAGATAAAACGCAAAGTTAAGCATTTTAACGGACTTAGTAGATCGCAATCGGTCCAATGATTTGAGTCGTGATTAAGTCCAAATATATAGTCAAAAGTATATCGGCACCATGGCATAGGTTATATTTAGTCTTCATGGCCCGAAAGTCGTACCATAAGAATATAGTACAAGGGGACGTGTTTTAGTGGGACGTGATATACCTACACGAAGGTGAGCTCGTCTAGGTCTTGCATGTGAAATTTGTTGGAAGGAAAGGTCTAGTGTTGTGCTCCAAATATCAAAGTCACTATAGGGAACGCCGAATGATCAAAAATAGAAAGTGGGTTTTCATAAGATACTAATTAATGCAAAAAAATAAAAGGTTAAAGCACAAAATAAGATAATTAGAAAATCTCGTCGATCAAGTTAAGATAAGTTAGAGACACAGTTTCTAGAGAGAAATTAGTCTCCTAGATGAGGGTATGGTCAAGGGGATGGTTCTAATCACTTCTAGTTTCAAACAATTAGATGGTCATGAATAATGATCTAGATTTGAGGAAAGGTCGAGTAAGTCAAAGATATGTTCATCGGTTTGGTCGATGACTAATTACACTTGTGTATATGCAATATCATAATCATAGGTGGCATGGTAATCTAATGTGGAATACTTCTATCTCACTAGGTGACCTTACTTGCTTCTTAGTCCTCTACCAATATATGATTTAATCTAAGATTTCAAGTTCCTCGAAATTTTCTCAATAAAATTTCCAAGATCCTTCGCCAAAATTTCAATTATCTTAGACTGTCAACTTTAATCACAATTTAAATCTCTAATAAATCTCGAAACAACTCTTGTGTGTTGCAAATCGAATAATAACCCCCTTTTTTTCCCAAATCTTAAACTCAACATTTAATAAGTTTATCCGTCGAAATTCATACCACAAAATGAAACATTCAAAATAACTCCCGAATTTAATTTTATGTCCTCCAAATGTGTAT
Source organism: Iris pallida (assembly GCA_029216955.1). Lineage (NCBI taxonomy): Eukaryota > Viridiplantae > Streptophyta > Magnoliopsida > Asparagales > Iridaceae > Iris > Iris pallida. Next base: position 230,877 of record JANAVB010003800.1, on the reverse strand, counting down.
ATCTAGCTTCCAATAAGTCACAACTACTCCCTTTTTTTTTTCCAAAATTTAAATATCCATAATCAAGACTTTAAACTCGAAATCTAAATAACTTTATATATCATAGATCATATGAGAAAATTTTAAATATTTAAATTTTTCCTTCAAGTCGATTTCATATCTTCCAAAATATTTCAAACAAAACTTTTACCATTATCTCTTCAAGCTCAAAATTAAATACTTATAATTCGTAAATCGTAGAATCAATTTAAACCTCAAGCTCTCTAATAAACCGTAAATCATAAACCCTTCATATTCTATAGTCATTACAAAATCATAACTTATAATTTAAAACACTTTAATAAATTCGAGATAAACTTTAACATATTCAATCCCAACTTGAACTAAATTATAATCATGGGTCACAATTTAAAGATGTTACTCAATTCGGTTTTATATCCCAAATAAATCATAAACTATTCATAAAAATTGTTTTCTGTCCTCTTGTGTATACCACCTTGTAATGGCAAAATAAAATTCCAACTATACATTGAAGGTGGTAATATGCTACTACCCAACTTGAAATTAAGTAATCCTTAAAATCATACTTTCTAGAAAAATAAATTCCTTTATAACTTAAATAAAATTCCAATGCATATTAATTGCCAAATGCAATCCATCTAGCCATGTGTTTAACCTATGGGCATATACTAGTTTAGTCATCTTACTAAACATGAACTAAGAATTTACGGTAGAAGGAGTCAAGCAAGATGCAAATCAAGGAGGTCGAACGAGAGTTCAAAATTTGAAGTCAAGGAAGGATGTCAAGTAGGTGGATGAGATTCTAAACTCTAATCCTATACTGCAGGCCTGTTCGGTACAGTCATATAACCGAAATGGCAAACTGGACCTGCATGGGCCACCACAAAAACATGTAACGCCCTAGTCCCAAAATACGTAGGACTAGAACGCAATCATGCCAGCTGTATACATACGAAGTATATGGACACTCGTATATATACATAAGCTGTAAAATGCAGTTACCAAGGTACTAAATCTCATCCACAAAAATAAATAATAATATAAAAGCAACTTTGAATTTGTCATGTATACAATCGTTGGGCGGAGACAAATCTACTACCAACAAGTAAAGAAAAATACATGAAAAATACAATGAGTTTGGCAGGCGAAGCGAAGACGATCAAAGAGCAATCATCCTCGAAAAAATAGTGACAATCATGGCTACAGCTAGAACACCGGCGAAACACAAGAACACACACCTGGCGAGATAACCAGGTCCTCAGAGGGACGTAACAAGATACATCAACATGCCATATAATACTGAATATAAATATGCCACAATCAAAGAAAGTGACAAGACATGATAAGGTAATCTAACCAAACTAAAGTGAACATGCAGTAAAAATAAACCTTTCGTCGCATGAGCCCTGGCTGTAAATGGGATCTGGTATAGTCCCCACTTGGGCACCAGTGACCGAGAGCATGACGTTCAAAAACGACAGTGGCCAACCTGAGAGGCTCATACCCGTATCTCCAGCGGAGCTTCCGGGTTATAGGGGAAGTGCAATCGAAGTCCATACGACAAAGAAATGTTCTCCCCACCCAATGTACCTACCATGTCGCATCCACGACCGTGTAACACTACTAACCGTCAAGTCTTCTAACATACAACTATTGACAGTTAGACCTAACGCACGTCCTGCACGTATCAGTGATCAGCCAACACACAAGTACGGATGCTATATGATACTCATATCTCACACATCTCGTGGCACATCAGTGTCAAAGTTTATGTAATGCTCTAAACTAGAGGTGGTCCCTTAACTCTAAGTCCATATGCAATCAAAGGTAAATAACAAGGTACAACTAATATCACAGAGCAGGCAGTAATCAAGAACTAGAAATAAATAAACAGTAATATGTAAATAAAATGCAACTAAAATAAGTAGTATAATGGCAAGGTATCTTGCCTGTTGTTACGCCTGGTGTGCGATAATCTGACAAGTCCAGCTTGGTCCACTAGCCATAGTCATGGTGCAGAGGTCCAAAGTCGCGAGGGAATAGGAAATATGATCAGTCGAAATCAAGACATTTGAGGGAATTTGTGTAAAGAATACTTATATTATTTCTTAGAAAGGTTACGTATAATAATTGAAAACCATGTTCATTAGTAAAAATAATTTTTGACAAATATTTGAAAATACGGAAAAATTAATTTAGGCTAAGACTATAAGATTACCAAAATAGGATTTCTAGGAAGATAACACATAATTTGTTAGTAAGATAATTATTGAAATACTCGAAATCATCTATAATTTCGAAAATCCTTTTTACTAGTTAAAATAATTTTTGGAAAAATATTTGAAGGCAAAATGGTTTTGGACTAGTATCAAAATATGTAATTATTAATAATAATATCGACAAAAATATATTTCTAAAATTTCTAAAAATAATACAATTATTCATACTGCAATTATACTACTAGTATTTTAAATAATATTAATAATAATACCTATACCATATATAAACAAAATTTTATTTCTAATAATATTAAAACTAAAACTAATAATTCTAATAATAATAATAATAATAATAATAACTCATTAATAAAACATTAATAATAACCCTTCATTCACTTGACCACTCCTCACCATCAAAATATCGACGGAGAGAGAAAGAGAAATAGGAAGAGGGAGCGAAGGCGTACGCTCACCGGAGAGCTCGGCGGCGTAGGGCTGAGGGCGATGGCGCACGGAAGGAGGCGGCGGACGGGATGGCCACCGGAGATGTGTGGAGGCGCGTCGATGCCCATGGAACCACGGCGGAGGCGGTCGGAGGGATCGAGGCGGCGTCGGGGGCTCGTTCCAGTGCTGGAGCGGCGCACGGCGGAGTCGGGGGATCGATGACCGGCGGTGGCACGGTGGCTTCGTGGGGGTGGACCCACCAGATCTGGATGGCACCGGTGGAGTGCAGGCGGGGGTTGGGGAAAGTGGGTTTTTCCGGTGGGCGAGCGGCGGATCCACGGCGGAGAGTTGGTGAAACGAACGGGGGCTCGGCGATCGATGGTCGAGACAGGGGCGGCGTTGGATGCAGCCAGCGTCGGTGGTGGCATGGCAGCAGGCGGGGCTCCGACACCATGGTCGGCACGAATGGTTGGCCCCGTGCGGGCGGCACGCGCGGCCCAGTGGACGGCGGCGGCTGCGGTTGGGGGAAGCCGGATGCGCGGCGCTGGTGGCGGGGTTCAAACGATGTACGGGTTCTCCCCCCTTTTTCCTTTCTGTGGTGGTTTGTGGTAGGGATGACGGTGGTGATGGCAGTAGAGTCGGAACGGTGATGTGGTCGTTAATGACGGTGGTGCTGCCATTGGGTCGATGGTGGGTGTGGTGGTGACGACGGGAGTCGGAGAAGGCAGTGGTGGCGACGATGGCGACGGGGCGACGGTGGTGGTCGTAGGAGTTGGATGGGAGTTGCTGGGTTGAAGGACACCGGGGACGGAATTAGGTTTAGGGGATTTTATTGTGTCGGGGTGTGTTCGACACAACATAGATGGACGTCCGGGATGGTCAGACGGGACGAAAATGTTGTATTTGTTGAGGGAAAATATAGTGGATGGGGATTTGCACAGACATGATGCACCTGTGATGGTAGAATTTGCTGGTGGAGTACCTCTCCTTTTATAGGAGGTAGGAATTCCCAGTTGGATAGGGATTGGGATTTATTTAATTCCCTATTAGACAATTCGTCATTTAATTAAATAGAATTAAAATCAGTTCAAAAAAATCAAAATCTAATTCAAATTAAATCTAATCCAAATTAATTCTATACTAAATTAAAAATAATTTTAACACAGTTAATAAAATCTTTTGCAATTTAAATTACCATATTTAATCAAATATTGAATAAAACAAAATCTCAAATATTATTTTCATAGTTAAATAAATATGGAAATAACTAATTTCGAAAATCACTATAAATACTTAAATATTACCTCATGATCTAGCTTTTATAAATAACTAAATATTTTAAATAAGAAAATTTTATATTTCGCAAAATATTAAACCAAAGTTTTTAAATCACCATTTATTTGTAAACGACGAATAAAATAACCTTTTTATACAAAATAAAATTATTTATAAAATTTATAATAATAAAATATTTTTCTAACATATGTACCTCGACACATATTCGCACTCGTCGAGAAATTACAAACGCAATCTTGCACGTTACGCAAATACGAAAATACGAAGTCGTATGCGACGTGTAGATACGAAGTACAAAAATAAATACAAACATATATTTTAAATAAAAAACCCATAGTAGAAAATTAGGGGGCTCACAAATGAACCCTACGAAATCCTTCATGGGCGTATCCAGCGGGAAGTTCTTGGGCTTCATCATCACCGCCCAGGGTATTCATGTAGATCCTGAGAAGACAAAGGCAATTATGGAGATGGGTCCCCCGAGAAATCTCCACGAAGTCCGAGGCCTCCAAGGGAGGCTAGCTTACATCAGGAGGTTCATTTCCAACCTCTCCGGGCGATGTCGACCATTCACCTATCTCATGAAGAAAGGCATCTCATTCATATGGGACGAAGAATGTCAGCGTGCCTTCGACAGCATCAAAGAATATTTATCGAACCCTCCAGTCCTGGTGGCCCCGGTTGCCGGAAAACCATTTCTGCTCTACGTACGAGCAATGGAACATCCCCTCGGGGCTCTGCTGGCACAAAACAACGATGCAGGCCATGAGCAAGCCATATATTACCTCAGTCGAATGATGATTGGGCCAGAATACCGATACACCGCTGTGGAGAAGGAATGTCTTGTCCTGGTGTTTGCCATCCAGAAGATGCGACATTATGTCACGGGACAAACCATACATGTGATCTCACGAGTCAACCCTCTCAGAGTCCTCATGACTAAACCAGGGGCGCTCAGCTCTCGCCTTGCTACATGGGCAATATTGTTGTCCCCCTATCATATGATCTTCGTCCCACAAAAGACTGTTAAAGGTCAAGCCCTGGCAGACTTTTTGGCAGCCCACCCGGGCTCGGAGTCGTCCAGAATATATGAAGAAATCCCAGATGAGGTCGCCGACTCGCATGCAACCTCCCACGATGATATATGGCGAATGTTCTTCGATGGTGCTTCGAGAACTGGACCCAAGGGCAACATCGTCGTCGGAGTCGGGGTGGTGCTGGTCTCCCCTTCCGGATTGGTAATTAACCGTACTTATTCTCTCACAGAACCCTGCACTAACAATATAGCCGAGTACAACGCTTTGGTTATTGGCCTCCAACTTGCAAGAGAGCTGGGGGTAGAATATCTTCAAGCATACGACGATTCTCAGTTAATCGTCAATCAGATCCGTGACTCATACGAAGTTCGCCACGAAGACATGATCCCCTATCACCAGATAGCGATCGACATCATCTCGTCGTTCGAGGGGTTCTTCATCGAGCACGTCCCGAGACTTTGAAACATCGAAGCAGATGCCTTAGCAGGTCTGTCCACTTCCCTAGTAGTACCAAATCATACTCAACAATCGGTAGATGTGATAGGCCACGAACTGGTCTGTCCCAAGGACAACGTTCAATTTGTGGCGAGTTATTCCGCCCAGACGATCGACGATGCCCCAGATTGGAGACAACCATTCATTGACTTCGTTGTCTACGATATCCTGCCCGAGAACCCAAAGGAAGCCACCTCCATCAGACGGCGTTCTCTCAGATTCTTCTACGATACAGAGACAAAAATGCTGTATCGGCGATCCTATGATGGATTATTGCTTCAGTGTCTGTCAAACGCGGAAGCCAAAGACACCATACGAGAAGCTCATGACGGTGTTTGCGGGGCCCATCAGCTTGGCCCTAAATTGCAAGACCGTCTTCGCCGAATGGGCTACTACTGGCCCATGATGGTTGCGGACGTGATAGACTATGCTAGAAAGTGCAAAGCCTGCCAAGTCCATGCAGACTTCATCCACCAACCATCCAAATTTCTACATCCGACAGTGGCGTCCTGGCCGTTCGAAGCATGGGAAATGGATATCATCGGTCCGATTACTCCACCTTCCTCCCGAGGACATCGCTTCATACTCGCAATCACAAATTACTTTTCCAAATGGACAGAAACTGTCCCACTTGCAGAAGTAAAGACTTCAAACATGATCAGCTTCTTTAAGCATCACGCCATTTATCGCTTTGGACTGCCCCGAAGGATTATCCATGATAATGGTCCGTAGTTTGTAAGCCATGCCTTCTATCGGTTCTGTGACAAGCACCGCATCCAGAATATTGCTTCGACACCATACAACCCGGCAGCAAATGGGTTGGCAGAGGCATTCAACAAAACCATCATCAAGTTACTCAAGAAGTTCGTATCGTCCAACAAACGTGACTGGAACGAGAAGCTTGGTGAATGCTTATGGGCGTACCGTACCACGGTCCGAACAGCCACAGGGAACACACCATTCTCCTTGGTGTACGGGAGTGAGGCAGTTCTCCCATTGGAGACCCAAATACCCTTGCTCCGTGTTGCACTCACTTATCAATTGACAACGGATGATAACTACCGTCGCCGGCTACAAGAGTTGGAGGCTTTAGATGAAAAGCGCCTCCTGGCCCAGCAACGAATCGAGCTATACCAAGCACGCATCTCCGGAGCCTTCAACAAGAAGGTTAACATCAGAACATTCCAAGTGGGCGATCTCGTTCTGGCAGTCCGGAGGCCGATGGTCATGACTCACAAGACCGCCGGTAAGTTCCAGCCAAAATGGGAAGGTCCATTTATCATCGAGGCTGTATTCTCCAACGGTGCTTACTGCCTCGCCAAGCAAAACGAAGACTTGCTCATATTGCCCGTCAACGGCAAGTTCCTGAAGAAATATTATGTCTAAACGACATATTCCAGATTATTGAGTCATGTACCCGCAGGTGCCGCTGAACTCACACCCATAATATTCCAGATTATCGAGTCATGTACCCGCTGGTACCGCTCAACTCACATCTCAACATTCCAGATTATCGAGTCATGTACCCGCTGGTACCGCTGAACTCACATCTCAATATTCCAGATTACCGAGTCATATACCCGCTGGTGTCGCTGAACTCGTATTTCAACATTCCAGATTATCGAGTCATGTACCCGTTGGTGCCTCTGAACTCATATTTCGATCACTCTCTCAGATAGCAAGTCATGTATGATCATACCCCTGAACTTTCTGCCGGGAAGAGATCCTCCCTCATGATTCACTACCCGCACTCTCAGTGCACAAAAATGGTAACCGATCCACAAATTTCCAAAAGGGCCATGTCCATATTACCTCTGAGTCGTTTCATTTCCGCCAAAAATAAATCACCCCTCTACATAGAACTTCCATATCCTCATTACCTCTGAGTCGTTCTATGTACCCTCCTTCATTGAGCCCACTCCTGCCATGTCCTCATTACCTCCGAGTGGGAAGGCTCCGTCGAAGAAACCTTCATGCTTGCCATGTCCTCATTACCTCTGAGTAAGTATGATGATTCCCTTTCGACTTATTATCTGTACCCACAACCGGAGTACGCCAAGGATAATAGGTCCACAAATATCATCCGCTGAGTCCACTCATGCCATGTCCTCATCACCTCTGCGTAGGAAGACTCCACGGTAAAACCTCCGTACTTACCATGTCCTCATTACCTCTGAGTAAGTATGTTGGTCCTCTCTTGTCTTATTATTCGTACCCTGAACCAGGGTACGCCAAGGGTAATAGGTCCACAAATGTCCTCTGTTGACCACAAATGTCCTCTGTTGACCACAAATGTCCTCTGTTGACCACAAAAGTCCTCTATTGACCACAAATATCGTCCCATGAGTCCACTCCTGCCATGTCCTTATTACCTCTGAGTAGGAAGTCTCCACGGCAAAACCCTCGTACTTGCCATGTCCGCATAACCTCTGAGTAATTATGTTGGTGCCCCTTCATCCTATTATCCGTATCCTAGGTCATGGTACGCCAAGGATAATAGGCCGACAAATGTCCTTTGCTAAGTCTCTTAGTACAGGCCCACTATTCCTCATCATACCCCGGGAGCCCAGCTGCTCCATGGCATTCTATATCCCGATACTGGGAACGTCCAGGAACACCTTATCGTAGAACTGTTCTAAGTACCCCCAGTCAAACTTGTTACCTGTACCTAAAATCAAGGTATGCCATGGGTAACAGGTCCACAAACAAGTCCCCAATGCGGGGCAAATATCACCACAATATCATAGGTACAACAAGCAATGCAAATGAAGGGTAGAATGGAAAGTACTCTTTATTTGAAAGACGAAAAAAGCATTACATGTTTTGGGACCACGTCCCTCTCAAAAAAGAAAAAGAAAACAGGAACAAAACAAGAAGAAAAGGCCGACTATAGCTCAGCATTACACAACTCCAGGAGCCGATTTCTCACCAAGGCAGTCCCCCGCTCAATCCTCTATTTAGCTTGGCGCTCGACCTCTTGGGACAATTGCTCTGCGTCATTCAAATACATATACGCCTGCCAGTCGTTCTCTATCTTCTTCAGGGCAAGTTCTAGATTGGCAGAAGCCCTACTAAACCTGTCAGTCTCCTGGATAGCAATCCCTTTCTCAGTACAAGCAGCTTCCAGCTCAGACTCTAAGAAGGCCAGCTTTCTCTGGAGCTCGAGGATTTGCTCCCGGGTCTCGGTTACCCCGCGGGAGGCAGCCGCTTCCCGAGCCGTGCAATCTTCAGTCCGACGACTCCATTGATCGTACAACCGAGTCAAATCCTGGCGGTCCTTCAATATAGCTGGCTTGAGCGATTCCCGGGCAGCCATCACCTTCTCTACAGTGGTAACGAGGAAATTGCGCTCTTAATTTATTGCCGCAGGTAAATCAGCCTATTGCAGCATGCAAAACTGGGCCACGAGACGATCAACCTCTAACAGCTTAGGCTCCAGAAGCGCGGCCAATTCCCCTCCACCAGGGAGTGTTCTAAGGATATTGATCTGGACACCGGCGCATTGACGGGCCAGAGCAAAGGGAGTCCCTCTTTCCACAGCTGCCTCGATCCTCCTCTTCAGGTGGCGGTAGGAACTGTCGACCACGTCCTGGGACACTTCATCCAAAACCTCTGTTGAGGATGGCGTCAAAGGGAGGGTGGCAAGCAGTACCAAAGGAGTAGCCTCAGAACTTGCCGCCTCCGCCACCAAAGAAACAAATTCTGTGCGAAAAGATGCATGAATGGCAGCTAGCTCCTCTTCTGCCGCCCGAAGAGCCTGGATGCTGGGCAGGGCGGAAAGGTTAACCCTCGAAACTATATTGGCAGAAGAGGGTGCAAGAGGCATCGTCCCTTGCCCCAGCCGTATTGCCACTTGGGTTCCCGAAATCGACCCAGCTGGAGGTCCCTCATTATCAGTTGGAAAAGAAGGAGGCACACGTGCTTCCGTCCGATCCTCTCCGATGGAGTCCGCTCCGGCGATGACCGTCACCGGCAATAAAAGGGTAGGATCTGTACGTCCAAAGCAACCATTAATCGATGTAACCCGAAAGATGGGATGATGGAGTAAACAGGCTTCCTCACAAATTAAGGTTTGACTTATCTTACCAGGGAAAGAGCATGTAGGCTGTGGCTCGTTCACAGCTGACGTAGTTTCCCCACCCACGGCTCCCGAGCCGAAGTCAATCGGTTTTTCTGTCACAGCCATCCCTGAAAGGGAGCAAGCCAGGACAGTATCAGCCTGTTGAAATTCAGATGTCTCAGGGACCGGCGCAGTAGAGCCCCCATCGCCCTGGGTTGAGGTCCCAGCAAGGTGAGACTCCTCGGTTGTCTCCGGAAGAACCCCGGCAGATATGATAGCAGTGCACACATCACTGACCAAATAGGACAAGATCGGATCGACCTCGGCAATCGGGTCCTGAGAAGCAAACTCATCTAACGCCTACAAAGAGCAAAAGAAAACGATTAGGCCATAGTTTGGGAAAAAGAAGGAGAAGGTAGCTGCAATTCAAATCACCTCAGAAACAGCGTCAGCATCATCAATAAACAGCCTGCGGCGTCTTACCGCAGCACGCTTCGTGGAGTGGGATCTGCCATCATCAGTATACGCACGCCTGCTCCGTTTAGGCGAAGGAGCGGGCACAGCAGGTGGTTGATCCTCCACCACCTCGTCCGGACCAGTAGGCGGCTGACCCGCCACCCCTTCCTCCGACATAATAGGGGCTGATTCCCCACTTCCTTGTCTGAAGAATGCGATGAGTCATCAGCGTCTTGCTCATCATCCTCTTCGTCCACCATAGTGGACTCTGAGTCCGACGCAGGAACCCTGTTCGCCCCTCTCTTTCTCTTCTTGGATCCCTCTGGCTTCTCGGCCAAGCTAGTGCAAGCAATGAAGCTAGTATTCATGTCAAAGTCGACAGGAGGCTTGCTCGCTGCAACATGATAAAGGGCCGCCATGTACAAAATATCTCCAGCCGTCTTAGCATCAGGGACCGAGAAGCTAGCCCGGGTATGGACCGTATTATAATAATGCCAAGCCCGGATGCCATCGAGGACGCTGCCCTCAAAGCCCAGGCAAACGCTAGGGCAATCAAGGAACAGCTGACTATACCCGAATTAACGGGAAAATCTACTGGGTAGATAAGGCTCCAGATATACGTTATTTCGATAACAATATACCAGGTGCGCGGGGCGAATGTTGCGTAGCCAAAGAAGCATGTTCTCAGATAAGAGTTGGGGAAGATCAACACCATCAACATGTACTCCCCTCACTTCTCTAGTGGTAAACTAATAAAGAGAGATAAAGAAGTCGGGCCCGTCAACTCTCGCCAACGCCCTCCAATAGGCTGGCATGGTGTCGTGCTCCCAAGGCTGATGACGGTATCAAAAAAGGAAGGCGTCATCAGTAGTAACATCTTCTTCAGTTCCTGGCCTCATCAATGAGCGGTAATGCAATAATAACCACCCCATGAGGTAGTGGTATGGTAGTTCTATCCGTTCAAAGTCCAGCGTCATCTCGCGAGCGATGACTTTGGACGAAAAGGTGCGGAGGCCGTGGTGTATGCTACACACCATAGCCGGAAGAAGGGCCAGTCTGACTTTGAAGACCAGCTTCACAGCGGGGAGAATGAAGTGGCGGCTCATCCTTTCAATAGAACCCGCCCCTCCCGAGACTACGTAATTCCGTAGCCATATCATCAAGAACCCGGCCAAGAGTGCTTTGTCAGACATCTCTCGGGTACCATAGTAGAAATAACTGAAGGAGTCAATACGACTCCTAAATCTGTCGCAGGTGGACCTCGACCTTTTTGCCTTCAACTTCCGGTCCTTTACCTCCGTCTGGGTTTGAGGAACCTGAGAAGTAACCCGGCCGGAAGGACGTAATCTGAAAAGATACGTAACCCAGGCCGTGGTATGGGGGGCGTTCCCTTCCGAACTATTATTCTTTTTGATAGCAGTCTGGTGACAGATGCTATGGTGGCACAGCAATTCCCGGTACACAGCGACGAAACCCGAGAATCGTCGATCCAGATCGTCTAATTCCTCGTTCGTTGGGGTGTATACTTCAAAAGCCTTGCCTCCCCACGGCAGCTTAGAAACAGCGTACATTTCATGGAGGACAAGTCCCAACTCCCCTACGAGCGCAAAGAAAGTCCCCGTACGCCGGTTATACAACTCCAAAAAGGCCATGAACAAAGGCTTGTTAATGGGCAATCCGTAACAGGTGCCTCGGATGGCATAGTAAAGGTCAATCTCCCGAAGGGACTCCCCGTAGTTCTTCAAGATCCATGAGGTAAGATTGGCCCATGTAGGAATGGGGTTTATCCAATTCAGCAGCGATAACCTGCCCACAGGATAAGACCCCTTGCGAGCGAGCTAATTCAGAAAGGTATCAGCTCGGGTAAAAGTGAAGTTGGGACCTGTCACGTTTATAAAAGTACCAGGGAGCAGCCCCATCATGCTCCGACTAACTGAATCCTTGCCTGCACATGCTGAACCCGTACGTCTGTTATAGTGGATGTTGCCCACAAACATCCCCGGTTGGGTGGGAGTTAGGGAGCCCACCATTGTCCTGTCCAGCGGTACCACATTGAACCACGAGAGGGGAAAATGCCGCTCCATCTCGGGAATATGAATCTCCACCCCGTCTACAGAAAAATCCCAGTTCTCAGAAACGTCCAGCAATCGGAAGTTCTTTATGGAAAAAGCATCTCCAAAGAGAAAAGCCGGTTTCAGATGTTCTCCATCCAGTCTCCCCGAATTCATCATGGTACAAAGGAAGTGGAAAGGCTGGTTGTCGATGACAGCCACCCTCTCCAAAGGTTCATCAGCAGGAAGCTGATCTGATATATGTCGAACTAAGCAGTCGAGCCATACGCCCACGACAAACTGAGCTGAACCCACTAGAAGCTCTCCGGCAGGGTTGGTTGGGAGGTTCACTAGAAAAGCACAAAAGAAAAAGGATTAAAAGAATGGTTATAACGAAGCCACTTAAAAAGTTTCTCAAAAAAAAAGTTCCTATGGGCCTATGCGGCTCGGATCGACGAAGCCTTAGGGGCCCAATTCAGCTGGGTTTCACGTGGCACGGCCTTAATAGAGCCTATGCGGTTCGGGTCAACACAGCTTCATGCGGCCCAATTCAGTCGGAAGTTCCGTGTGACACTGATTCGATGGCTTATGCGATTCAGATTAAGACTTATGCGGTTCTATCTCGCAGAGGAGTTTATGCGGCAGATTCAGCAAAATTCTATACGGGCCAGTTTGTCAGGAACATATGCGGCTCCAGTCAAAGGAGACTTTATGCGATTCATATCCAGAAGTAGTCTTGCGACTCAAAATCCCTCTCTCATGCGGCTCATACAGGGGAATGTCCTATGCGGCTCAGATACGAGAGGGTCATGCGGCCCAAACAAACGCATGCGGCTCCATCATGATCAGGCTTGAGTCATCCAAACGATGAAGGCTTGTGCATAAATCATGCAACAGAGCCATAGGTTCTTAGGGTTCAAAGTGTTCAAAAGAGATCCTTACACTTGAAAACAGGGCAAACATCAGAATGCACTTCGGGCACGGCGGCCGACGAGGAAGCTGCCTTCTTGCCTTTCGCGACGGCAGAGACGGCCTTGGATGACTTAGGAGCCATTTGCTTCGACGATCGGAAAAAATGAAGATAAGAAAGAAGAGACAGCAGAAAGTTGAATGAAGGAGAGAGTAAAGGAGTCCCTCCGACCAAACTCATCCATATTTATAAGCAAAAGCGAGGCATTTTGATTCCCATGCATACACGAAGACCGACTCTTCAGTTATCGAGGTGAGCCGCCTAAAATGAAGGCCAAACTCCTGGGATCCTGCACCAAAAAAGTAGCCTTTAAAACTGACAGCAGATCACAGCATTTAATGCAAAGGATTGCCATACGTGGCAACGGTGACGTGGCATAAAGCCCATACGGCTGACATATCCATGCGGCTGAAACTTTCATGCGGCCAAAGACATCTATGCGGCTAGGACCTCATATGCGGCTAGAAAGAGCTTGCACATGGCCATGTTTCTTATTCAAAGTATTTCAATTTTGCAAATTGAAAACTTTGAAGGGGGTCTTGTAGAAGCATGGAAAGTAATAAAGAAAGAGCCATGCGGCCAGGAAACCCCATGCGGTTCAGAAATCCCATGCGGCTCAGAGGACCCATACGGCTCAACGCGTCTATGCGGCTCTGTGATCGCCATGCGGCTCAGAGAGGTTCCATGTAGCATACAAACAACTCTTCCCTTACCGCATTAATTGCCTTGACGGCTGACAGCTCTGACAAGACGACAGCCCTGACACAAAGATGTAATTATGACTCTGTCATAATGACAGACTCCTAGGGAAACGAAGGAGATCTCTGACATAATCCCCGAGATCCAGAAAATGCCATGCAGCCTAGGCACGTAGACAGTCATATGCGGCTCGAGCGAAGTTGCCTTATGCGGCACAGATCGAAACAGCCCTATGCGGCTCAAGAAGATGCCCCCCCCATGCGGCTCACAAGGATCATCTCCATGCGGCTCACGAAGGGGTTATCCGTTATGCGGCGACCTACGTCCATGCGGTCCAGATTATCATGTGATTCGAAGGTTCGGGGGCCACTCCCCAACAGCCTTGACACGTGGCCGGGTTTATGCGGCTCAATCCTCATGCAGCTCAGATCCTTCAATGGCTCCCAGGACACGTGTCATAAAGCCAATTTTACTGCAATCAAAGATTGGGTCAAATTCCAATAATCTGGGACACGTGGCAGGAGAATGAATTAAACTTATTCATTCAGATTCGCAGACATCAGCAGATCATCATAAGGGAGATTTATTCCAATCAGCATTAATTGCTGAGAGGATTTGGCATAATCTACATTAATGGACCAGATTCATTACACTCAAAATTAATGGCCCAGATTGATCAATCAACAGGCCGCCGCCACTTTAAGGGACAATCATTATAAACCATAATGATAGCATTCCCTTCTTATAAATAGCAAGGTGCCATTCCCTTGCGAAGAGGACCCTTTTTTCGAGATCAGAGAGCACCAGAATACTTGGAGAGAAAAAGCAGAGAGAGAGCAAAGAGAGAATTTCTTCAAACGCCAAGCAATCTTCTGGAGCCAAGGCTGCATACCGATCGTCCAAGGAGTAAGGCAGAGCTGCCGTAGCTTTCCTGAGTCTCTATCGTCACCCTCCAGAATCTAAAATAAACAATTATACTTAGACTGCTGTACCTAGGCTTTCGTCCCTAGGCTTTCTTTGTACAAGCGAGTTTGTAACGTGAAGTAAAAGTCCAGTCCTCCGATAATTGTTCTGCTCTTTTATATTTCATGGCAAACAGTGCCCAAATAAGGGTGTGTGGTACAGTTCACCCATTGGAGCAATTTTTATTAATTTGTTATTATTAAATTTATTTTGTAGAGATTTATAAAACATATTTATTCTATTAAGATATTATTATTACTTTGAGAGGATTTATTGTGAATTGAATTTATATGTACATGTAGATACCTTTAAATATATATTCAATATTAGTTAGATAATATTTAAATTGTTATTTGAATTTATTAAATAGATTTTGGTGTATATATATATATACATAGATATATATATAAATATATATATATAATAGGATAAGAATAAGTTTAGTTTTTTTAAAAAAAATATATAAGTTGATTGGGTGGTCGGCCCCACCCGACCACCCATGCGTGTGGAAGCTGAGAGCACCAGCACCTTTGTTGTGCGCCCCCCCTTTAATAGCAAACAACAGTAGCATGGCCGAACCCCTATTACATATGGGTATATATATAGTTATATATATATATATGAGTTTTAGCAAATTAAAACCCTAATCTCCTTCCACCTTCCTCCTCCTCTCTCCTCCATCCTCCTCCCTCTCCTCGGCGTGCGTGTCCAACCTCGCCGGAGCGACAGCGACGACGAAAACGACGACGACAACAACAACGACAACAGATTCCCACTTTAAGGTATCCAACTTCCCCGTTTGATTTCTCTCTCGATTATAGTCCGTTTTTAAATCCGTAAATTCGTGTAGAAAACCCACATGACCCTCTTCGAGATCCCCAAGGTAGATTTTGACATGGCCATCTAACTTGCTCGAAAAATCAAGACGAAGTTGGAGAAAAACTACTTTTCTGAATTATTAAAAACTGTTTTGAAACATCAACTTGTCGGCCACTTTTCTCGCTGTCCATTGAACTTTCGTAAAAACTAATTGAAGGTAGTCAAAGACAACCTAAACGAGATTGTAACGCACCTTTTTGATTCACTTTTCATCTAGTATGTAGAAAGTTACACGTTGTTAAAGTTTCCTAAAAAATTGTAAATTCTGTTTTCAAAAAGTGGAAAAAACACCCGATACGGCGTGTGTCCCGACAAACCGGGCAACGTGGTCGTGCACTATATGCATCAAAAGGCGCGTATGGATGTTGTCGTCATGTGGGAACTGACGGAACCCGATTTCGTTGCATGTGCACGACGAACCCAGTGCGTATCCGTCGAGATACCCCGTATCGACCCTTTGCAAATTAATTCACAACATTGTGCACACTGATCATATCGCGATGAATCTTGTGCCATTGGACTCGAAATATTTTTCTGGTCCAGTGAGCCAAGTTTGGTACGATTCTGAGACCGTTGATCGGGACGCTATTTTGGCGGGCCACAATCTCACTCAACGGGCAATTTTGTGCACAGCCCACCGAAATCCAAAATTGGACATACCATTGGGTTTGTCTCCTCAAAATAAATCTATAGACATGTAGTTTGACGACTTTAGAGACCGTAGATATTGGCACGCATTTTGGTGCAAAGCGGGTCCAACGGCGGACATCGTTTTGACCTGAAATTACGATTTTGCCCCTGTTCTAGAATTTAACTTTTGGACAGGCGTTTCCTAGGCATATCTTATATTCCAAACTCCTTCATGATTTTTGTTGCAGCATCCGGAGTCATCTGCGGGATTTGGCTTTTTCTGGCTCCGTTTATTTGTTGGATCGAGCTACTGGATTATTCTATTTTATACATAACCTCAGGAAAGACACCTTGCCTTTACTGTTTAAATTTCCTGCTCATATCATGCATGTTGTGTTTAATTTTAAGATTATTTCTTTCTAAATTATATGTAGATACAAATTACTATATTTTATAAAATTGGCTTAGAGTTAAGCGACTACCATCAAATTTAGTGTGTCTCGTTGACTTGCCACGATTATACACGAGTTGTGTGTGAGAGTTGTGAGTATCATATAGAGGTCACTTGCGTGTGGGCTGATCCCCCGTGCGCATGCGTAGGAATAACTGTCAATAGATGCATGATTAGAAGACTTGACATTTATCTATATTAAAAAGTGTGGTAGAAACGACACGTGTTTGTGTGTCATGGTTACGACACACGTATAATATCATTGGGGGGAGGGGACAGCTACTAGCGTAGGGGCTACTTTTATTTTACACTTTTGGGAGATAGTGTCTCGGATGAGCGCTATGTGTTACCAGGCCGATAGTGTCTCGGATGAGCGCTACTTGTTGGCCACTCTTTATTACATGCTTAAGACAGCCCCTGCGTAGAACGTTGTCCTCTAAATTGAAATCCACATAGAATGGTTAGGAACCTTTACTCATGCATACTTTTCTGTTGAGCTTATTTATTCAGCTTATCGGCATAATATTATGTGTCTTGTTACGTCCCCCTGAGGACCTGGTTTTTCCCCAGTGTGTGTTCATATTTTCTGCAGGTGTTCTAGCCAAGGCCGTGATCTTCCCTATTTTCTCGAAGATGATTGCTCTTGGTTCGTTTTATCATTTTGTCGATCGCTTTCTTGTACATTTATATCATTGAGATAGTTGGTAGTGGACTTTGTCTCCGCCCAACGATTGTACCATAACTATTCAAGTTGATTCTGTCTTTATTTTATTATATATTTGTGGATGAGATTTAGCATGTCTTAGTTCTCTACATTTTACAGCTTATGTATACATACATGATTCCATATATATAAGTAGACTTCGTATGTATACAGCTGGCATGTTTACGTACTTGGTCCTACGTATTTTGGGACTGGGGCGTTAAATGTTTTTGTGGTGGCCCATGCAGGTCCAGTTTGTCACTTCGGATATATAATTGTACCGATGTGAGCCTGTAACATAGGATTAGAATCTAGGAATCTCATCCATACAGCTTGACCTCTTCCCTTGGCTTCAAATTCTGAACTCATGTTGACCTCCTTGAATTGCATCTTACTTGATTTCTTTCTACCGTTGATTCTTATTTTCGTGCTTAGTGTCAACTAAGAAGATGACTACACTAGTATATGCTCATAGGTCACACATATGGCTAGAATGGTTATATTGGCAATTGGAATACATTTAAGACTCTAATTGAGTTAAAAAGGCTTTTTAGTGTGATTTAATGATTAGTAATTGGTAAAGTAGGATATTACCACGAAAAGTTTTAACCTTAAGATCTCTAAATAGTAAACACCAGAGGATTTATAGAATTTTATACTTGGTTTAAGAAATTGATTGATTTTCAAGATTTGATATTTATGATTTATTGGGTTATAGTTGTACATCCTTGCACAAGTATAAAATTGATTTGCTTTTCGAATTGTGATATTTATGAGTTTTAGGTGATAGATATACATCTTTGAACAAATATAAAATTTCTTTGATTTTCGAGTTTTGATGTTTATGAATTATTATATTATAGTTATACACCTATGAACAGCTATAAATTTGGTTGAAAATGATCTTAGCTTTTAAAAATGGCCATAGGAATTATTTAAATTTGCGTTGTACAACTTGCAATTTCGTGTTTAGTAAATTTTGATTTTTAAGTGGAAGTAATGACGGTGAATTTTGGTTTAAAATATTTGAAAGTTATGAAAACGATTTTTGAGAAATTTTTATTTTAAATGGTGTCCTATGATTGAGGATTTACAAATCTATTTAGATTTTTGGTAAAAAAAAAAATTTGACTGATAAGATTATTTAAAAATTTAGTTTAATGTGGGATTGCTAATATTAAAATTTTTGGGAGAATTTCAAAGGATGTGATGGAAAATTATTTTGATTGATTAAAGTAAGTTACCATTTAAAAGTTATGATTTTGTTGGAATAACTTAGCATGAATAGAAGTTAAAATTGATGAGAGAATTGAGCTTAATTTTTTAGGTTGCTTTTAATATGCTAAGAGTTTTATTATGAGTTATTTGAAAATTTTAGAGTGTTAAATTTTTGATTGATTGTGCAATTTTTATGGATTCGTAAATTTTGAACTCTTTCGTTAAATAGTTGAATTTAAACGTTAATTTTGGAAAAGTTTAGTAGTAACGTGATAAAATTTTGCTTTGAGATTTATGAGAGTGATTTAAAAAAAAATTATGATGAAAATTGAGCGACTTGTAGTGAATACAAATTTTGGGTGGTTATTTTTGAAAATTTTATTAAGAGACTTTTGGAGAAAATTTGACCAAAGTTTTAATGGTGGACAACCAAGAGAGTCCAAATAAGATGGATGAATTCCACAGTATTCCACACTAATTGCCATGTCACCCATGACCATGATAGTAGTATGTACACAAGTGTTGTTAGTCATCTACCAAGCTATGTGACTGTATTTCCACCTTGACTTACTCGACCTTCCTTCAATTCTAGATCTTTTAATTGCGACCTTCTAACCCATTTGTAATTTGAATAATGATCTAATGGTTCCTTAACTGTATTCATCTAGAAGACTATCTTCTCTCCGGGATTGTGTTCTTAAATTATTTTTGGATTCATTAATTAATTTTATTTCATGCTTTAATTTGTTCTTCTTTATTTTGTGTATTATTTATCACCTCGTGAACTCCCACCTTCTATTTTTGATCTTTTGGTGTCCCTTACCGTTACTTGGATATTTGGAGCACAACACTAGATTTTTCCTTCCAACAAATTTCATATGTAATACCTAAACAAGTCCACCTTCATGTAGATATATCATGTCCCACTAAAACACGTCTCCTTGTACACTGTTTTCTTGATATGACCTTATGGGTCAAAATGGCCAAACTATAATCTTTACCATGATACCGATACATTTTCGACCATGGATAGGGATTCAACCTCGACTCAATTCCTTCGACCCGATATGTGTTTGTGTTCTATTAAATTCCTTAAATGCTTAAATTTGTACTTTATCTTGATTGCTTGACCCATTGTCCTATGATACTATTAGTGTAACTCTTGTAAGTTGGGTAGAATACCTCACCATCTAATAAACCTTTTTCTTGTGAACCACATTGGTAAGTTCACTTTGACTATAAATTCAGAGGACCCTACCTTATCTAGTCTACCAAGCCATAAATAAAGAAACACTAGGACAACTGTATAGGCCCACACTTCGGACGAGCCTTGATTTTATAAGATCTTGGACTATTTAAAATTTCCTTCATTAGTACCTCCCTTGCTCATATTTTGAATAATTCATGCTGCTAACGTAGCTTCAGTTTTGCAAGCTTATTTCGTTGTCAAGCTTGATAATGACATATTTTATTTGGGTGCACCCACTAACATATTGTCTAATCAGAACCGGTGTATAATGGTCTGA
Organism: Iris pallida; assembly: GCA_029216955.1. Lineage (NCBI taxonomy): Eukaryota > Viridiplantae > Streptophyta > Magnoliopsida > Asparagales > Iridaceae > Iris > Iris pallida. The sequence goes on along the minus strand of JANAVB010003800.1, from coordinate 210,759 downwards.
TCAACCTATTGCACTTTGGTTCGCTTATCACATATTATTTTATGTGGATGGAGACATAGTAAACTTGGCTTAGAGTCTCATCCGCGACAACCTTGGCAATTCTCTTTTGAATTATTTTGCCGCCTATGAACCCTGCAATTCGTACTCAATATATAACACCATCTTTGAAACCTTTGTTGTTCCTGACTTTTACTTATTTTGGAAGACAAGGCACTGTACTTGCTAGATAGACTCAAGGTATCATCTTTGGTTGCCCAATCGGTTAATTATACACATATGTAGATAGCCACCGACCGACTCATGTGGCTATATCCTCGCCTTTAACTACTCCTCGTTCCTTAACCCTAGAATTGTTATCGTGTCCTCCCAATTATTCTTGAGCACTCGAGAATGATTCTAATCATCCACTTAAATCAAACTCTCAATCGAGGCGATTAGTCTCCAGTTTCTCTCTAGGAACCACATCTCCCAAATGTCTAAATTATTCTCTTTGATCTACTCCATTCCTTAGTACTCTCTAAATTGGATTATCAAAATTTTGCTACCTTCACTAGCAACCCTTATTCAATTCCATAACCACGATATATTTTTGTATATATCGACTCCATTATTTTCTACTGCATGGTGGTGTTGAACGCCGTTTTATCGCCTCCTCCAAAATTTAATTATATTTTGGTATTGACGAACTCTTCTCATTCCCCAACCCTATCTACCCTATTAATCCTAAATTTCGAGGACGAAATTCTTGTAAGTTGGGTAGGATGTAAAACCCCTATTTTTTAATAATATTTTTTAATATTTTATTTGACATAAAAATGAATTATTATAATTTATGGTTTTATTATATTTTTTTTTTGATGACCCGGTTTGGCCAATTCAGCCCGAACTGGGCCTGGACCAAATTTAAGCCCAAGTAGACATGTTGTGTGATCAATGACGACCATGGATGCATATTTTATGGGTGTAAAATATTTCTTAATTTATTTTAAGGTTTGGGGGAATATTTTCTAAATATTAATTAGTAGTACAAAAATTTACGTTTTTATTATTTAATAATGTGTTACAAAAAATGGTACATTTTCCTGGGCCCAAATAAGGGTGTGTGGTACAGTTCACCCATTGGAGCAATTTTTATTAATTTTGTTATTATTAAATTTATTTTATAGAGATTTATTACACATATTTATTCTATTAAGATATTATTATTACTTTGAGTGGATTTATTGTGAATTGAATTTATATGTACATGTAGATACGTTTAAATATATATTCAATATTAGTTAGATAATATTTAAATTGTTATTTGAATTTTTAAATAGATTTTGGTGTATATATATATATATACATATATATATATATATAAATATATATATATATATATATATATATATATATATATATAGTAGGAGAAGAATAAGTTTAGTTTTAAAAAAAATAAAAAAAATAAGTTGATTGGGTGGTCGGCCCCACCCGACCACCCGTGCGTGTGGAAGCTGAGAGCACCAGCACCTTTGATGTGCGCCCCCCCTCCCCCCTTTAATAGCAAACAACAGTAGTATGGCCGAACCCCCATTACATGTTGGTATATATAGAGTTATATATATATATGAGTTTTAGCAAATTAAAACCCTAATCTCCTTCCACCTTCCTCCTCCTCTCTCCTCCATCCTCCTCCCTCTCCTCGGCGTGCGTGTCCAACCTCGCCGGAGCGACAGCGGCGACGAAAACGACGACGACAACAACAACGACAACAACAACAGATTGCCACTTTAAGGTATCCAACTTTCCCGTTTGATTTCTCTCTCGATTCTAGTCCGTTTTTAAATCCGTAAATTCGTGTAGAAAACCCACATGACCCTCTTCGAGATTCCCTAGGTGGATTTTGACATGGCCATCCAACTTGCTCGAAAAATCGAGACGAAGTTGGAGAAAAACCACTTTTCTAAATTATTAAAAACTGTTTTGAAACATCAACTTGTCGGCCACTTTTCTTGCTGTCCATTAAACTTTCGTAAAAACTAATTGAAGGTAGTCAAAGACAACCTAACCAAGATTGTAACGCACCTTTTTGATTCACTTTTCATCTACTATGTTGAAAGTTACACGCTGTTAAAGTTTCCCAAAAAATTGTAAATTCTGTTTTAAAAAAGTGGGAAAAACACCCGATACGGCGTGTGCCCCGACAAACCGGGCGACGTGTACGCGCACTATACGCATCGAAAGACGCATATGGATGTTGTCGACGTGTGGGAACTGACGGAACCCGATTTCGTTGCATGTGCGCGACGAACCCAGTGCGTATCCGTCGGGATACCCCGTATCGACCCTTTGCTAATTAATTCACAACTTTGTGCACACTCATCATATCGCGATGAAACTTGCGCCATTGGACTCAAAATATTTTTCTGGTCCTGTGAGCCATGTTTGGTCCGATTCTGAGACCGTTGATCGGGACGCTATTTTGGCGGGCAACAATCACACTCAACGGGCGATTTTGTGCACAGCCCAACGGAATCCAAAATTGGACATACCATTTGGTTCGTCTCCTCAAAACAAATCTATAGACATGTAGTTTGACGACTTTAGAGACCGTAGATATTGGCACGCATTTTGGTGCAAAGCGGGTCCAACGACGGACATCGTTTTGACCTAAAATTACGATTTTGTCCCTGTTCCAGAATTTAACTTTTGGACAGGCGTTTCCTAGACATATCTTATATTCCAAACTCGTTCGTGATATTTGTTGCAGCATCTGGAGTCATCTGCGGGATTTGGCTTTTTCTGGCTCCGTTTATTTGTCGGTTCGAGCTACTGGATTATTCCCTTTTACACATAACCTCAGGCAAGACACCTTGCCTTTATTGTTTAAATTTCTTGCTCATATCATGCATGTTGTGTTTAATTTTAAGATTGTTTCTTTCTAAATTATATGTAGATACAAATTACTATATTTTATAAAATTAGCTTAGAGTTAAGCGACTACCATCAAATCTAGTGTGTCTCATTGACTTGCCACGATTGTACACGAGTTGTGTATGAGAGTTGTGAGTGTCATATTGAGGTCACTTGCGTGTGGGCTGATCCCCCGTGCGTATGCGTAGGAATAATTGTCAATAGATGCATGATTAAAAGACTTGACAGTTATCTATATTAAAACAGTGTAGTGGAAACGACACGTGTTTGTGTGTCATGGTTACGACACACGTATAGTATCATTGGGGTGGAGGGGACAGCTACTTGCGTAAGGGCTACTTTTATTTACACATTTGGGAGATAGTGTCTCGGATGAGCGCTACGTGTTACCCGGCCGATAGTGTCTCGGATGAGCGCTACTTGTTGGCCACTCTTTATTACATGCTTGAGACAGCCCCTGTGTAGAACGCTGTCCTCTAAATTGAAATCCACATAGAATGGTTAGGAACCTTTACTCATGCATACTTTTCTGTTGAGCTTATTTATTCAGTTTATCGACATGATATTATGTGTCTTGTTACGTCCCCCCGAGGACCTGGTTTTTCCCCAGGTGTGTGTTCATATTTTCTGCAGGTGTTCTAGCCAAGGCCGTGATCTTCCCTATTTTCTCGAAGATGATTGCCCTTGGTTCGTTTTATCATTTTGTCGATCGCTTTCTTGTACATTTATATCATTGAGATAGTTGGTAGTGGACTTTGTCTCCGCCCAACGATTGTACCATAACTATTCAAGTTGATCATGTCTTTATTTTATTATATATTTGTGGATGAGATTTAGCATGTCTTGGTTCTCTACATTTTACAGCTTATGTATACATACAAGATTCCATATATATGAGTAGACTTCGTATGTATACAGCTGGCATGTTTACGTACTTGGTCCTACGTATTTTGGGACTGGGGCATTACAATTGGTCGCTGCTAGCCGGTGCATAGGGATACCAAAAAGTTGGAGCAGGCTTTTCGGGATGATGCTTATTGACGAGCCAGGGTCGATATGCATTCGATCTACCTTGATGTCGCCTATGTATCCAGTGTAGTATAAGGGGCGATCATACAAATTGTACATGATCAATATGTCCTGAGGAGTGAATATGATGTTGGGCATTGCATCTGTGCTATCGCCACCCTGTATATCTGCTTGCGGGTCTTCCCCTAGAGGCTTGACCAGGGCTAGGTAGGCATCGACATTTTGGAGTGCTTCGTTTAATGCGACACGAAGATCCTTGGAGAGCCTTAGGAGCTCGTACAACGACAACTTTGCTGGCGTATTAGCCAATTGTTCTAATATGTCGAAGTTGTAAGGTCTCTCTAGTCTCTGAGGTACATCATTGCGGAGTGGCCTGTCGAAGTGGGTTTTCATTATTTTGGACTTATCCGCCAGTGGAGGCTGAAATGGCCTTGGAACATCAGAGGGAGGCAACGTTGTCGGCTGAGGATCTTCGGCTGAACTATCCCGTACAGGCTGGACTTGTGCTCCAGACCGGGTAACAACGGCTGCAGCTTCTTCAGCTTCAACTAAAATTGTATGGCAGGATCTAGACTTCCTGCTATTTTTCTTGCTGGTAGGAGATGACACCTCCTACGTAACTTCGGGCACCAAGTCTGGATGCACCCACATGATCTCTCCTCGCGATATGGTGAGGGGTACCAATCCAGATGTCTGGCTCCGGACGGGTGGAAGATTAGTAACCTCCATCGTTGTCCGAGGGACCGGTATGACCCCGTCTGGAGTGCTTGTTGGTAGAAAATTGCCGAACTGAACAGACACCATGTTTGGTGCTACGATAACCTCTTTAAAGTCTATCGACACAGCTTTGGAGTCGATAAGACTCTGAATGTACCATTTTAATTGGAAGCAATCATGAGTGGCATGATGGACATAGCGGAGGAAGTGGCAATACTTTGGGTCCTCCATTTTTGCCGCTCGAGGTTCACACCTTAGTGGAGGGAACTGGATCCTACACCTTTGCAAGAGCATATCGAAGATAGGTTTCACATGACTCTCTTCAAATGAGTAATTAACCTTGGGCCATCGACCTTCCGCCTATTTTTGTCCGGACTTCAGAGTCGCATGAGTGACCTTGGCCTGTTTCCCCTTATTGTCCCTGTTGGTGGTGGCGCCACTGGTATTGTTACTGGAGGTGGAACCAGGACATCTGCCCTTATCTTCTCCGTCTGGGATGTGTAATCCTAGCTGGCGAGCCTTCTTTAATTTTGCCTCTGCGTTGGTAGCACTTATGATGAAGGTCGTCCAATCCCTGAACCGATCGTCACCCATCCAGAAGCTAATTGCAGGAAACAGCTTCTTTTGGCAGATTTCAATCAAGGAGCTCTCGGGATTGCCTTGGGGTAATCTCATTGCGGTTTGGCAGAACCTCTCGATATAGTTCCTTGTTAGCTTTCTTTCTCCCTGAACGACGTCCATGAGAGACGACATCATTACGTCATGCCCCACTTCGTAAAATCTATCAAGAAACATGTGTTTGAAGCCATCAAAAGAGTGAATGCAGTTGTCAGGAAGGTTGCGATACCAGTCGAATGCGATCCCCTGCAATGCCCCGATGAATAATTGCGTGAGGATGGCGTCAATATGCGACAAGTGATTGGTTGTTACTTCAAAGTAAGTCATATACTGACCAGCAGAGGTCTTTCCATCATAAGAATCGATATGGAACGGCTTGTATCGGGGTGGAAAAGGCACGTCTCTCCATGCAATAGGATATGATTGCCGTATTCTGAGATCCTGAGAGGAGTCTCGGGCATTGAACATTGCCCGAAGCTCCTGGACATCCCTCCTTGCCTCCTTGGCTACATCTGCAGCTGAAAGAACGAATGCCGCTAAGGGATCATCACCCAAAGGAGGGGCGGTCGTGTTAGAGTCCGCGTTGACTGCAGGTCCCAGGATTGTTTGTCCGGACATCCTTGCTGGTTGAGTTGGCAAGGCGGCTTTGATCTCGTCCACGGACTTGACCAAGGACAGGAGCATGGCTTCCAGCACTTCTAGCCGTTGTCGGATAGAAGGCGCTTCATGATCATTGTCAGCCATAAAGATTGTCCTCACGTGGATAGAGGTGCAAGGGATTATGACAGAGGTTCTCTCTGTGCCATATCCTTGTATAGAGAAATCATCAGAGAATGTCGGAATATCATCTTCCTCTGACTCGGAAGGGGTGCTACCCCCTGTGCAGTAAGCCGTATCGCCTTGGTGAGGGTGGTGGCCCTCAGGAAAATCTAGGTCTGTTGCACAATTCTGGGGACCTCTACCCTCTGTATGTGCTCTTGGTACACCGGGTTGTCACATACATTAAGGGGACTGCTACCCCAGCTTCATCTACTCTCAAGGAGGCCGAAGGTGCACCCCTGGGTGCCGGAAGCTTCTTTTTGGATCGAGTGCCTAAATAGACACCCCCTATGGTTGATGGGAACCCCCCGAATAAGGGTCTCATTGCAATACTGGTCGAGATGGCCGGGCTGGAAGAGCTCGTCTTCTTTCCTCCCTTGCCAGGAAGAACCTTTTGAGTTGAATTACAGGAGACGAAAGAAAACTCCTTGTCCCCTAGAATTTATACCTGTTTCTTGAGTTGTTGTCGGACAGGTACGGGCTGCTGCAGTCGCTGGAAAACTGACTGCCGATCTTTAGGTGCTGCTGATTTGTCGCAGCAGCAGTTGATGATAACTTGGGTGCAAGGACGCCCCGAGGGGGACTCATTGCATGCCAACACTGTCGTCTTGCGTTTGTGAGTAATCACGTCACGTAAGTCAGTAGGAAGCTACTCTACCATTGTACCAAACATGTGAACTCGGGTATCCCGAGCGCACGGGTGCTTAGGCATCATGTTTGCTTTCTGATCCGTGGGTAGTAAAATCACTTGCTCTGGATCTTTAGAGGGATACTTTAAAGACCCACCATGTCCGTTAGCCCTGGGGGACTGGACGCGGGTGGTTCTGTACAACTTTCCATCAAGAGCCCGTGTAACAGTCAACGGAGCCCGCTGACAGTCAGCAACTTGAACAGTTGACTACGCTAGTCGGGCCCATACTGCCTTAGAATTTTTGACTTAGCACCCGAAGACGCATAGTAAAAGAAGTCCATATTGATATATCCCGCATCCTTAATGGGCCGCATGGCGTCGGGCCCGCATGAGAGGTGGTCGAACACAAAGCCTCTGACAGGGCTGCATGAGACATCCTGTCTGAGGCCAGGATTGGTCGTCGCATGGACCATCTTCTTGCGGCTAGAGCTGGCTGTAGCATGGACCATCTTCCTACGGCCAGATTTGGCTGCAGCATGGACCGACTGTCGATCTCCTCTATATGGCTTCTTTTTCTCCGTATGGATTTCCCTTGTGCCCCTAAAAACTCAGCATCATAATATTTTTTTCTGCTAGATTTGGGGACAGTGGGGTCCTCTGCAGTTGGAAACAAAGTCGTAGGAGAGTTCTGGTCACCATCTTGGGCTGCAGAAGGAGCTTCTTCGAGAACTTGGTCGTAGGCAACAGTTTTACGCACCGACACCTTGCGAGTCCTCTTGGGTTGGCTCGCTTCTGAGATAGGCTGGCGCTCCCTTCAGAGAGCAATTCTTCGAAGGCTTGTTGGTCAAAATGAACCACAAGCATCTATTGTGTAGTGCCGAGCTTGGACGCGTCAGATTGTGTCACCAACTTCTCATCGAAAGAGAAGGACGTCCCCAGCAGAGTCGCCATCGTGTTTGCCATAAAAAAATCAAAGACATGTACTATAGAACACTAAAATTGATTGTAAACTCGCTTGTACAAAGGAAAGCCTAGAAAGAAATCCAAGAAACAATCTAAGTACAATTGTTTAGTTTTGATTCTGGGGGGTGAAGGTGGAGGCTCGTGAAAGTGTTATTAACTCTGCCTTACTCCGTAGACTATCTGATGCAGTCTCTAGCTCATGAAGAAATTGCTTTTTTTCTTAAGGTTGCTAGCCTTTACAGGGTGTGGCACCCTGCTATTTATAATATATGTATGTTGCCGCATAGACGGCTTGCGGCCACGTGGCTGATTAGCACGCGATGACCGCTCTTGGCTGCCATATATCATTTGTTGGGATTTTGTTACAGTAAATCTAGGTAGTTAAGGACTTGGTCAGATTGCCACGTGTCCTGTTGCGGGAAGCTGCAAAGTTTTCTCAGTCTTCGATCTGTATTTTGGCCACATAAAGCTCATGCAGCTTGGATCATAGTTACTCTTGGCTGCATAAGTTTGGAGATTTTGGGGCCGCATATGTCTGAGCGCATAAGGTTCACAAAGCTTAGATGATCCTTTTGGCCGCATGAAGGTACGAATCCTGCTTTTGGGCGACATCTCATCTTATCTTTTTCTTTTCGAAGTGTCAGAACTGTCATTTTTGTCAGTTTTGTCAGGACTTGTCAGCTTTATCAGTCGAACTGCTCCTCATGGCCGCATATCTTCCTTCTGCACTGTTTGTTGACGGGCTGCATATGTCATTGAACCAATCATGTGGCTTTCCTTCATGCGGACCTGTTTGGCCCAAAGTACCTATGCGGCAATTTGTAATCCGCATGAACCCCATATTTTCATGCTTCTACAACTTGTGCCAAAAATCTAAAAATTTTATCTACCATCATGCATAGTAAGGAATAGATTAGCTGCATAAAGCTAGAACAACAACTATTTAGTCTTATTTCTAAAGCAAAATTCAAATTTCTGACCCTAATTTTGTTTCATCCATAATTTTAGAACTATACGCTTCCTAACTCTAATCCCTTATAATTTCATCTTCCTTGAATAACTCTAATCTTAACTCGAACATATCCCTCAAATATATTTGTTTCCTAAGACTTTGTATAATTAAAAAAATTCAAATATATAGTATGGATCATGGTAATTCTCTTCGACATCATCATTTGAGATGCAAATTAAATGTCTGCAAACTTAGTTTATATTTTTTTCCCTTAATGAAGTTCTTAAACTGAAATTCCAACATATACTCACAACATAACCAATAATAATTTTTATTTTTTCTATTATTCATATTAGTACAAATTACATCTCTTCCATTAATATAATTTATGATTCTTTTCTTCTAAAGTACCACAAGATGATCACCATATGAGGTTTATTTTTTCTCATACCAATACACATATAATAGAGAAAATAAGAATACTTTAACTAAATGAATATCGTGTCCAAGTCAATGAAAAATATATTGTGTCCATGTCTATGTTTGTATTCAACACAAATTCTATCTCCAATTTTAATATGTTGTAAGCAACGATGTCCATGTCTATGTCAATTTTCTAGGAGCATATCGTGTCCCTGTAAATGAAAAACTTTAGAGAAGAAATTTTTAGGTCATTACCAAATATGAATTGGAAGAGGAGTGTTGGTTGCCCTGCCACTGCTCGTCAGGGAGGAGGGGGTAACTAGAAAGCTGCCACCGCTCATCAAGGGAGGAGATGACAGACGAGTAAGGAGGAGATAGTTGGGTCACCGACAGGAGGAGCAAGAGAGGGCGTTCGACGGTTACTAGAGGAGGACGAGAGTGGGTTTAGGGCCACCGTGGAGAAGGTAAATGGGGGCGGCGTCACCGGAGGAGGAGGATGAGAGGGGATCGGGGGTCGGGGTCGGGGAGAGGAACGGTTTGGGGGAAAATTCTGTTAAAAATTTTGAGAATAAGAAAGAAATGGCTTTGTACAAATTTTATTCATGGCCAGCGATAGAAATGGTTCGTTGCTAAACCGTCAGTAGGTTATTAGCAATTTATATTAGGAAATCAATATTGTAAATTTATAATGTATTTTACATAAATTGTGTCGCGAATTAATCACGAGTACGTCGTTATACAACAATTATTTCGTATCTATTGCCAAAGTCTGTCGGTAACTAATGTATTTTTGTAGTGATCAATTCTAAGTATGATAATAGCATACTTCTTCTTTTCTGAATCTAATTCCTTCATAAATTTAGCATTTTCATGAGTGCTTTTCTTAACGCATTCAAGTGCCTCATGCAATCTAAACTTAAGTGTAATGGTTTCAACAGAGTTATCTGAAGTAGAAGCCTCTCTAGCATCATTCAATAAGCAAGTAATATTTTCATTCTCAAGCTTATATGATAGAATATCTTTTCTAACTTGCTTATACCTATATAGAACATTCTTGTAATCAACAAATAAATCATTGAAAGTGTCAGATAATTCATTCTCTTCAAATTAAGGATTATTCGCTACCTGTTGGATAATGACATTAAGCATACATTTGCAGCTTGATTAGGACTTTCATCTTCTTCAGAGTCATTTGCGTTGCTATCACACCTTCTGCTTGTATTTGCTTACTTGCGAGACGATGAACTTTGTTGTTCAATTGTTCATTACGATTCCCATTTTTCACTTTAGAACATTCCTTTTGTATGTGACCTAATCTTCTGTAGTTGTAGAATATTGGTTCTTCTTAAGTTCTTTCTTAGCCTTGCGATATAACTTTTTATACTTTAGAATTTTTTAAAATTTCTTGCAAATTTGTACCAATTTATCATTGTCTGTTTATCACCTTTAGATGTATCGTCTATACCTCTTTTGTGATGTGCCCTGAGTGCTTTGTTCTTTTTCTAGGGAGTTAATAACTCAGAAGCCATTGAGATCATATTCATGTGTCATCAACTTTTCTATCAGCATTTCGAGAGACATGACTGTAAGGTCGTTTTCTTCAAGTTGTAGTCGCCTTCTGGTTCTAGTTCTTGGTGAGTCTCGGAAGCACCTTGTGAATCTTTTTATGATTTGTATATTCATTTCCAAGAGAAGATAAAAGATTATTAAGATCAATATAAACATTTGTGTTATGGTGTCATCGGACTTTATTCTAAATTTTTCATACTCTTGTGTAAGCCTACTGATCTTGGACTACTTCAATTAAAAACTTCCTTTATGAGTTACCCCAAAAATTTCCAAATCTCGTGAGAAGTGGTACAAATGGAAACTATATTGAATTTATTTCTGTCTAAAGCTAAAATAATGCAGTAATAGCTCTAGCATCAAGACTAGCCTGTTTCTTTTGAAGCTCGGTGTACCTATCGTGTGGTTTATCAATAAGAGCACTATCACCACTAATCTTATCAGGATTTTTATAACCATCAAAAACTATGCACTATAATCAAAATCAAGAGATTTGACATAAAAGCTCATCAGTGTTTTCCAGTAGGTGTGGTTGGTCCTTCAAATAGAGGGAGCCTATTTGTGGATTGGCCTTCACTAGTAAAGATAGATTTCACGGTTGCCTTATGGTCTCTAGAGTGTTAGGTCTATGGAAGACATTTTGCTCTGATACCAATTGTGGGACCGTAGGACACTTCTAGACGGAGGCGAATAGAATGTGTGTGTGCAGTAAAAATATTCAATAATTAAAAAAGAAGTTGATTACCAACTATAATAATATATCAAGTAACTGCGTAATGTAAAAGAGTTAAGAAAAGCAAACAAGCACCAACGCTTATACCGGTTTCCCTTTGAGAGGACTAATCCAGTCCCGAGAACTCTTGATCGGAGTTAAATTCACTATCAGTGAAACATAAGATTTAATCCGAAGGGCTTGTGACTTCTGAAACCTCGTGCTTTGATCCGAAGGGCACGACCACTTTATGACAATGAGCTTTTGATATGAAGAGCTTGCCGACTTCAAACAACAAGTATAAATACCATACTTTAAAATCCTAGATTTACAGCTTGAACATAATTCTAAAATTAGAACTACGTCGGCATTAGAAGGCTGTAAGTTGATCTTCGGAATGGAGAGGTTTATAGCTCAACAAGATAGTCAAGTGAAGATTGAAATAATTGGTGAAAAATAATAGGGAATTCAATGCCTATTTATAGGTTTAGTGGGGACCGAGTTAGAACAGAGTTCGTTTCCGTAATATTCATAAATTCAAATGTTAGAGACCGATCTTCATGAGGGAACGGTCAAATAGCAAACTAGATACGAGGGACCGAGTTCGATCTATATAGAATAGTGGATTTTGGTTAGTTTGTTTTGGTGGATTAGGATGTTTGTTTAGGCTTGGGTTTGAGCTTCATAGTGCAAACACGACCCAATGCACATATTGTCCAATAGAAAAAACACAAAATACATAACAAATGATAAAATTCAGATGACCATGTTACATGAGAATAGTTGATATATGCACTGATAACTTTGTGCTGATGTGCTGACTTTGCCGTATCAAGTTATATCAAGTCATGGTTCGATCAATATCGTAATCAAGTTGACCAATAGCTATTTGGGCCATATCAACTTCTTCTGACGTAGAGCTATGGACGATGAGATACATGACCTCCAGGGCCTCCTCTTCTACTATAGATTCGAGGGCCACACAATGTTCGTTAGAGTTAACAAGATTCTAGGAGGGAAACCAGCATATTGTCGATCTTTGAGACGAGTGCACTACAAGAAAATGTAGTAATTACGGCACACAATTTACGGCATGCAGCAACTGCGTGCCGTAAATGACACTCTTTATGGCACGTAGATTTGTGTGCCTTAAAAGAGTTTATTTTGTCTTTGTTACGGCATATTTGATAGCCGTCATTGTAAACGTATTTATGGCGAGCATTTTTATGCGCCGTGAATGATAACTTATTTATGGCATGCATTTGTGCATGCCATGAATGATAACTAATTTAAGGCATGTATTTTTGTGTGCTAATATAACACTTATTTATGGCATGCATTTGTGCATGCCATGAATGATAATTCATTTACGATATGCACTTTTGCGTGCCGTAAATGATAAATTATTTATGGCATGCATTTGTGCACGCCATGTATGTTGCAATTGATTCTCCTAAGAAACATTTTTCTAAGTAATTGTATCTCTAAAACCCCCTTCCAAATTAACTTTCCCTCAATGTGAACTTGGACACAGACTCGATGGAATACTTATGAGATAATTAGAATATTATGGTTTTAGCATCTTTTTAATGGATTGTTGGGCAATGCAAGACCAACTCGGATTATACCTTAGTTTAATAAATAGGTAGGTACGATAAGGGGCCTAACCGAAAACAAAATAAAGCTAATATGGGTTGTCAGTTGGCATTATATAGGACCCAATATGAACATTAATTCACCAACTTACACTTGTAGGCACTTGGCCGATCCAAAACCTGGATGCATTGGAATAACATATTTGGGTTGGCTAGTATTGTCCGGACTGACTCGGTAGCAGCCTTAGGTTTTACACAATTTCTAGGGCTACAAAAAAGCTTTTATATGCCAAACGATATTTCCTCTACAGAGTTTCTTTCTCGGCCTACAAGAAGTTTTTTATTATTAAGAACAAAAAGTTTTTATCGCGCCAAGTATATCTTTATATTGTAATAGTTTATTTATGTGCCAATATAACAATAAATTGGAGGGAATACTTTATTGCAACAAAGTTTTATATGCCAAACAATATATACCTAATTGGAGGGGACTTAAAATTATATTTCCCAAATTTTGGTATACACCAATACTTTCCCCCCTTCCAGTCTAAATATTTAGGCAAAATTACTTTTTCTCTCAATTTTGTACGGTTTCCTGGCTCTCCCTTTCCTCCGAAAAAATTTCTCAAATTCTTCCTCCCCCTCTCTTCTCTCTCTCCACGAGCCACTTCTCTCTCCCCTCCATCTTTCTGCTATAATACGACTCGATTGGAAGGGCAGCAAGTCAAAGGCTAATGGAAGGACGACGGTGCGGCGAGCCTGACAATGGCACAACGATCATGTCGATGACACAACAAGTTATGCTGTGAGAAGCGACTGACGATGGAGATCTTAAAACTACATTTTTCTTGGTACAATTTTTTACACAATCAGTCATTTGATGATCCAATTGTTATCAATTTTTGTTTTGGTCTGTTTTTAATGCGAATTCTACTATCTTTGCCACTGAATTGAACCACCCTTGACCTGGTGCCATAAAATTAGGCTTCAGTCTTGCTTGGATGCAGGCTTGTAGGGAGTAAATTGTATTATTTAGTTAATAGTCCAAGTAAGAAATATGTGTAATTACTTGCATATTTGAAGCAGAGTGGTAGAAAATTTTGAAAGAATGCCATAGCACAATTGACTTGCATATTTGTGTATGTTTCAAAAAATCTAAGTCAATACATAGTAAATATGTTGGAAAAAAACAATATATACGATAGTCGAAACTCTACTCCATAAGTTTATACTCTGCCTTTATATAAAATTAAAGGTATATGGTGCCTTTGTGTAAAATCTACATTTATAAGTTGATGCTGCAAAATTGTGGATTCTAATATGCTTGGTGCATCATACTATATTCCATGATTGAATGAGTGTTTGCAGATCAAATATCTTCTTTATTTAGACTTTTGGTACTATATTGTCAACTTTATTCATTTACGAAGCTACTACTAATTTATATGACAGATTACAGGTGTAGATATTTTCTCCAAAATGATGAGCATAAAGACCGCAAATTGGATATTTTACAAGTGTAGATATTTTCTCCAAAATGATGAAAGAAGGTTCAGAATAGGAACATTGAAGAAAAAGGCACTAGATGCATCAACAAATTCAGACATTCTATGAGAAGAACAAGAGAAAGAGTGCCAGTCAGGTAACTTTTGCCTCAATTGAGGATATAAAAGATGTATGAGATCTTCAAGCTGTTGATTCACTTCAATGGGCACTAATTTTGGATGAGTTGCTACCTGTAAAACATGATGATATGGCAATTAAGCAAGTGCAAGACAAGTTCTAAAATTATACATTTCAATTGCTAAGCAAAGCAGTACTAAAAATCAATTTGTTAAGTGTTTTCCATGTTATTCTCGAAAATATTATGTAACGATGCTTTTCCAATTAAACCATAAAAGCTACCTCTAACTGTATAATGTGAGCTTTCTAATTGATCTAGTTAAACATGATTAAGCTATTTGCAGTAAAGTAATTTTCAAGGTGGAAAGAAATTTCTTAATCTATCCGGAATGTTATATCATTGGATAATAAATGCATCCTGCAATAAAACTCCAGTCCAAATTGAGAGAAATAACAGTTAGTGTTCCCTTGGGAGTTATTCATTGCTAGGTTGTCTATGTTTCACTAATTACCATTAATGTATTACGGAGGGTTCTTTCCATCGTTTATTCTCAAATATAAAATAACTCAATGCTAGGTTCCAATTTTTTGTAATAACCAGTGTCGTGTCGGCTCCTTAAGGTCTAATTTTCTCATGTAAAGGAAGAATTTTTGTTGTTGTTGTTTAAGTAAACTAATATCAAATCAAAGAAGACTCGATAAGAAATTTCTAAAAGGTAGGCGTTACACTTCACTGCTGCATATTCACGG
This sequence comes from Iris pallida, assembly GCA_029216955.1. Lineage (NCBI taxonomy): Eukaryota > Viridiplantae > Streptophyta > Magnoliopsida > Asparagales > Iridaceae > Iris > Iris pallida. Next base: position 195,448 of record JANAVB010003800.1, on the reverse strand, counting down.
CTTGCACCAGCTTGGCAATTCTAGTAATTGTCAATTTTGTTACAGTTTAATGACTAGTTGGGAAAGAAATTCTAAGGTCTCCGTCATCCAGTAGTACTTAATGTCACGCCCCGACCCGAAATACCGAATCATCGTCCTCGCAGGGGCGTGATGCCGCACGAGCCTGGAGTTGCGCTCGTGCAAGCAAGATGACAAGTTCTCAAATGGTTATCTTTTTGATTCGATATTAACAACGAAAGGAAAACAGAGTATACGAAACAATTCTCTTTATTGATATCCGAAACTGAGATTACAATGGCTTTCGGTAGCCTAATAATATATGTCAGATTGGCTATAACACTCAGGTTCTCTCTTGCCCACAAAGGATTTCACCGTTCCATACATCATGCCTTCTATTTCTCGGCAGCATCAATCCAGCTCGTAGTCCGAGCGTCAATGCGATAGCACGCTTCAATGTGCTTCGGCATTCCAGCCTTAACACGTTCAAGCAACGCTTCGCCGGAGCAATCCATTCCCTGTACCCTGCATGAAGCTGGTGGGGGATCAGTACGTTCGTCCTGCATGTACTGAAGCAAAGATCATTTTTCCAAACCGACATTTTAATATTTATGTTGAATCATGCAACTTAGCTTATGATCTTGCTATGTTCTCCTTAGGGTCAATTTATGGCATCTTCGAAAGCGTAAAGCATGTTATCATAGCAGCATGTTATTGAATTGAATATGCAAGCAAACAAGCAATCTCGTGTTTGATTCATGGCGTGACTTCTTACCAAGTCGACGCACTCGCCCTTGCACCGACGCAAGGTGAATACGCCGCATTCCTTCCCTGTCATGTTATATGTGCATCTCTAAGCAGGATCTATGCGTGCGGGACACATATGTGCCTACACTTTCAACCCATCGTTCCTTAACTATATGAAGGTCGTGGGCGTATCCGGGCCGGAATAGACTAAAGGAGTTTCTGTTTATTTTTCCTTACTTTCTTTTCTCTCCTTCTTTTCTCTCTTTTTGGGTAGCACGGCGTTTCACGGGTTGGGTTGCTATCCAACAACCGAAACTTACCGCGTGCCTACCATCATTTGCGGCTTCTCACATTCACGACCGAGTGCTAATCGGACTTCACAGATGTGCCTATCAAAGATTACATCCATCCTAGGCCAAACGGTCCCGGTGCCCCGGTGCACCCGTTCGGAGGGAACGTTCGTGCACGGAAGATATCATCGCAATTATCTTAAGTCCATTCCATTCGACCATGCAACGCCCTATCATTCAAACAACCAAGCATAGCCTTGAGTCCAAGACTCATACTTTATCATCATCGTATTTCTTCCGTTAACTTTCTATGTTCTCACGTTTCATACTTCGTTTCATTGATTCAATGGCATCGTGCCTCAACTCAATGCTCGTCAACCGAACGACCTGAAGTCATCTTTCGAGGCACCATGTCATATCCGACAGTTCCGCCACATTCATGCTACAACTATATTCTCTCGCAACGAAGTCATCTTTTATTATCCCGTGCACGTAGGCACGTTTCGACCGTATTTCCCTGTTCTATAACTTAGCATTCAATGTTCGGGGCTTGCGCGCTAGGGCGCTCGCCTATTGTCTTCCAATGTTCTAGCCGTCTAACTCGTGCAGCAAAGGCACGGTATGGTTCATGCACTAAGGCACTCGCCGATTACAGTTATCCCATGTTCTTGAGGCTTACGCACCGAGGCGCTCGCCTTAGTGATATCCAATGTCCCATAGCGACTCGTGCATATTGATGCACGTTTCATTTCAATTGTTCTAACTTAGTGTTCGACTCACACTATGATTTATCTCTGATCGGACCACGCCCGTGGCGTCGATAGGTTAACTTAGCATACAATATATTTGACTTATCGAATGAAGGAGTAAAAAGAAGTCAATCCTCCCCTTGAGTCGATACGCCTTTGTCGTTTTGCCGAGCCGATGCGGCTCGATTCCCTAACTTCGTTGCATGGCCACTCTTCTGACTTAGCCATTCGAGCACTTCGTGCTTTATTGAATCATACGTCTGATTTGCCTTAGCGTGCCCAAGTCTCAGCGTCGCAAGGCGACGATTTGATTTCGTGGACCCCTTACTAAATATTGCAAAAGATCGACCTCTAATATTTTCCTGTCAAAGTATAACCTGTACACGAAACCAACTAAAATCAATACTTGATCGATTCGGACTTGCGCCTTGGTCGATTCGATTTCTTAGAATCTTCGAGCCGATTCAACGCACTCATCCTTCGGGGCAACGCGGCACTTCGTATCGATTCACTCGATGCATTCTTTGGGACAAGGTAACTCTTCGCATCGACTTAGTTCGATGCATTCCTCGGGACAACTTGATACTACGTATCGATTCGCATCGATACGTAATCGGGTCAATGCAACTCTTCGAGTCAACGACTCAGCATAATGCACCGTGCGGAGCGGGGCATTACAGAATATACCACTCAAAACAAGGTTCGTCCCGAACCGAAACCAATACTAAATTTCTAAGGGTTTCATTAGATCGTTCCACGATCTCGTCTCACTATCGTTTGGATCGTACAACTTAGTTTGGAATCATATACATATTTTAGGCGTTCCACCAATATATGCATTTCAGCCAAGCTCAGTTGTAAGATATCGAACAACACAAACACGTAACTTCTCATTTTCAATTACTTGCCATCTCGTACTCTCGATCGGACTTCGCTCTATTACTTGTTCTCGCAATTCTAGCGCACATGCATATTGATACATACGTGATCGTCCAACAAAAAATCAAGGCACACGATGCGATTCAAAAATCGTATTTCACTTTATGTTCATCGGGACTATCAATTCTATGTGTCGCGTCAAGCCGTCGCGCATCCGATCACATCGAGTCTTCGCAACGCCTTGCGTTCGGCATCACTATCCAACGATTTTCAAAGTCTTACTTATGCAACTTATCTCGATACAATTTCTTTGTTGACTTACAAATGCATCAACATTTAGGGCTATGCCAGCTAGGTTACTTACATAGTCCCCGTGCTTAGATTCTCCCGACGCAAGTTTAAATTGACATTGCACAAAGGCCACAATCTATCCGACATGAAAGTTTACAGCAAGGCGACAGTGCTCAAGGCAATGATCACCTTAGCACGAAGGTCTTTACGATGCGCCTTACATTCAATTTCCTAACGAGTAGGAATTCACTAGCCAAATTCCAACTTATCCATCTCGCAACATCGAACACAAGTTCGATTCACGCAAGCTAAATTGCAAGGTGAATCTGAATCTAACGACATGACTCGTAAGTCATTCCCTTATCATTCCCTCTCGTGTATAGCACATTTCTCGCAATCGCCTATCCGAATCACCAAGTATGTTGGTGAATTCTAGTTCGACCGTCGATCAACATAACCATTCAAGTATTCATCCGACAAATACTCAAAATCTAACTATATCATTCTCAATCGAAAGCTGTTCCAACAATTCTCGATCGCCTAGACTTATCGTCAACATACACCGTGTTTTATTTGTTATCGTGCAATCTCATATGCAATATCGCATGGGTCATCTTACGGTCTGCAGCATTCAATTTCATTGGTGGTCAAGTCTTCTAGGGTCAGCTGTCCCGAAGCTACGCTCGATAATTGGTCATCACCGAAGGACAGTTTACTACGAACATGCTATATCTTACTTGGAGCCAAATCACGTTCGACTATTCTATGCGACTACCCAATTTCGGACAAAATCATCTATCGGCGCAACTGATGTGCAACTATCTTCCGAGTCAAGTCATGCACTACCGTCGATGATTTGCAATTTATGAAACATCTACTCGTATCGAGTTCGAGTCTATCTTATTTGCGGTCGACACACGAGATGCTATACGCATCGAATAATCGCCGATGACTTATAGTCTCGTCTTGATTAATCACAAAATTTACGATCAACCAAGTTCATTCATTCTCGTATCATTACTTACAAAATTTTGATAGCGCAAGGCGCATTCCATTTTGTATTCTCACATCGCGCTTACGTTTCCTTGTATATCGATCTTGATAGTTCATATCAATTTCGATAGCAAGAGGGTCGACTTCGAATCCGTTTCAACGTCAACTTAACTCGCATCGTATACATCCAAGTTCGTAACAAACTTTTCCATACGCATCAACTCATTTTCTGATTCACCGCTTCCCGCTATACTTTGATCACGTAACCGAGTTACCGATTATCCAACATCGTGCCCTCGAGTTATACGATCTCGCCCTCTAAGTTTCGTGTTTTTCAGTCGTACTCAAATGAGTGTCGCCGTAACGTAACCAACTATTTCTTAGGCACGATTACTCACATCAACCACTCTTCACCGAAGTTGCACATCGTGCGATTCGATTACAATTCGCATCGCCTAACATTTCTATCGAAATACAAGTCGTGCGATTCGATTTGTCTCGCCCAATATTTCTATCGAGATCGCAAGTCGTGCGACTCATTTGCAAGCTCGAGTATTCCTTTCCCGTCGATCCGATTATTGCGTCAAGGCATAATCGTTTCGCTAGTCTCGGTCATCCGACCAACTTATAACTTTCGTCCGACGTATCGTTCTTGATACGAGTCTCGCGTTATCGTCCCAACCGATTTTCGAAGAACACTTGCATCAACATACCGTTATACAAATTTTCAATCAAGTCTCGGTACTCTCTCGTCCGTTGCGGACAAACCTTCCGCATTCTCACAATGCGTCGATGCAATTCATCGCACAAGTGATATACCATATACCACTCGAAATCGAGTCATTCATCGCCTACGTGGTGGCATATACCACTCGAATTTAAGCCATTTCCTCGCGCTATACTTAGTATAAACCAACGATCTCTTCCGACTCACGATTTTTGCAGTGATCGTGCTTGATCACAACCGTAATTTGATTCTATCAAATCCGATGCAACTCGGTCAATGTTTTCGTTTGCCAACATAAGTTTGGTGTACAACCGAACGATTCGTTCTATCGATTTACGATTTCAATTCTTTCCTTATGTTGCATCTCGTAATAATTTAGTTAGATACGCGTTGCACCCCGTGCAACAAATTTCACTTCCGATACGCGTTGCACATCGTGCTACGATTTATTTCCGAACTTTCATTTCACTTTGTACAACGATTTATTTCCAATTTCCTTTGTACTTCGTGCAACGATTAATTTGATATGCGTTGCACCACGTGCAATGATTTTACTTTCCAATACACGTTGCACATCGTACAACGATCATTTGATATTTACCACACCTCGTGCAACGAATTACTCTCGACTTTCCAAGTCAATGCATGTAAACTCCCTGAATGCCCAAAGTCCTTTTCTTATTTAAATTTATTTTACAAAATTTAGTTTTATTTCAAAGAATTAATTCTATTTTTGAATAATTGGTGCAATTATTAACATCATTATTATTTTGGCTTTAGAAACTGATTAGGAAATTTTATACGATTTAATTAATTATATACTATGAGCGACATAGTTCTTAATTAAACCTAGTATTATTTTCCAATATATTGGTTGCAAATATTAGAAAGTAGTTATTTTTCAATTATTAGAATTTATATACTGGTATGCATTTTTCTTGTGTATTAGAGAAATTATAAATTGTTAGAGAAAGATGTATAAAATAACTTATAAATTATTTAGATTTTATTGTTGAATTATTGGAGAGTATGATAGAAAATAGTTTGATTTTAAGAAGTTATTTTAATTTGTTATTAAAATTTTGTGGCATTTTGGATAGGACTTTTATATATATATATATATATATATATATAATATATAAATATATATATATATATATATATATATATATATTTTATATATATATATATATATATATATATATATATGTATGTATATTATATATACATTCAAAATTATGTGAGAATGCCTCCACTCCATTCGTTGCTGTCAAAGGCCAAGTCTACAGTGTTGTTGCGGTCGGGATTAGAAAGAACCAGCAACTGGTGGCCAATTGCAAGGGAGGGATGTTCTGGCTATAAGTAGTATTCGAACCCTAGCCAAATAAATATATACAAAAAAAAGAGGAACAAACCCAGTCCAGCGTGAGCTGAGCCAAACTGGGAGTGGCCTGCTAAATCCCCACCCCAGGTTGAATAAACCGAGACTTCACGCCAAGACTCAAACCCGAGCCTTAGCAGAGGAGCAACTGCTCCTAAACCCGACCCACACACACGAGAAACAGGTGAAAGCGTCGATAATATATATCGATAGAGAGGGGAGAGAGAGATCGACTAAACCCTAACACCACCGTGCCACCACCCTTACGACCCCCTCTGGTGCGGCGCCACCCTGGGCGCCACTGCGCAAGGCCGAGGGCGCGGGATGCCGGTCGCATACGAGAAACAGTGCAAACAGACACCAGTAGCGACGGAGCGTCGGGCCAACTTCGCAACAGTCATTCGTCGTGCACACTCGTTATTTTGATGAGCCGTTTCCTCGGGTATGTAGTCAACCTAACCGACTTCAATATCCTCTAATTAGTTTTAGGTTACCCGAACTAGATTGTCAGATAAATTGACGTGAAAGTCGACGAAAATATGTTTGTAAATAGAGCCGTACCTCAGCCCAAACCACAACTTTGGAAGGCGAAAACTCGCCGATCCATCGACTAACTGGAGAACTACCTGAACAGGTTTAAGGACAACCTATACGACTTCTAAACGCTGTTACGAATTTCAAATTCATCGATTATGCATCAGGAAATATCGATTTGAAAATCATGAAAAACTTATAAAAATAGTTTTCGAAAAAACTAGAAATTCACCCACACGACGTGCGTCCCGCCAATCCGGGCGACGTGGTCATGCACCGTAAGCATCAAAAGCTGCGTAATAGCTTCGTGGTCGGTGGGCTTTGACGGAATTCAAATTGGTCGCGTGTGCGTGACAAATTTGACGCGTATCCGTCAAAATTCCCCGTATCGGCCTCTGTGCAAATTTCCCAATTACTTTGTGCACGCTCGTCAGATCTAGATGAAACTTGCGCCAACAGGACCGTATCATTTTTTTGGTCCTGTATGCCATGTTTGGTCCAATTCTGAGACAGTTGAATCGGACGCCGTTTTGCGGGCCCCGCGGTTCCACTCAACGGACGATTTTTTGCACGGCCCGCCGGAATCCAACTCTGGACATACGGTTGGGTTCGTATCGAAAAACCGGATCCGTAGACATGTAGTTTGATGACATTAGAGATCGTTGACCCTGGCACGCTTTTCGGTGCAAAGCGGGTCCAACGGCGGACACCGTTTTGGTCCGAAATTACCGTTTTGCCCCTGTGTTCCAGAATTGGACTTAAGGACAGGCGATCCCTAGCTATTGGACTATTCTAAGATCATGGTATTGTCTATTCAGCTTCAGGGGACTGTTGTACGGGTTTTTGACTATTGTGGCATATTGAGTGATTTGGATCATCGGTTTCACCAGCACTGGACCACAGGCGAGTACAGTTTATTGTCTGCATTTGATATTGATCTTTACTATATTTCACTGATTAGTCATCGGTTATGTGCTTATTTTCTATTATAAATTGTTGCGGGAATGAGAAGTACCAAGGATGTGTGATCTGACCTTAGACCGTGAGATCGGTTGTTTTATTTCTTGTAGACAGTGTAGACAGTAATTATTTATTGCAAAGTAGATAGTGTAGACATTGATTTATTCATTGCAAGGTAGAAAGTGTAGACCGTGATTATTATTACATTTAAACTGTGTAGTTCGTGATTATTAATTTGTAGACAGTATTTCTTTATTGCAATATTTCTGTAGACCGTGTAACTGTAGACCGTGTAACTTTAGACCGTGTAGACCGGTCGCATAATTGTCCCGAGATCGATCACATATCAAAGGTACTTCGAACAGTGGGGAATGTATATTTGTCTATTTATTTACTATTAATTTTCTGTCCTTTCTCACGGCTGTACTGTTATTTTCAAAACTCATGATTGATGTCTAACCTTTGTTTTATAGTCATTTTCTTTATTTGAAATTGCATTCAGTGAATTGTGCTCGTTCCATTCCTGACTGGAAACCATATTTTCAGGTTAGCCGTAGATTTACTTAGCATGGGAGATACGAGGATACTTGCAGCCAGAAGCCTAGAGACTAGCTAGATAGTTGAGGTAGTCATTCTATATTTGTACAAGTTTGTGCTTCTACAAAGTAAAACTTGTGATCCTGTAAATTAAATTAATTTTGTGAATGAGCATTATTTGTGATTTTTGATCTTCATGGCCGTGACAGCGTTCTACGTCGACACTGCGGCGTAGCTGGCTTGGACACGTCTCGTATCCGTTTAGAAAAAAAGGGTACGGTCAACATTTTTGTGGTGGCCCACGCAGGTTTGTCTTCGCAAATCATGCGAACTCGTGATAGTACTTAAGTTAGTTGTACTATTGCGAGCCTGCGACTCGAAAATGCTCATTCACGAATTAGAATTAATTAATTTAAGAGAGTGACTAGGACTAGGAGTCCCTTATACAAATTTACCGATGGGTAGTCTAGACCTTGTAATGTAGATAAGGGTTATGGATTTTGATAGTTTTGTTATATCTCCATAAATACACTATTTCCTCTTGATATGATGATATAATCCAAGGTGGATAGGTTATTCACTTGATGAGACAGGGCTTCATAGAAGTGATAACCTAACCTAGATGAATTATTTAATTCCTTCTCCTTGCCTCTTATATATCATCCTCATATCTTAGTCAAATTGCCTATTTAGTTCCTAATTTTGCCCTAGGAGTTATTATTTTATGATATTCATAGATGAACCTCAAGTTAGTTTCAATCCAAAGGTTTTCCTCTGTGGTTGGAATACACATGGAATAGATATTAGAATGTTGTATTTCTTTGTCCTCGGATATTCTTTCCTGTTCAATCCTTTATTTAAGGGTTATGATTGATACAGCAAATGCTTACATTTCATGGTCGACTTGTTCGATTCTCTAGAAGCTCATGAATATTTTCAGATATAGTTAAAGGAATGGTAGTTAACTCATAATGGCAAGACAGCAGCGCACTGTCGCCATTTAATTAAATTTTGGAGATATGGAAACACTACAGCCGGCAGCGCACTGGCGAGACACAATCCCTAGAGGTGAAATTATTTTAAAAAAAATAGGTTATAGGATAGTGCCAAAACTATGGCTAGTGGTCCTCTCTTGATCGTAGATACCCTTGAGCCAATATTGGATAGCATGCCTCCGACCTAGCACTCCGTAGTCCTTGTGATCTATCGACGAGGTAATTGACTGACACCAATAGGTTACCTGGAATATAGAATATGGAGGTCAATACCCCATTAGTTAACCAAGGCCTTATGGATAAGAAGATAGTGGGAAGATTGTATAAGCAAGAACACCGGGTAAGGTTGATTCTCACAAAACTCGAACTACTTGTGCCTTCTTTCGAAAATCTCGCATACTTGTATTTGACTATTTTGACCAATTTGCTATCATAGCCTAGTTTTGCAAGCTTACTCTTTATCGAGCTTGATTCAAGACATATGTTTATTGGGGACGCCCACTAACTTATTGTCTAATCAGAATCAGTATTATGGTCTGATCAACCACGATACATTTGGTTCGCTTTTCTTCTAATTACCCAACGTGGATTGAGATGTAGATATCTCTAGGATCTCCTCCGCGACTGCTTTGACAATTCCTCATGAAATTATACATTCACCTTTGAATCACGAAATTGTATTCAGTGACATCTCTCTTGAACTCTTTATTGTTTTTGTCTTCCACTGATTTGGAAGCACAGAAGCTCGTGATGGTGGAGAGATACAGAGTATCCACATGGTTATATTAGTTGTATACACAAGTGTAACTAGCATCGGCCAGTCATGAGATTGAGTTACTCGTTCTCCTCTCGACCCTCAAACTACTTTTGAGACCTTATAACTATCTGAATTTGGGAATGAGTAGGGTTTTACCCTTGCTCAAAATGCCAACCTAGGAGACTATCTCTCTCAGGAAACCAAATGTTGTGAGCCTCTAATTATTTGCTGGAAGCTTGCCTTAGCTAGCAACCCTTAAGCCTTGACTCAACCGTCCCTCGACCAAAGCCCACAGTTTAGACATGAGATGAATAGACAAGGCTAAGGACAATAATTTACCGTGACTATGGTAGGCACTCATCCCAAGATTGGTTTCCAACAAGTATTACCCTAGTCATGTAAAATTTATTTTAAAGACTAACTAGTATGGGAACCCCACAGTCACTAGCTTACCCGATACCATAGCTTAAATACCCTGTCATATTATGACCTACCAGTTTCAACAATAATACATGATCACTACAACTCTTGTGACAATAGTATGGCCGGTTGACACCAATAGAGATTCACGACTCAGTTGATAGAATTCTCTTCATACGATGTGCCTTAGAGTTGGTTACCCCGTCGATAACTCTTGTATACTATGGATGTGTAAGTTCATCTATTTCGCTGACCCTGTGTCACTGTACACTCGTTTTCCATTTATCGAGGAACGATCCTTGACTTTACTTATATCTACCATATTCCATTATGTCGTACCTTGTTCTTTATTACCGAGAATCGAGGTACAATACCCGAACCTTGGAATTCTTCTAACCTCATTATTCCTAAGACCATGACTTAACTTCTAAGGTGGATAGACTGTACGCCCTCTAAATTTTTAGAATATACAAGGATTACCGATTGATTAGAATAATTTTCCACTAGGAGGATAATTAGAGCCCCATGGACTCCCACTTTCCATCTAGACCATTTTGTGTCCCCGGCCGTGTCATTAATATTCGGAGCACGAGGCCAGTGGTTACCTTCCAACAAATTTTATATATAAGCTCTAGACGAGTCCACCTTCATCTAGGAATATCATGTCCCACTCAAAACCCGTCCCCTTGTACTCTATTTTATGGTACGACTTTCAGGTTTTAAAAAAAAGGACTAGCTATAACCCTTACCATAATACTGGTATACTTTTCGACTCCCATTAGAGCCTCAACCTCAACTCGAACCTTACGACCCCAATATATGGTTGTGATTTACTCGAAGTCCACTACGGACATGTCCCTAGTATGCCATGCAATTGTGTCTTCTCGTGCTACTTAACCACAAAAGTCATGGGAGGCGCATCTTCAAGGCTTGCGGAACCTATTTCACCCATCCATGCCACCATATTTGGACTATTAAACCAAACATTATGAAATAGGTCCCTACACCTATTATGTAGCCCCTTTTTTGGTCCACTAATCCTCCTCCCATAAATCACTGAACCGTATCTCTTCATGGCCTATGTTATAGAAAGGATGAATCCCGATATAACAACTTATTTTCGGTTATGTTTAACCAAGACCCTTCCTACTGTTTGATGAGACATGATCGATATATGAGCAATGTTAAATAAACAGTACCTTGGCTTCCAATAGAATCCATGACTACGACAAAAGAACCCATATCCTCATACATCTCCTTAAAATCTGGATCCTTTAAGAGTATTATTAGTGTGCTTCCCATGATAACCAATTTGTAAGTGAGTAGAACCTTGAACTCGCCATACGAAGGCCTATAGAAGGTGTCAAACTGGGAATCCATTCGTAACCATTCTTCCATCTAGTTGGAAGTTTGATACGATCCTCGTGTTGCATTTTATCCCTTGTTGGTGTTTAGGTAACTTCGGTAGAAGATCGCAACCTTGAGTCTACAAATCCATTCTATCATACTACCGCGACTTGGATTGAAATTCGAGAATAGAAAGTTGTCGAAGTATATAGGCAAGCCTTTCTAAGAACGTAGGGTTCCAATTGAACTATAAACAGTAGTTCATAGTGTTCACTCCTATCCGTATCATCCGATGATCTCTACCCTGACTTTGATAACTGAAGCACAACACTAGCATTTTCTCTCCAACAAATTTCAACCTCATAAACTAGACCAGTTAAACTACACACGTGACATGCATGTCCTACTCAAACACACCTCTCTGTACTCTATTTCCATTACACCATGTGTATGATATATGTTCCCTTAGAACAAACCCTAGAGTCCATTTTTTTGATCCACTCTAATTAACCACGCAATTATCGACCCATTCCCTTAAGAACTGAATGACCGGGATCCATGCAAGATGCGTCACATCTATGACGTATGCATCCCATCTAAGCAAGCCCATACCTCCTGCACCACCCAAAAGACCAACCCTCATGCCAGTCATCACGTCTTAAAAGAATATACCTAGTAATGCCTTGTCTTTAATTCAAAATCTATGAGAAGGCTTCCTGCAGACTCTCACCTCTTAGTTATCCATGTGGGGCGAATACTGAACTGACACGTCTTAGCCATATTCGCACAAGAATGGTTATTATCTTGTCGAAGTGTGACCCCTGTAGGAACGTTGTTAATTGGAATAGTTTTCTTTGAAGTTTTTACCAAGGACACCATAGCAACATCTAGCACTTAGAATCCGTAACTGTAGTTAGAAGTGTCTAATATTCTTGCGCCTCTCCTTAGACAATTCATTCTCAGAAGTCTATGACGGCAATTTTCACGGTTAGCCAACTTATAGTTGGGTAGAGAATTGCACCAAGAACACCTTACCTCATAGAAATAGACATCATTGAGACTCCTGCGATAACCCTTACATCATTTCAAAGGAGAGAATGATTTGACGTACCTGCCCCTTTGTATTAAATCTCATTGTATTTTATAATAAGGATTGTTTTAATTTCGAGGACGAAATTTTTATAAGTTGGGTAGGATGTAAACTCCCAATGCCCAAAGTCCTTTTCTTATTTAAATTATTTTATAAAATTTCAGTTTTTTTCAAAAAGAATTCTATTTTTAGAATAATTGGTGCAATTATTATCCATTATTATTTTGGCTTTAGAAACTGATTAGGAATTTATACGAGTTAATATATACTAGAGCGACATAGTTCTTAATTAAACCTAGTATATTTTCCAATATATATTGGTTGCAAATATTAGAAGTAGTTATTTTTCAATTATTAGAATTTATATACGGGTATACATATTTTCGTGTATTAGAGAAATTATAATTGTTAGAGAAAGATATGTATAAAATACTTATAAATTATTTAGATTTTATGTTGAATTATTGGAGAGTATGATAAATATGTTTGATATTAAGAAGTTATTTAATTTGTTATTAAAATTTTGTGGCATTTTGGATAGGACTAATATATAGATATATATATAATATATAATATATATATATATATATATGTATGTATATATGTATGTATGTATATATATATATATAATACATTCATAAATAAAAAAATATAAATATATACATTCATAAATTATGTGAGAATGCCTCCACTCTATTCGTTGCTGTCAAAGGCCAAGTCTACAGTATTGTTGCGGTCGGGATTAGAAAGAACCAGCAACTGGTGGCCAATTGCAAGGGAGGGATGTTCTGGCTATAAGTAGTATTCGAACCCTAGCCAAACAAATATATACAAAAAAAAGGGGAAACAAACCCAGCCCAGCGTGAGCTGAGCCAAACTGGGAGTGGCCTGCTAAATCCCCACACCAGGTTGAATAAACCGAGACTTCACGCCAAGACTCAAACCCGAGCCTTAGCAGAGGAGAAACTGCTCCTAAACCCGACCCACACACACGAGAAACAGGTGAAAGCGTCGATATATATATATATCGATAGAGAGGGAAGAGAGAGATCGACTAAACCCTAACACCACCGCGCCACCACCCTAGCGACCCCCCTCTGGGTGCGCACGCCACCCTGGTCGCCGCCGCGCAAGGCCGAGGGCGCGGGGATGCCGGGTCGCGCGCGAGAAACAGTGCAAACAGACAGCAGTAGCGACGGAGCGTCGGGCCAACTTCGCAACGGTCATTTGTCGTGCACACTCGTCATTTTGATGAGCCGTTTCCTCGGGTATGTAGTCAACCTAACCGACTTCAATATCCTCTAATTAGTTTTAGGTTACCCGAACTAGATTGTCAGATAAATCGACGTGAAAGTCGACGAAAATTTGTTCGTAAACAGAGCCGTACCTCAGCCCAAACCATAACTTTGGAAGGCAAAAACTCGCCGATCCATCAACTAACTGGAGAACTACCTGAACAGGTTTAAGGACAACCAATACGACTTCTAAACGCTATTTACGGATTTCAAATTCCTCTATTATGCATCAGGAAATATCGATTTGAAAATCATGAAAAACTTATAAAAACAGTTTTCGAAAAAAACTAGAAATTCACCCACACGACGTGCGTCCTGCCAATCCGGGTGATGTGGTCGCGCACTGTAAGCATCGAAAGCTACGTAACAGCTTCGTGGTCGTGTGGGCTTTGACGGAATTCAAATTGGTAGCGTGTGCGTGACGAATTTGACGCGTATCCGTCAAAATTCTCCGTATCGACCTCTGTGCAAATTTCTCAATTACTTTGTGCACGCTCGTCAGATCGAGACGAAACTTGCGCCAACAAGACCGTATCATTTTTTTGGTCCTGTATGCCAAGTTTGGTCCAATTCTGAGACAGTTGAATCGGACGCCGTTTTACGGGCCCCGCGGTTCCACTCAATGGACGATTTTGTGCACGGCCCGCCGGAATCCAACTCTGGACATACGGTTGGGTTCGTATCGAAAAACCGGATCCGTAGACATGTAGTTTGACAACTTTAGAGACCGTTGACTCTGGCACGCTTTTCGGTACAAAGCGGGTCCAACGACGGACACCGTTTTGGTCTGAAATTACCGTTTTGCCCTGTGTCCAGAATTGGACTTAAGGACAGGCGATCCTAGCTAATTGAACTATTCTGAGATTATTGGTATTGTTTATTTCAGCTTCAGGGGACTGTTGTACGGGTTTTGACTATTGTGGCATATTGAGTGATTTGGATCATCGGTTTCACCAGCACTGGACCACAGGTGAGTACAGTTTATTGTCTGCATTTCGATATTGATCTTTACTATATTTCACTGATTAGTCATCGGTTATGTGCTTATTTCTATTATAAATTGTTGAGTCAGGAATGAGAAGTACCAAGGATGTGTGATCTGACCTTAGACCGTGTAGACCGTGTTGTATTTATTTCTTGTAGACAGTGTAGAAAGTGATTTATTTATTACAAAGTAGACAGTGTAGACATTGATTTATTCATTGCAAAGTAGACAGTGTAGACCGTGATTATTATTACATTTAAACTGTGTAGTTCGTGATTATTAATTTGTAGACAGTGTTTCTTTATTGCAATATTTTCTGTAGACCGTGTAACTGTAAACCGTGTAACTGTAGACCGTGTAACTTTAGACCGTGTAGACCGTGTCGCATAATTGTCCCGAGACCGATCACATATCAAAGGTACTTCTAACAGTGTGCAAAGTATATTTGTCTATTTATTTACTATTGATTTTCTGTCTTTTATCACGACTTTACTGTTTATTTTCAAAACTCAAGATTGATGTCTAACCTTTGTTTTATAGTCATTTTCTTTATTTGAAATTGCATTCAGTGAATTGTGCTCGTTCCATTCCTGACTGGAAACCATATTTTTCAGGTTAGCCGTAGATTTACTTAGCATGGGAGATACGGGGATACTTGCAGCCAGAAGCCTAGAGACTAGCTAGATAGTTGAGTGGTAGTCATTCTATATTTGTACAAGTTTGTGTTTCTACAAAAGTAAAACTTTTGATCTTGTAAATTAAATTAATTTTGTGAATGAGCATTATTTATGATTTTTGATCTTCATGGCCGTGACAGCGTTCTACCGCCGACACTGCGGCATAGGCTGGCGTGGACACGTCTCGTATCCGTTTAGAAAAAAAACGGGTGTGGGTCGTGACAATGCACAATCTGTTTAACACATTCGGTATTGGCTTATCACTTCTCACTTTCATTTTAACGCATATTCATATTAACTTGCTGTACTTCGTGCATCATTTTATTTCTCTTTCAACATGTTACATTGCGACAACATCTCAAATCAAATTTCACAATTTGTTACGCTTGCAGCAACTAACATTTTTACTGCTCGTTTGCATTCAATACAATATACCCTTCGCGACTTTCTTAGCAAATATCATGTAATTTCTAAAACACATGCGGCAAAATTATACGATTTGTATTACACTTATTGTATGGAACATCCAGTGCGACATTGAGTAGAGTCAAGAGTGATATCAAGTGGTGGTGGGCTACTTTTCGAATTGTAATGAAGCAAGCGTCCAGAGGAAATTGAGCCTAGAGCTCTGATACCAATTTGTCACGCCCTGACCTGAAATCACCCGAATCATCGTCCTCGCAGGGGGCATAATGCCGCACGAGTCTGGAGTTGCGCTCGTGCAAGGCAAGATGACAAGTTCTCAAATGGTTATCTTTTTGATTCGATATTAACAAAGAAAGGAAAATAGAGTATACGAAACAATTCTCTTTATTGATATACGAAACTGAGATTACAATGGCTTTCGGTAGCCTAACAATATATGCCAGATTGGCTACAACACTCAGGTTCTCTCTTGACCACAAAGGATTTTACCGTTCCATACATCATGCCTTCTATATCTCGGCCGCATAAATCCAGCTGCGTAGTCCGAGCGTCAATGCGATAGCACGCTTCAATGCGCTTCGACATTCCAAGCCTTAACACGTTCAAGCAACGCTTCGCCGTGAGCAATCTATTCCCTGCACCGTGCATGAAGCTGGTGGGGGATCAGTACGTTCGTCCTCGCATGTACTGAAGCAAAGATCATCTTTCCAAACCGATATTTTAATATTTATGTTGAATCATGCAACTTAGCTTATGATCTTGCTATGTTCTTCTTAGGGTCAATTTCATGGCATCTTCGAAAGCATAAAGCATGTTATCATAGCAGCATGTTATTGAATTGAATAGGCAAGCAAACAAGCAATCTCGTGTTTGATTCGTGGTGCGACTTCTTACCAAGTCGACGCACTCGCCCTTGCACCGATGCAAGGTGAATACGCCGCATTCCTTCCCTGTCATGTTATATGTGCATCTCTAAGCAGGATCTATGCGTGTGGGACATATATGTGCCTACACTTTTAACCCATCATTCCTTAACTATATGAAGGTCGTCGGCGTATCCGCGCCGGAATGGACTAAAGGAGTTTATCTTTTATTTTTCCTTACTTTCTTTTCTCTCTCTTGTTTGGGTAGCCCGGCGTTTCACGGGTTGGGTTGCTGTCCCAACAACCGAAACTTACCGCGTACCTAACATCATTTACGGCTTCTCACATTCACGACCGAGTGCTAATCAGACTTCGCAGATGTGCGCCTATCAAAGATTACATCCCTCCTAGGCTGAACGGTCCCGGTGCCCCGGTGCGTCCGTTCGGAGGGAACGTTCCGTGCACGGAAGATATCATCGCAATTATCTCAAGTCCATTCCATTCGACCATGCAACGCCCTATCATTCAAACAACCAAGCATAGCCTTGAGTCCAAGACTCAGACTTTATCATCTCGTATTTCTTCCGTTAACTTTCTATGTTCTCACGTTTTATACTTCGTTTCATTGATTCAATGGCATCGTGCCTCAACTCAATGCTCGTCAACCGAACGACCCGAAGGTCTCGAACACCTTTCGAGACACCATGTCATATCCGACAGTTCCGCCACATTCATGCCACAACTGTATTCTCTCGCAACGAAGCCATCTTTTATTATCCCCTACACGTAGGCACGTTTCGACCGTATTTCCCTGTTCTATAACTTAGCATTCAATGTTCGGGACTTGCGCGCTAGGGCGCTCGCCTATTGTCTTCCAATGTTCTAGCCGTCTAACTCGTGCAGCAAAGGCACGGTATGGTTCATGCACTAAGGCACTCGCCGATTACAGTTATCCCATGTTCTTGCGGCTTGCGCACCGAAGCGCTCGCCTTAGCGATATCCAATGTCCCATAGCGACTCGTGCATATTGATGCACGTTTCATTTTAATTGTTCTAACTTAGTGTTCGACTCACACTATGATTTATCTCTGATCGGACCACGCCCGTGGCGTCGATAGGTTAACTTAGCATACAATGATATATTTGACTTATCGAATGAAGGAGTAAAAAGAAGTCAATCCTCCCACCTTGAGTCGATACGCCTTTGTCGTTTTGCCGAGCCGATGCGGCTCGATTCCCTAACTTCATTGCACGGCCACTCTCCTGACTTAGCCATTCAAGCACTTCGTGCTTTATTGAAACATACGTCTGATTTGCCTTAGCATGCCAAAGTCTCAGCCCGTCGCAAGGCGACGATTTGATTTCGCGGACCCCTTACTAAATATTATAAAAGATCGACCTCTAATATTTTCCTGTCAATGTATAACCTGCACACGAAACCAACTAAAATCAATACTTGCATCGATTCGGACTTGCGCCTTGGTCGATTCGATTTCTTAGAATCTTCGAGCCGATTCAACGCACTCATCCTTCGGGGCAACGCGGCGCTTCGCATCGATTCACTAGATGCATTCTTTGGGACAAGGCAACTTTCGCATCGACTTAGTTCGATGCATTCTTCGGGACAACTTAACACTACGTATCGATTCGCATCGATACGTAATCGGGTCAACGCTACTCTTCGAGTCAACGAATCAGCATAATGCACCGTGCGGAGCGGGGCATTACACTTAAAACTACATGTTGTGCAGATCTTCTAAAGGAGCTAGAAAAAAGGAATAGAGATGGACGAATATTTCCAGAAACTAACGTGGATCTATTCATAAATGTGGCAACTTACATATTAGTAAGTTGTGTTAGGGATTTTGTTGAAGATTGGGTAGGGTTCTAATGTTCCATGGTTGATTGGAGGGTTAAGGTTGTTGGCTGTTTGGAAAGGGATATTGGAGATGTTAGATTCATGAAAAGGGAAGAAAGAAAGACGAAGGAAAGTGTCTAAAAACAGGCCCATGACCTTTTTTGACCATATATATGGTAATCCTATATAAGATTGGATTTGATCATATATATGGTAATCCTACAAGGATTGGATTTCTAATATATGTAAGTCTACATAGGATTGGATTTTTAATATATAATCCTACATAAGATTGGATTGTAAGCCTACATTGGATGAGATTTCTATGGTATATAAAGGGGTCTAAAGGTTCTCCACAATTGACACCATCCAAGAGTACTCAATATAAGTTGTTGAATAAGTTCAACACAAGACATCTCATTGTGCTCAAGTTGTTGAATAAGTTCAACACATGAGAGTTAAAGTTGTTGAATAAGTTCAACACAAAAATTTGAGAGATTTTTTTCTTCTTTCTTTGTGATAGAGATCGACTTCTTGAGTGTAAGGAGAGAAGTGTTGATAGCTATTGTAATTCATTTTCTTCTTCATAGTGGAACTAAATCACCCTCGTTTGTGGAAGTAGGCATCTTGGCCGAACAACGTAAATCATTGTCTTTGTGGTTGTGAATTTTCTCTGAGTTTCTTTGGTTTATTTCCGTTGTGCCACAACAAATTGGTATCAGAGCTTTGGGAGTCTAGCAAAGTTTTCGACAAAGTTCTCAGAGAAAGTTAATTGGGTGGATTCTTGATATGGCTCCGTCAAGCAGGATCAGGAAGTATGAAATTGAGAAGTTCAATAGGAAGAATGATTTTGGATTTTGGAAAAGCCAGATGAATGACGTTCTCATATCTCAAAAGCTTCACAAAGCTTTACGAGGAAAGTCCAAGAAGCCCACTGACATGACCGATGATGATTGGGATGACATGGATCTCGAAGCATGTGCCGCTATTCGCCTGTGTTTGGAAAGGGATGTCGTTTACTCTGTGAAG
Organism: Iris pallida; assembly: GCA_029216955.1. NCBI lineage: Eukaryota > Viridiplantae > Streptophyta > Magnoliopsida > Asparagales > Iridaceae > Iris > Iris pallida. The sequence goes on along the minus strand of JANAVB010003800.1, from coordinate 175,621 downwards.
GACGAAACCACCGCCGCCGGGCTCTGGTTGAAGTTGGAATCACTCTACATGTCGAAGAATCTAACCAACCGACTTTATAGGTTAAAGTTGCTCTACAGACTAGTGATGGAGGAAGGGACGTCAATTCAGGATCATATTTCAAAATTCAATCAAATTATTTCCGACTTGAAGGATGTTGACATACATCAAGAAAATGATTGTTTGGCCTAATCCTATTATTTTCTTTGCCTAATTTTTATGAGAATCTTATTCAAATGTTATTGTACGGGAAGGACTCAATTTTTGTAAAAGAAGCTACGTGTGCCTTATTGTCTAATGAGGTACGGAGATTGGCATCTAATGGCGGAAACGATGGAGGCCAAGTCCAAGGTTTGACGGTATGAGGAAGGACAAACGATAAAGCATCTTTTAGTCGAAGGTCAAGATCCAAGTTCAAAACACCTATTGAGAAGGTGAAGTGCTTCAACTGCAGTAAGAAAGGACATTATGCAAATAAGTATTCTCATCCAAAGAAGAAGAACAAGAAAAAGGAGAATAAGACAGAGAGAGAAGGTGATGAAGCAAAATATGCGTTAGAAGCTGAAAGTGACGGAGTCCGTTTTTCGGTGGCACATGACAACATGAGTGACCGTTGGATTCTCGATTCCGGATGCTCGTAACATATGTGTCCAGAGAGGAAGTGGTTTTTGTAGAAGCATAAATAAAATTTGAAGACTAAGTCAAAGAGATTGAGATAGTTACGCAAAGGATAATTCCAAATAAGACTTTACGCAAAGGTCAAACTGAGTCAAACTCAAAACTCTATGTAAGCCTTACATTCAGATTTACGTGGAGAACAGTTTAACTTTCTATGCGAATGAGCTGTCCATGCTGCATTATATGCATGAAGATTCTGTTCAGAAAGATGGATTTTCTGACAAAATAATTGCACAAAAGCCAAAGAGTTTGTTGTTTAGCGTGCCAATGGGCGGCTTAACGCTTGAGGCACAGCTTCCTCTTTACGCATAAGAGTTATTTGAGCTTTTACGCTCAAGGCTATCTCAGCTACTCTTCTTGCGTGCGTAGAGTTTATTTGAGCCTTTACGCTCAAGGCTATTTTTAGCCACTTTACGCAGGAAGTTTACTTTGAGCTATTTTTAAGCTCGGGACATGTTTAAACAACATTTTTTATGCACAGTTTGTCCTGATTATGTGAGAAAGTGGTTTTCTGACATATCCTTCATGCCACACTTCTCGAAGAACGTGTGTACGTGCTCTTCTTATTTTATTGGATTGTGGGACATGTGTCAACATGCGTAGAGGCTAATTTCTGTACGTGGGTGACAGTTATCCTAATAGCCTACGTAGAGACCCAATATGGATGCTTTTTACGCACAGAAGACAAGTCTGTATAAAGACTTCTTTTTTAATAAAGAGTGACAAGATTTTGGGAGCCCAGATACTTTCAGAGCAAAGTGATTTTCCAGAGTATTTCTATTCAACTTTTTTTCAAGAACAGAGTGAAGCAAAGCAGGAAAGCATTCGACTGTGCCATCAGTGCCAATTGTGTCGATACCTTTCTGGTGACTTGGTTCTTTCGGTTGTTCTTCTTCAAGTAATTTTCTTCATCATCATCGTGTGGTCCAAGGAACAAAGTGATCACTCTCAGATCAGACTTCCATAGCAATACTTCCCAGAATTTACTTGTACTTTTATACACTTTTTCTCGTTTTCTTTCAAAAGCCTTTAAGGGTATTTAGTTAAGTGAAACAAAATGGCGACTCTACTGGGGACGACTTTCTCCTCAGACAAGAAAGCAATTGCTCAATATGACGATGTGTCGATTGGATCGACGAAGAAGACTCTAGTTGATTATTTCGACCAGACTGCTTACGAAGAAATACTCCGAACTGGGGGTAGTACTCGCTGCTCCAATGTTCAAAAAACACGAAAGGTGTGCAAAGTTTGGATTTCTAAGTCCAAAGCACCCTCTGATCTCTCCGTTGTCTCGAAAGGCAAGAGAATTCTTTCCACTCCTGTTGTTGGGGCTCCCCTCTGTGACGAGGCCGTCCCTACTTCAATGTTGCGCCCTGTGCGTAAAATTTAGTCTCCCATCTGTGACGTGGTAGACAATTCTGTCTTGCGCTATACGCATAAAGGCAAATCTCCCGTTTGTGACGTGGCAGATACTCCTGTTTTGCGCTATACACGTAAAGGCAAATCTCCTGTCGGTGACATGGTAGATAAAATTCACAATGGTGCTTTTGCATCTAAGGTGAACTTGCCTACACGCGTACAGCATAAAAACAAGTCTCCTATGATAAACAATTCCTTTGATTTATCCATGGAGACAAGAAATGTTAGCAAAACTTCTATTTTACGCCAACAATCCTCTTGGGCTGCTTTATGCAAAGTGCCTAATCTTAGGATTATTCGCAATGCTGATGGTGTTCTCAGTGCACACAAATCAACTACAGATTTACGCACACAACTTCAGGCGCATAAAAATGTACAACTTTCTTCTGCCAATGATGCTGGTAATCTTCTTTTTACACAAGGGACTAAATATTTCTCTGTCCCAAATGTAAAAAAGAAAATATTACCTTCTAATTCTTCTGATTTACGTGAGCTACTTTGCAAAAGCGTAAAAATAGAAAAATCTCCTGTGACACTCTCTCAAGAAAACCATCATTGTGAGTGTCACCAAATTGTAATCAAATGTAGCTATTTTGCTACTAAACGGTCAGTTTTTGACCGATTAAGCTACAATATTCCTCAGAAACAAATTGATGACCAAGAACATGAGTTGTCCTATGCATCGGTTAATATGGCATCTCATGTCAATAGAGGACGGCGTTCAAGATGCAATTTGTCCCAGACTCCAGGTCAACAACTGTTCAATCTAATCCTTGACTCTTTTGAAGGAGTATATCAACATACTCGGTCAAGAAGACAACGACCTTTAAATATGCATTCTTCAAATTCAGAGGCTGGGGGTACCCAGTACATGGAGTCAGAAACTGATAGCGTTGATTCATATCTCTACACCAATCCTTCTGTGTGTTCAAAAGAAGTTGAATCTTATGTTATCGGAGAAAAACAGGAGACGTCTACTTCTCATACAGAACAGCATATTTCTGCAGTAAAGTAATCAATAAAGGATATGCTTGCAATGATGGAAAATATGTATCAGATAATAACGACTTAGCAAACAGTCCAACCTGTAGTGGTAACACCAGTACAGGTAGCTGCACAAAGTCAAGATAGTCAAAGGGTTGACATAACTTTGAAAAATCTGAGTCAAGAGCCTGTTATCAACCAAAACTCCGTATCTCCTAATCCTCTCATTTCAGTAGATGTATCACCTCCGGTGGGGGTTACGATACATCTAACCACTATTTAATCAAACATACTCCCTCAAACTAATGAAGCTATTCAAGCTATTCAGGAGTTAAAAGCACAGTTTGAGGTTCTTAAGCACAAGGATCTGCTCCAGAAGTTGGGAATCAAGCAGCCTTATCCTCCCCACTGGAATGATGTGCCCTTTACTCCTAAATTCAAGCCACAATCTATGGTATTATTTGATGGAAAGGTTTCTCCAAGTCAATATATCAATTATTTTGATATTATGACTGTGCATCTACAGAAGAATGATGCTCTTCTCATCCGAGTCTTCATAGGGTGTTTGACGGGTTCAACATACGACTGGTATCGCAGTCTACACGACAATTGTATATCGTCTTTTGACGAGTTTAAAGCAATATTTCTTTTTCGTTTCTATGAAGGAAGGATGGACATGAATATGTCTTCCTTAACAGAAATTAAACAAAAAAAAGGAGGATACTCGGACGTTTATTGAATGTTTTCGACAGGGTACTTTAAAAATGCCTCATGGTATGCCAGATTCAGCATTGATTGATACATGCAAAATAAATCTGCGACCAACCATCGCTGTTTTTATAGGCTTTCAATTCACAGATTGGGCCTCATTTATTATAGCAGCAGTTTCAGCCGAGACCAATGGTAGATTGGCTCGTGAACATGGGATGATCTTCACCTCAGAAGACAAAGGAAAGAAAGCCTCTTCAGGTAACAATTCTGGTAATCGCAATGGGAAAGGAAAGGAAACCCTGGTGGTAAACCTTTCAAAATCCAAAGCTACACCAAGTAATCCGGAGTCTTCTAAGCCGAAAGAAGAGTACTCTTTCGATGACGGTGATATTCCTCGGATATTTCAATATCTTGTGAAGAGTGGTAAACTCCAGATTCCAGAGCCAAAATGACCTAATGAGGTGGATTTGATTGATAATCCCTAGTATTTTATCTATCATAGATACATAAATCATCCTCCTAAGGCTTGCTATGTCTTGAAGAAGAAAATTCAAGAATTGATAAATGCTAAAGCTATCGCTTTAACTAATGATGAACATACAGTCACAACCAACATGATTTCTTTTCAATTTGGAGGTTTTCATCTACAGTAAGTTCCTAATTGGGTTGTCCCAATTCTGAAGGCAACAATAAAGATTGTGAATCTTCCACCAGTCAGAGATCAAAGTGAAGAATTAGTTCCTCTCACCTTGAAAAATGGTGAAATCATGTTGGTACACCCTGACTTAGTACCTGAAATAGAACATGAAAGTAAAATTTTAAAATCCAAAAAAGGTCAAAAAGTCAGAACCTGTAACATGATTTCTCATGTGGTTACTCCAGATCATGATGATTCTGATAATCTGTAGGATGACATCCCTTTCGAAGATAGGCTAAGGGGTCTAAACATATGCCCTCCGAGTTTGGCTCCTCCTACCAAACTAATGCTTACTCATCAGCAATGGTTAACCCTGAATAGTGTCCCTTTATATAGGGCACAACAATTTTTTACTGCTTACGAGAAAGCTCCGGTTGGGATTTTACCTCCTGCACCGAAAGTTTCTACCCTTGATACTACAGGGGTCTCTATTTCTTTATCATCTATTGGACCATCCGTTGAAAGTACGCTATCCACTTACATATACAGTCAACAATCGATTTATTTCATGAAAAAGATGGGCTATGACTTTCAAAAAGCGGAAGGCTTGAACTATGGTAAAGGAATGCGAGTTCCTTTACAAATTCAAGGTCAGAAATCTTCCGTCGGATTGGGATTCGAGGTTCCTCGTAAAAATCCCCAAAAAATGAAGACTAAGGAGAAGAAGACTAAATCCTGTAATATGGTACTTCATTCTCATGAGTCTGAAGAATAGATTTTTGCTGGTACAAGGTCTGGAAAAGGCTACCACAAAGATTACGAGGGAACTTCCAAAGAAGCAGATGATGCCGCTGAAACACTACCAACTCAGTCATCTTCTATTCCTACTGAGGCAAGACCTTCTAAACCAAAAGTGGTTGAAAAAGGAAACAGAAGGCAGTACGTTTTGACGTCCCACTGAAATTTGGTTCAAATTAAAGGTTTATGAAACCCTATAAATTTGACATTCTAGCACAATTAGCCAATACTCTGGCTAGACTTTCCATCTTTGAGTTACTCCGTCTTTCTAAAGAAAGTTGAAAAACCTTGAGTGAAGCATTGCTATAGACAGATTCATGCTTAGCTCAACTCAAAAGTCCTGATAATATACCGGTGTCATGTCCCCAATGTCACGGTATGATGTAGTCAATTCCAAATATTACTTTCACACAAGAGGATATGCTGTTGAAGCATAATCGACATGATAGGCCTTTGTGTTATACGAGTTATATTGACTCTACCGAAATTGACAGGATTTACATTGATCATGGGTCTTCCATTAGCATTATTCTTTAAAGTATGCTACGACCCTTGAGGATTCCTACTAGTGAGTTGACTTACACTAGTACGACAATTGTTGGTTTCAATTCTGGAAGAAGTAAACCATTGGGGAAACTTCACCTGAAGATTCAAATAGGTGATCTTCGAACCATGGCAACTTTTTATGTTATCAACTCAGACGTATCTTATAATATTCTACTCGGAAGACCATGGATACATGAGCATAACATTGTACCTTCTACTCTCCACCAGTGCTTTAAGTATGTGGATTTTCAAGGGATTGTGAAGAATAAATTTGCAGATCTTAATCCTTTTAAAGGTGTTGAAGCCTATTTCTCTGATTCAATACTCTATAAACAGGAGCATGTGAAGGAAATATCCGATATGGCTGAAAATCGATCGCTTTCAGAAGACCAATCGATTTCAGAAGACCAATCACCTTCAGAAGATCAACCTTTGATGATTAAGGTTAAAGGTCGAATTCAACCCCAACCTGTCAATGAGGAACCTTTGGTGATTAAAGTAAAAGGGAGAACTCAAGTTACGTCAGATGAATTTGTGAAGATTCTGATCAAAAGTCGAGTTCAAGCCAACACTAGTGATCAGCCTCTCATGATCAAGGTTAAAGGACGTGCTTCTCGTACAACTGATCCAGAGCCACTAGTTATCAACCTGGGCAAGTCTACGCCGAAGACGGATGACGGTCCATTATTGATTAATCTAAAGCGTAGTAGTCAGTCTGTCAATGATGTAAATATTGATCAATCTGTATTTTCTCATTTTAATGAAGATTTCCTTTCGATAATCAAAGTCATCAACATAAAACTGACATAAATACATAGGAAATCTTATATATTAACCATAAAGAGAATTATTTTCCTACTCATATCGATATTGGACCCTATGCTCAGAGGTTCCTAACATCTACTCCTTATTTACTACTACTGTTGCCTCATCATCACAAGCTTGTATAACTTATAGACGTCACGAAGAATCTTATTTTGTGATCCTCTCTAATAAGAAAAACAAGTGTCAAGTTGTGTTTGGTTTGGCTAGGAATATTTCTGTCATACAAACAGATAATCTCGAAGAGAAGGATAAAGGGAAAATTCGAATTGACAGATATAGTCAGCAATCTCCTAAGATTATCCAAAATATGGAATATGATTTAAAAAACATATTAGGACTCAATCAGGGCAAAGGTAGATGATTACCATTATGTGGCGATCCATTTTATCAACGAACCCGTCATGGTTTGGGATACGATACATCCCATATATTTAATGAAGATTTGGAAGAAGAATTTTCTTCTAGTTCTTTACAATCCTCAGATTATGAAGGGGTCCAGTATATTGAATCTGAGCACGTCTTTTCAGATAATATGGTTCAAACCGATGATGAGTCCGAACTATTTGAAAATGACCCTTGGGCACAACAAATGGACACTCAGCGGGAGTTTTGATTTGAACAGCGACAACCACCCACAGAAGATGAAATTGTCCAGATTGATGTTGGAGACGAAACTACGTCAAAGCCAATATTTATCAGCAAAAATCTTTCTGAAGATGAAAGAGAAGAGTTGATAAAGCTGATAAAAGAATATATTGATATCTTTACATAGAGTTATGAGGATATGTCGGGTCTGGATCCTAAAGTAGCTACCCATAAACTCAATATTCTTGCTAATGCCAAACTTGTAAAACAACAGCAACGGCATTTTCGACCGGATATGATGGATGCAATTGAAGTAGAAGTTAAAAAGCAGATCACATGTGGTTTTGTCCGTGAAGAACAACACCCAGATTGGGTTGCCAATATTGTTTCTGTCATGAAAAAGAATAGAAAAGTTCGAGTTTGCATAGATTTTCGAGATCTCAATACAGCTTATCCAAAAGACAAATTTCCACTTCCGATCAAAGATGTCGTGATAGACAATACATGTGATTTTGAACGTATGTCTTTCATCGACGGATTCTCAGGATATAATCAGATTAAAATTCATCTAGGAGATGAAAAGCACACTGCTTTCTGAACACCCTTCGGAGTTTATTGCTACACAGTTATGCCTTTTAGTTTAAAAAATATCGGTGCTACATATCCAAGGGCCATGAGCAATATCTTTCAAGAACATCTACAAAAAATAGTTGAATGTTACGTGGATGATATCGTCGTCAAAAGTCGATTGAAAGATGATCATATTCAAGACTTGAAGACAGTATTTGAGTTGATGCGTCAACATCAATTAAAGATGAACCCCACTAAGTCTTTCTTAGGGGTTTTCGGTGGTAAGTTTTTGGCATTTGTCATTACTTCTCAAGGTATACATGTTGATCCTGATAAAGTCAAAGCAATTCTTGAAATGCGTCCTCCACGTAATCTGAAAGAACTCCATGGCTTTCAAGGTCGCATTGCTTATATCAGAAGATTTATATCAAATCCTTCTGGGAGATGTCAACCTTTCTCTTATTTGCTGAAGAAGGGTGTGTCATTTATTTGGGATGAAGCATATCAAAAAGCATTTAATGACATCAAGCAATACCTTCCAAATCCACCTATTTTAGTACCCTCAGTAGTGGAAAGACCATTTTTGCTGTATGTTCGAGCTTTAGATCATTCTCTTGGTGCTCTTCTTGTACAGAAAAGTGATAAAGGTCATGAACAGGCAATTTATTATCTTAACCGAATGATGGTTGGGGCTGAACACAGATATACTCCTGTGGAAAAAGAATGTCTAGCTTTGGTTTTTGCCATTCAAAAGATAAGACATTATGTATCATAACAGACTATTCATGTCATATCCAGAATAAATCATATTCGGGTATTAATGAAAAAGCCGAGTATTCTTAACTCCCGGTTAGCTACTTAGGCAATATTGCTTACTCCTTATGATATGGTCTACATACCTCAAAAATTGGTGAAGGGTCAAGTGTTAGCTGATTTCTTAGCAGCTCATCCTATACCTGAAACTTCTAAACTATATGACGACATTCCAGATGAAGTCGTAGATTGTAACATAACTTTAAGGGATGATATTTGGCAACTATACTTTGATGGAGCATCACGACTAGGACCTAAAGGTAATATTGTTTCTGGAGTAGGCATTGTCTTGGTTTCTCCTGATAAAATGGTTATATACCGTGCTTATTCCCTCAATGAACCATGTTCCAATAATGTGGCAGAATATAATGCTCTGCTAATTGGGCTTCAAGTAGCAAAACAATTGGATGTTGAGTTCTTGGAAACTTATGGAGACTCTCAACTGATTGTCAATCAGGTTAGAGGGACATATGAAGTCAGAAATCCTAACCTCATTCCCTATCATCATGTGGTAATCGAATTGGCTCTTTTATTCAAAGGGTTCTTCATTGAATTTGTACCACGTTCTCAAAATTTAGAAGTCGACGCTCTCGCTATTCTAGTTGCAGACTTAGCAATTCTAATTAGAAGACAAAACACCATCACTTTGTTGGATAGAGATCTATTTTGTGTCAAGAATAATTTGCATATCGAACAGACTTATTTTACCGAATCAAATTCTCAGCAAAGGGATTGGAGAAGTCCATTTATTGATTATGCGGTCTGTAGAATTTTACCTGAAGATCCAAAAGAAACTGCATCAATCAAAAGACGATCGTTTCGATTCTATTATGATTCTTCAATGCATATGTTGTATCATCGTTCATATAACGGACTTTTATTGCGTTGTCTTTCAGAAAGCGAAACCTAGGAAACACTTCGTGAGGCTCATGATGGAGTTTATGGTGCGTATTAACCAAGTCCGAAGTTACAGGACCGTATTCGAAGAATGGGTTATTATTTGACTTCTATGATAGCAGAAGCTGTGGATTACGCCAGACGGTGTAAAGCCTGCCAGATTCATGCTGATTTTTTCGTCAACCCTCTGAATTCTTACATCCTACAGCAGCTTCTTTGCCTTTCAAAGCTTGGTGTATGGATATTATTGGTCCGATGAATTCCTCTTCTGTCAAAGGATGTCGGTTTATCCTGGCTATAACTGATTATTTTTCTAAATGGACAGAAGTAATTCCTCTTATTGAAGTAAAAATGTCTAATGTGATTAACTTCATCAAACATCATGTCATTTATCGTTTTGGGATTCCTCGAAGGATAATCCATAATAACGGGCCACAATTTGCCAGTCAGACGTTTTATCGATTTTGTCACAAGAATCGGATCCAGAACTTAGCTTCTACAGCTTATAATCCAGCTGCTAATGGTTTAGCAGAAGCTTTCAATAAAATTATTATTAAACTTCTCAAAAAGTTTGTCTCTTCTAATAAATATGATTGGAACGCGAAACTTGGAGAATGTTTATGGGCTTATCGAACAACGGTCCGAACTCCAACTAGTTTTACACTATTTTTATTAGTTTACGGATGTGAAGCTGTTCTTCCACTGGAGATCAAGATACCATCTCTTAGAATAGCCATTGCTAATGAGCTAACTACGGAGAATAATGACCGCTTAAGACTCCAAGAACTTGATGGTTTGAATGAGAAGCGTCTTCAAGCGCAACAACACATTGAGCTATATCAAACCCGCATATCTCGAGCTTTCAATCGCAATATTAAAGAAAGGGTATTTATAGTAGGAGAGCTAGTTCTAGCTATCCGAAGACCTATGGTGATGACTCATAAGAGTAAGGGCAAATTCTAAGCTAAATGGGAAGGACCTTATGTAATCGAAACCGTGTTCTCTAATGGTGCTTATAGGTTATCTAAACCTAATGGAGATTTGCTCATGATGCCAATTAACGGTAAATTCTTGAAGAAATACTACGTTTGAATTTCTTATTTATTCTCCAGCTACCAAGGTTTGGTTAAGCTGATTATTTATTCTCCTAAAAGATAATTTTGATTTTCTGTCTTACTAGCAGATTTCAGAAAAAAAAGATTTATTATTTATCATGTCCTTATTACCTCTGAATAAATATTAAATCTACTTTTTTATTATTATCTATCATGTCCATATTACCTCTGAATAGATATTAATCTATTTTTTTTGAGTTATTACGATCTATTATGTTCATATTACCTCCGATAGTATTGTATACTCTAAAATAAAAACAAGATTTATTATCTATCATGTCCACATTACCTTTGGATAGATATAATCTACTTTGTTGAGTTTGGAAAACTTATCATGTCTATATTACCTCTGATAATTGTTTTCTATCTCACACATATTTTAAATATATTTCATTTATTTCATGATTGGAAATAGTACATCAGCAAAATAAAGGAAATGACAAATTTTTTTTTCTTTATTGAGTACAAAAAATTTCTAAGGTGGAGCAGATAAATCTTCAATCATCTTCTGCAACTCTGCCAGACGTTTTTCATGAGAGCCTACTACAGTTGTGTATGCTATAGATCTTCGAGCTTCTGCTGTACAGAGGTGGGAGTGTTCGACAACGGCAAATATCATTTTATCTTTGGCTTCTTCAAGAGTTTTGATTTTTGATTCAGAACCAAAGATCTGTTCTTCCAAAATGGAACTTTGCCTCAATAATTGATCCCTATCTGCCGTCATCCGGTTCTGCTCCTCCTTTAATCGAGCCAGCTCAGCATTGACTTCACGAATTCTAACATTTTGTTGATGAATTTGATATTCATGGAGTCATAGGCTTGTTGATGCTGCTCAAATAAGGGTTTATTTTATTTCAAGAAAGTCCTCTCCTTGGCAACCTTGTAACTATAATCTTCAAGAGATTCTTTGAAGATGGTTTCTCGAGTTGTATACTCATTGGTGAGAGCATCATACTCAGATTGGACGAGGCTTTCTATAGTCCCACTTGACAACCTTAGATATTCTTTGATGGGTTGTTCAAGTCCCTGGACTATTTTCTGCAGAGCTGCTGCCCTCTTAGTATCATTAAACATTGATGTATTGTCTATGGTTGTAGCAATAGCACTTTTCAAGCTCTCATAACTGAGGCCTTTCTTCAAGACATTTTTGATAAACGCTGCCAAAGTTTTGTAAAAAGTTCCTGTATGAATCTCTACCAAAAGATTCATATCATCGTTGGAGCTTGGCATATCAGCGATATCTGCCAAATTTTTTTTTCTGAAATTGGAGACAGGTGATGTTGTTGTTGTGGCAGCAAGTTGAGTTAACGATATGTCCGTTATCGTTACCATAGCTAGTTGATTTCTAGGGAGTTCCGGGACTGTATCTTCAACAGCTTTTTCTGCTACCTCCGGAGGATGAGTTTCAGTGGTAGAGAATGGTATCATGGAGTTGCTGCCTCCTATGTTCGATACAAACTCGAACACGACTGTCGCAGGAACTTGATCTGGACTGGTAGTAGTAATTGATGTTGCCACTACATCTACGGCCTCAGCAATCTGTTTATCTGTAGTTGGCTCTTCGTCTACAACTGGTTCTTCTTCTGCTGCTGTTCTTCTTCTCTTTCTTCGGTAAGAGAAGACAATTCCTAGTGTGCCTCTACTTCAGGCTCTTGTTGTATCTCCATAGATGGAGAACCTTTCTTAGAAGCGGAATCTTCTTTTGAAGAAGACCTCCCTTCTTCAGATTCTACTTCCTCTTCATGAATAGTCTTTTGAGGAGGAGGAGGAACAACGGGCTTTGCCATGGTGATGATACCTACAAAGATTAAACAAAATAGTCAATATACAAAATCATAATACATATTTTTGTATTAATTTATTGTAATTTATCTTTACCTGGAGTAGTTGCAGGATGCGATAAGAGTGAGTCATAATCCATATCCCAGTCATCATCTTCCAGTTCAAGAGCCGGTTCATCCGAGGGGATGGGTTCCGGATCAATAGCATGAGTTGTGGCTGTATCTTCAATAGCTTTTGCCTTTTATGGTGAAGTGAGATGCAACGAAGTGATGAGACGTCCGGGAGATAGGACTCCTATGACTTCTGTTGCTGCTGCTGGTTGGGATGCTAAAGACCCTTATCCAGGTTGAGCTGAAGAAGATGTAATGTTTTGAGGCTCCTCAACAGGATTTTCACTTTCTGGAGTAACGGCTCTCTGTCTAGAAGGCCCTTTAACAGTAGTCTTCTTCTTCTTTTTTCGGAGAGTAACAGCGGTGTCTGGTTTCCGCTTCCGGGTTGTAATGATGGTAATGGGTCCTGCAGCTATTTCCTCTATTCCCATAGGGATTGCTTCCAGGTATTCATATGGAACAACATCGTCAGGAATGTCCGAAGGCACCATAACTGGCTCTTCGGCATCTCCTTCCTTCTCCCACCGAAGACTTTCCTTCATGTTGTAGTCTTTTGCGAAGGAACGAGTAGAGGCATAAAAATGAGCTTACGAATGAAGCATTCGTAGCTCAGTTGTACTTGTGACAGTTGACACAAGGAATTTAGCGCCGGTGCATCCAGCACTGAAATACCGCCATGCCCTCGCACCATCAACTAACTTTCCATAATAGTTGAAAGTAGTGGAAGGATTACCAACGTGAAGCTGGTCATACCCGAAGTGACGAGCGAACCGACTGGGTAGATACGGTTCGAATATACTGTTGTGTTCAGTTCTATACATCAGATGTGATGGTCTGATGCATTTCAGCCAATTAAAGACTGGCGCAGGTATCTCAGTCCTCCCTTGTCCTACATCTTCAAACTGTACACCAAAGCAGTCGGCTGGAACTGGCGGTCGTGTACAGAAAAAATTCCACCTATGGGAGAAGTTTAGTATTGCCCGGGTATCCATCACGAAAGTCGCATTCCACGTGGCATTACTAAACTTCTGGAGGAATACCTTCGTATCATTTTCAGGGCCTGGTGGCAATAAGTTGCAGTTGTGATGCAGTAACCAGCCCATTAAATAAGTGTCGGGCATCTCCATCCTAGGGAAATCATTACGGTATGGAGCATTATTGATCAGTTCATCACCAAATGCTTGCAAACATGCATTTATCCGACATACTATTGCCGGTAATAGGCTGAGTCTCGCCTTGAATATCAAACGTACTGCTGGCCATAGTATGTTTTTGTGAATTCTGTCGACTGTACCAGTCCGTGGTACGACCCATCTTCGCAGCCACATGGAAAGAAAGCCCGCCAGTAAGGCTTCCTTTGAAAGCTTTCGACTGCCATGTTTCAGAAAGCTTAATGTTTCAGTCCCTACAAGGAATTCCCCAGTCTTGGTGGTCAAATACTTGTCCGGAGACTTATATGTGATCATCCAATTGTTTATCAAATCTAAAGGATTTATTGAACAAGGGTTGATGGGTTGAGTCTTGTTGTCTTGGAATCTCTCCTTGTCATTCTTGGATATCCTATTCTTATGGTAGAATAGATATGTTGTCCATTTATTGATGTATGCCAAATGTGATCCACTCTCATACATAGTAGTGCAGATCAAATAATGACACATCAACTCTTAATATACTTCGACTAAACCAGGATTTTTCTTGCTGATCTCTGCTAGTTCCTGGTTGGAGGGAACGTATTCTTCGTATGGAACTTACCCCATTGGCAGCTTGGAGATGAATTGCATCTCATGGACTATAAAACCCATTTCACCTATTAGGGTTGCAAAGGTTCCTGTTGAGCTGATATACAACTCCATCAAAGCTAAGAACAAGTTATTATTCATAGGTATGCCTTGACTTGTGGAGGCTACTGCTTCTAACAGCCCAATAGCTCGGAGTTCTGTTTCGAAGTTCTTTATGACCCAAGCACTAAGTTGAACCCAGTTCTTATTGTGAGGGGTCATCCACCCTGGCAGCCTAGGTTTGACCTGGGGATATAGCACTGAGGCGTTCATAAACTTGTTTATGAACATCAGTATCTGCACCGGTTGGATTAGAGCTGAGCCCTTACTCGGTGTAAATCTAGGCAATAAGCCGAAGAAAGGAATGACACCACCACAGGGAGTACATGTATGATAACCCATTTGATTTTATCTCTCTTGAATATGATTCTCCCCGGTCTTCCATGACTGTTGGGTGTCAGATTCCATATCATCCGTCTCGGATGAGTAGCATGAGCAAAAGAAGAAAGGGGATAATCTCTTGGCATTGTTGGGAGATACATCGCCTTTTCTCTAAATTTGAACACCCAAGACTCCTTCTTGGGGTTTGTCTGAGATTTGAAGTCAATTGCATCCCCAAACATGAATGAAGACTTCAGATAATGCTGGCCATCCAGTGATGTTAAAAGTTCTCCGTTCATCAGAGACAACAACATTCTATCTCCTTGAGCAGCTATCAATTGATGTCTTTCATGGAGATACTGCTTATCAGTTTATGGGAACTCGACATGGGATAAATTCTCCAGATCATTTGATCCTAGAATGCCAGATGGTGAGCCAAACACCTCAGAAAGAGGATGGGCCCCCAAATTTACTGCAAAAGAAGTTCAACAAGAAAAATCAAGTTAGTAAAAAATTTAAGTATGAACTCTATGCAAATTCAAACTCTACGCAAATGACTATACATGAGTTTTACGCGTAAAAAGTTCTCTATTTTTTAAGAGAATTTTTTTATAAAAGAGTTTTACGCAGTCTAAGAATAAATTTTTTTACGTTTCTGTTCAAAAAAAAAAAGTAAAGTTTTACATGTGAAAAATATATAGTCTTTTGAGTTGCGTATTTTTTAATTTTTCGCTCACACATATAACGTGAGTGTATTTTTCAATTTTACGCTTCTGTTCAAGAGAGTAAAATTTTACATATGAAAAAATATAGTCTTTTGACTTGCATATTTTTTAATTTTACGCTCGCACGTATAACGTGGGCATATTTTGAGCTTCTGCGCTCGCACGTATAACGTGGCATATTTTGAGCTTTTACGCCCGCAGGTATAACGTGGGGGTATTTTCAAGTTATACGCTAGCACGCACAACGTGACCGTATTTTTAATGTTTTTAATTTACGCTAGAACGTATAATGTGAGCGTATTTTTAATTTTTCAATTTACGCTGGCACGTATAATGTGAGCATATTTTTCTATTTGGTCTTGAGTCGTCTTCTCCAATCGAAATATTTGTTCGAAATAGAGTTTCTACCTATCATGGCCGGAGCAAAGTTCGGGTTGGTCAGTGGTGCTGCGGCAGCGTGAACTTCCTCCGATGATCTAGCCATCGACGAAGAGGCGGGTTTCTTGACTTTGGCTGAGGCGGCGGCTTTGCTCTTGCGTGCCATTTCACTCGAAAAGATTTAGATGATAAGTAAAGAAGAGAATAGGGAATAAGAGAGATGAGTAAAGTTCTCTCTCATCAAGAGAAGCCCTATTTATAGAGAACTTAAGGGTTGATTCAAATTCTAAAATGACTGTTGGGTATCCCTGACTTTACGCTCATGACGGTTGGATATCCCTAAGTTTACGCTGATGACTGTTGGATATCCTAAAATTTATGCTTATGTTCAAAGTATTTCAAATATTAGAAAATTTAAAAACTTTGAAGGGGGTCTTGTAGAAGCGTAAATAAAATTCAAAGTCAAAGTCAAAGAGATTGAGATATTTACGCAAAGGATAATTCCAAATAAGACTTTACGTAAAGGTCAAACTGAGTCAAACCCAAAACTCTACGCAAGCCTTACATTCTGACTTTACGCGGAGAACAGTTTAACTTTCTACGCGAATGAGCTATCCATTCTGCATTAAATGCATGAAGATTCTGTTCTGACAGATGGATTTTCTGACAAAATAAATGCACAGAAGCCAAAGAGTTTGTTGTTTAGCATGCTAATGGACGGCTTTACGCTTGAGGCACAGCTTCCTCTTTACGTATAAGAGTTATTTGAGCTTTTACGCTCAAGGCTATCTCAGTTACTCTTTTTGCATGCGTAAAGTTTATTTGAGCCTTTACGCTCAAGGCTATTTTTAGCCACTTTACGCAGGAAGTTTACTTTGAGCTATTTTACGCTCCGGACATGTTTAAACAAAAATTTTATGCACAGTTTGTCCTGATTATGTGGGAACGTGGTTTTCTGACGTGTCCTTCATGCCACACATCTTAAAGAACGTGTGTACGTGCTATCCTTATTTTATTGGATTGTGGGACACGTGTCAACATGCGTAGAGGCTAATTACTGTACGTGGGTGACAGTTATCCTAACAGCCTGTATAGAGACCGAATATGGAAGCTTTTTATGCATAGAAGACAAGTCTATATAAAGACTTCTTTTTTAAGAAAGAGGGACAAGATTTTGGGAGCCCAGATACTTTCAGAGCAAAGTGATTTTCCAGAGTATTTCTCTTCAACTTTTCTTCAAGAACAGAGTGAAGCAAAACAGAAAAGCATTCGACTGTGCCATCAGTGCCAATTGTGTCGATACCTTTCTGGTGACTTAGTTCTTCCAGTTGTTCTTTTCCAAGCAGTTTTCTTCATCATCATCGTGTGGTCCAAGGAACAAAGTGATCGCTCTCAGATCAGACTTCCATAGCAATATTTTCCAGAATTTACTTGTACTTTTGTACACTTTTTCTCGTTTTCTTTCAAAAGCCTTTAAGAGCATTTTGTTAAGTGAAACAGTTTTCTTCCTACAAGGCGACAGATGGTGGTTCTGTGTTGATGGGCAACAACAATGCATGTCGAGCTGTTGGAATTGGGTCTATCGAGGTAAAAATGTTTGATGTAATTGTGCGAACATTGACCAATTTCAGACATGTTCCCGACCTCAAGAAAAAACTTATTTCTTTTGGTACCCTCGACTCGAATGGTAACAAGTTTGTCGCCGAAGGTGGAGTCTTGCTGGTCGTTCGTGGTTCTTTGGTGGTGATGAAAGGTCACCAACAGGGTAACCTTTATATCTTATTGGGAAGCACTGTGACTGAAACTTTAGCAGTCAGTATATCTGATTTGTCTGATAGCACGCGTCTTTGCCATATGCGGCTTGGGCATATGAGCAAGAAAGACCTGTCCTTACTGATCAAGCAAGGGTTACTGAAGAACTTGAAGAAACTAAGTATGGATTTCTGTGAGCATTGCGTTTATAGCATGCAGCACAGGGTGACCTTCTGTTCAAGCAGGAAGAATGAGTCCGATCAAGATGGTGGTGTATCTAGCAAATCTCAAAATACTGAGATTGAGTTATCTGAGGATGCATCAGATGAGGTGGAGGTTTCTAAAGATGTTCATCAAGCCCCACAACAGAAACATCTAGAAGAAGCACAGCCCCAGCAGTAAGGTTCTTTGGCCACCAGTAGGCCAAGGAGATCGGTCAAGCTAGTACACATGTATGAATTTGAGGAACTGGTAAAGCACTATGGACAGTTAAATGTGGTAGAATATGCACTATCAGTGGAGGTTGAAGAGCCTATCACATTCAGATAGGCTGTCAAAGATTCTAGCAGTGAGAACTGGATGAAGGCTATGCAGGAAGAGATTGGATCTCTCCATAAGAACTGTACATGGGATTTGGTTCCATTGTCCAAAGGCAAGCGAGTTATAGGATGCAAGAGAGTGTACAAGAAGAAGGAAGCTTCTCCAGAGCTAGGTGGAGAAGTTTTGCTTGAGTGCCTTTAGAGATGGGATCGACGAGTGGTTGATTTGGTGAACCTATGCGGTGGAGAAGTGTGTCAACTCAGTTTTATGGTAAAACCTTATCGAGGTGGAGATATGAGGAAAAGTGTCCAAAAATAGGCCCATGACCTTTTTTGACCATATATATGGTAATCCTATATAAGATTGGATTTGACCATATATATGGTAATCCTACAAGGATTGGATTTCTAATATATATAAGTCTACATAGGATTAGATTTCCAATATATAATCCTACATAAGATTAGATTTTAAGCCTACATAGGCTGAGATTTCTATGGTATACAAAGGGGTCTAAAGGTTCTCCATAATTGATACCCTCCAAGAGTACTCAATGTAAGTTGTTGAATAAGTTCAACACAAGACATCTCATTGTGCTCAAGTTGTTGAATAAGTTCAACACGTGAGAGCTAAAGTTGTTGAATAAGTTCAACACAAAAATTTGAGAGATTTTTTTCTTCTATCTTTGTGATAGAGATCGAGTTCTTGAGTATAAGGAGGGAAGTGTTGAGAGCTATTGCAATTCATTTTCTTCTTCATAGTGGAACTAAATAACCCTCGTTTGTGGAAGTAGGCATCTTGGCCGAACCACGTAAATCATTGTCTTTGTGGTTGTGAATTTTCTCTGTGTTTCTTAGATTTATTTCTGCTGTGCCATAACAAAAGGGCATGTAGATTCAGATCTGGCTTGCATCATCATCATCATCATCATATCTGGATTGCCTGTTTTAGATAAATTGATGGATATTGGCTTCTACAGGTAACGCCATCAATATAGGTGGAGAAGAAAAGAAAAACCAAATTTCAACCCAAAAATGCAATAGTTGTATGAATTTTCTTACATTTTTCCTCTTTTTTTTGGCAATTTGTGTTGGACAAACTTGACATCTCAAGATACCATAAGTCAAACAAGATTTCTGAGGAAATCCCATTGTCATGTTGTTTTTTCTGTATCTTAAAATGTTTCCATCACATAAAATTATTTTTGAGTTTCCAGGAGAGAGCATAATAATTAATACATTTCCTTTCATATATACTAGCTTTAGATATATAGATTGATCTTGTTTTATGTAAGAACAAATATTTATGACTTCATACACATGTTAGTTTTGAATCTTTTGATGTTGGTAATATCATAACTTATGCTTCATTTTGTTGATATATTACGAACAATTTGGGTCTGTTTTCCTCTGTGTGATGCTTTTTTTTCTTCTTGTTGAATCATATTATTTAGTGGTTAATTTATTAAAGATATTGCAAGTAAAAAGATTATGTTTCTTGCTATATTCTTATAAATGTGCATTCGAAATAATGCATGGTCCTAATTTGTTTACATGAACATGGTGTTAAAATTAAAACTAGTAGTTAGTAGTTACAAATTTTGATTGTCATATAGTGAAGTTATTGACATAAAATTGTTGGTCCTCATGTTTAGTGAAAAGGAGAGGCAACAGGCTAGTGTGTCCGACTCTTGTGGGTGCATGTGGATGTCCTTGGACAATCTACGGTTGATTGAAGGTAGCTCACATGCTCATCTTAACCCCTTTTGTGATCTTATTAAGCATGATTGTCTACTTTTGTCTGCTGCTGCATCATTAGCTCCAACCATATTTCCTACCTTAGTGGTGTATTTCTTTCTTTTCATCATTTTGTCTGAATTCAGATTTTCAACTTTCATCTTTAGGTTTCTTTTTGGTTGAAAGTTAGGAAGTTTAGTATTATAGTAGGCTTGATTAACTTTAGTTCCATAATTTATCTCATACTTATCTGGTACACATAATGATGATTGTTCTTCATTTTTATATGCTTCACTATGTTTAGAGGAATACAACTTTGCTGTTAATGTTGGAGAGTGGGAATACTGAGGTGTCGAATACAGATACTAATTGTGTTTTAAATGATGAACTGGCATATCCAAGCATGATGGTGAACTAGTTGATGCATAACCTTGTTCTGGTATAGAAAGTTGTCAAAGTTCCTCAATAATATAAAAAATTAATATGATTATCTCTGATTACCCATGTGTATTTTCTGGGAATCTTTTGACATTCTTGTTACTTGTTTAGTATCAATAACTTCTGGTGCTTGTAAAGGTTATTCTGTCAGGCATTACTTTCTGGTAGAATAGGCGGTCTCTTTCGGACAACAAACATTCTAAAATACATGGACATGTACTTGTCGGACCGGACAATGTCATGCCATACTATACATTCATGTGTATGTGTCGGGACAGGGCAGTAACATGACATAATATACATGAATATGTTTAGCTTTAAAATTTGGAGCAACTTCTGGGCATACAGGCAACTGAAAATGTATGTGCACTTCAAATAAAACAAGATAGGAACTACATTTTCTTGTCTGATTTCTACTTGAAGGCGTTGTATAGAAAACCTAGTTCCTATCTTATTTTACTTAAGTGAACATACTTTTAGGAATTTATGAAATCAATATAGAGCACATGTCAACTGCTATACATCCCTTGGACTTTATACTTGTGTCCTCTTTGTTCATGGCTGATTTAAAGAGGGTTTAGAAGTAATGCATTCTGATAGAGTTACACTGATTTCTTTTTGGAGCTAATGAAGATAGATTTATTGTATTATTTTTGGATCAAAATAGAGTCAGACACTTGAACACTTATACTGATCTTGATACTGTATGAACATTACCATATCTTCTAATGTAATGATCATCTGATCAATGCCATTGGTGAAGTTACTTACAGTAGTAAGGTTTAACAAAGCTATAATGTCAAACACTTGATTGCATATGAGTACTTGGCAATAGAGTACTTGGAAATGTAGTTGGCTATGTTATATATTTTTTCATTATTGTCTTTATATATATATATATTAAATTGGATACAATGAACTAAAACACATTTTGTGTTTGTGCAGGTTATTAATCAAAGGAATATTATCTGTATATTATGTTTGAAGCTTCTCCCATGCAACCACTTGAGCTGAAATTTATGATAGAAGACAATTTACACTTTTTGTTCAGCTTGATAAAAAATTTAGAAAATTTGTATTGAATATTATGGTTCTTAATTCAGTACTACAATTATTTTTCTAGTTCATGCATAAATATGGCATGATGTACTTCATTTTAGAAATATATGATTTTTCTCCTCTAATAATCTGCAAACAAAATAAATAAAAAATTAATGTTATCGGTCTCTGGGAAAGTCATGCACGAAGCACTGCCCTAAGTGTTAATCCGGGTATATGTGTAGACTTTTCTGAATTCTCCTAGTGGTAAAACCTCTGCTCTACCCATATCCTGTTGTCGCACGCAACTCGGGAAGATTGACCCTGACTAAGCTCTGCCCAGAGCAAGGATACGAAGAACGAAAAGAATTTTTGTAAGACAAGAATTTGGAAGAGATTTTGTGTGTGTTAAGAGAGGAGATGAAAGGCTCAAAATATAGGCACAAACTTTGTAACTATTGCTTGAATTAAGGACGTAATAGATGTTGAATAAAGGCATATAAAAAATGTGGTTCATTATATTTGGACAAAATTTATGGTATCCAACATTCAAATATTTAAGTAGGAATTAAAGTGGTCAAATGCCAATAAATAGCAAAAATTTTAGGGTCTAACCCGAACCCAAAGATGGTATCGAATCGGTCGACAGATGTGGGACTAAACATTTGTGAGGAGCTTGGTTTTTGAATGAAACAAGAGCAACACCACAAACAATCCCCCCAAAAAACAAGTTTCGAATAAGGAATGAATATGAGTAGAAAAGATCTGGGCATGTTTATACTATGCATAAATGAGATAGACTACAACCTTGAATCTCACGTAGTGACTAGTCTTTGTCTAAAGAAGAGCTTGATGGACTACGTCTTGAATCAGTCTTCTTGAACCGGATTTAGAAAAATATCACACATAGTACGCTAGAGGTACTTGGGTCTATCGGGGTGGCGCATTTGGATTGACATTCGTACTTTTCTACATTAATAAGAGTTGTCTAGGATCGTCCTGTCATATAGTCGCGGCCTTCACGACCTCTCATATTGGTAAGTCCTCAAAGGGTTGATGATTGGAATCAACCTTGCATAACTATGCTTGGACCTATTATGAGTTTTAAAACTCATCCTAACCAAATCACACCAGAACACTGTCACCATAGTGATAGGGAATCACTCTACACATGTACAGCCACTTGGCATTATTTTAATAAGTTTTAATCTCGGGTCACTATTCCATAAATTCACCTAAGCCCAGCTTGTTTCTACCCATTGAACCGGCTTCTTGGGATCTCTAGTTAGACTTGGTTGGGTTGCTGTAACTCCATTTTTCCAGTTTTAGTAAAATTTAAATTTTTTAATAATAATGTTTCATTCATTTTATTATATATATATATATATATTATGAATATTTTGAGGGAAGAAAGTTAGGAGAAGGATATTTTTTTAAAAATTTGAAAGTTTGTTGTAACAAACTTAGGGCCCACCACTCATTCTTCTCTTTCTAACTGAATTCCTGCATCCAGTGTAATAACGAAAAGGAAGAGGGGACTTTTGAAATTTTGCCTTAAGTTGGAAGGGCTGTTTTATAAATTTTCTTTTGCGGGGGGGGGGGGGGGGGGCTAAGTGCAAAAGTGCATTTTTGCCATATATGAGAGAGTGAGAGAACAGAGTTCTCATTCTCCTATTCCCTCCAGAATTTGGAATCCCATTTTGCTTGATCCCCTTTTCCCTGAGCACGGGCGACGATGACGATGGTGTCTGATCTCCGATGATGGTGAGCGCTACTTCCTAGGCGAGCTTCTACTCGATGACGGCAACGTTCATCCAGATTGACGACTGCAGGAGAAATTCAACCGGCGAAGCAAATCGACACCGATCGGTTTCTACTCAATTATAGGTGATTTGATTTGAAACTCTTTTCTGTAGCTGGATCTTCCAATTCTTGGCTTTTGATTGTAAGAAATTATCCTTTGATTTTTTCTCCTGATTGATTTCTCCTTCAGTTGTGATGATTCGATAGAACTCTGGACTCAAATGTATTGATCGATCAGAAGTTCTTGTTTTACTTCTAGAGTATCGATGAGTTCATCTGACCTTTTGATCCTGGTATTTCATTAATAATTTTGATCGAATTATTCAATTGGAATTTACTTTGTTCGTCAGTGATCGATGGGACCGATCAACTGCAATCGATGACCAGATCGTTCATCAGGTTCAACTAGTGAGTATCTCTGTCGTGTTTAATTTGTAGTTAGATTATGATTCATTTGTGTTCTTTGAGGATTTTGTTTGTCAATCGATTGTTCTTTGGGATCCTGGGATTTTTGTTCCATATAAAGTTTGGTTCATAAGAACAGAGGAAATTATAATTAAGTTTTAATGTGTCTGAGCACCAACTGTTTGATCAAATGTCTACTCCAGGAAATCGGCCACGAAGGAAGTTGTGTCCAACATTTGGGATCTTCTTTCGATTTCGTTTACTTCAGGTATGTCCCTCTACTCTTTTACTTATGAAGTTTTTACTCTGCGTAGGACCTTAGAGGTTGTTCATGTCTGCAGTTTCGTGTCTGAATACTTGTGGAAGTAACCATGGTGTCGTATTGCTGTCGTCTTGTTGTAGCTAGTGTGGGTTGCAAGTTTGTGAGCTCGAGTCGAGATTATATCTCTGCAGGGTGATCCTGGGAGTTTAAAGCTGTTCGCAACACAGTGCCAAGATCTGTCGAACCATGCTTATTGCAGGATGTTTCTTTGGCTGCCATGTAGGATCGGTTGAATGTGTCTAGGTCGAGGGGAGAGCTTCGAAGTGTCCAAGTTGCAAACCGTGTCCATTGAGGTGTATCCGAGATGGTTTCATATCGAGGGATGGAAGACCATGATGACCAAGCTCTGTTTAGATGATACTCGGGTGGCAATAGAGCCTAGTAGACGTTAGCGAGTTGAATTGAAATTAAGGAGTTGGTTGTACTAAGTTTTAGTCGGTAGTTTGGTGTGGAATGCTATTGTGGTTTTGAGACATTACTTTACTGCAGTAGAGGTTTCTGTAGTTGGTGTTTCAATTTCATAAAGTAAGAAAGTTCTGTTGTTTAAATTCTTCTTTGAGGGGGTGGTTATAGCTAATTAGCTTGATTGAATAAGCTGTGAGTGTAGTCATACACTATTGCTATTTTATCAACCTGGCAGCACTAATGTTGTCCCTTGGTTAACTTAAATGTATATTATTTCAGGATACTTCATAGATCTGGATATGGACTAAATTTGGATTAATAAATAACTCATAATTGCATTACCTTAATAAGGGTCTAGACTCTAATTACCTTGAAGGGTTAAGTTTAGGGCTAAAGATTTTTTAATAAGATTTCTTAATGAAAACATAATATAGTATTAGAGCTAACCAACTTATAACTATTAAATAGGAGGACATCCAGCTCTATCTAGTATACTTGATTTCCCGGAGCAAGGCAAGTACTGTTCTATGGTATTTGTGCATTTACATATCTTGTACTTTTAATGTGATACGTCATGACACGATATCTTGTACTCTCGTACTTTCTTGTTTTTGTACTTACTTGTGTCGGGTGGGAAAATACTCTAGCTATGTGACCAAACTTCAGTTACTATATTTATGTAGATAGCTTAGGCTTCGCATCGTGCGCGCGGGTCCTAAGCCACACCGATATTCATGTAATCCTGTACATGCTCCTGTACTCCCCTTAGCCGGTCACATAGGCAAGTTGTATTTCAAATATGGTGCACTTGTCATTTCTTGTACTTCAGGTTCATGATTAAATTTATGTACTTTAGTTCCTGTACTTTATTTCCTGTACTTACATTCCTGTACTTTCTGTTCATTTCCAGTATTTCATATTTCATGTTCTCCTGTACTCATTTCCATATCATGATGTTCTTGTTCATTACCTAGAACTGTACTTTGCTCCACTCCTGACTAGGATATGTTGCAGGTGAGATGTAGGCTTTGTGTGACACATATTATGGCCGAGACCCTGTAGATGCAGTAGAGCCATCTGAAGTTGCTCTGGACTTAGAGGCTGAGGAAGCCTAGCATTCTACCCATTAGTAGTCTATATTTCTTGTACTTGAGACTATCGGACTTTACGTTTCATTTGCTGGAAATGTAATAACTTTGAGACATGTATCTGGATTCTGGGATCCATTTATAGATGCTGTGATTTCATACTTATTCCTATTTATTTGATTAGATTTCCCTAGATTGGTACAACTTACTTCACCGTGTCCAACGATGAAGGCTGGGCGTGTCCGACTCGTGTCCGATTATTCGGGAGCGGGTCGTGACATATTTTTAGTGGTGGCCCATGCAGGTCTATCCTAATAGAACCTAGGTAGTAGTGTACTATTGGGGGACTTGATTTAAACTAGGGAAACTTGATCACAGCATAGGAAATCGGGTACATCGGATATATATGGATATTATTTAAACATTTACATTTACTTGTAGGTTAGGTTTTTATCAATCATGAAGTTTTCTTTTGTTGCAGGATGGTCACACGAGGAAGACCGCTGATCAGCCGGGAGTTACAGGCAGCTCGGGACAGTCTGCACCAGACATTCTGTTAGATCAGCTTCCACCACCGCTTACTATCTTTCCTCCGCTACCCCCGACGATGACTTTCGACGGCGCTCAGGTGATGGCTATGTTCCAACAGTTCATGGAGACCAAGAACCACCAGACCAGCAGTTTCAGGCGACATTTGTTGATGCGATCAGGACCAAAAAGCCGACAGCACCAGCATCACTAGCACCTCTAGCACCTGCAGCACCGAGACCAGGGACGGCCAGGGACTATCAGAACCTCTGTCCGATGGATTTATGGGGCCATGAGGGGATTGTTTTTACAGATGAGTGGCTGGAGAATGTGGAGAGGACACTGAAGATTGCGCGGATCCCGGATGACTTGAAGGTGGAGGTTGCGAGTATATGACTTTTCGACCTGGCCAGAGCTTGGTACCGGAAGGAACCCCTGTTAGCGGAGCCCCAGGTTTCTTGGGCAGATTTCAAAACTCTGTTCAAAAGAAGTTTTTCCTTGATGTGAAGCTGGATGAGCTTCGAATGCAGTTCGAGGCGTTGCAGCTGGGGACTATGACAGTTGGGGAGTACACATCAGAGTTTACTCGACTCAGCAAGTTCACGGAGAACTTAGTCAGAGCACCAGAGGATAGAGCTTGGAGATTCAAGAAGGGCCTCACCAGGGAGCTACGACATGCAGTGGCTATTAGTCAGGCGATGACGTATGCGAGCATCCTCAAGATTGCTCAGGCTGTGGAGGAGGCAGATCCGAAGCTGAAGAGGGATCGGGATATCGGCAGCAGTAGCTTTCAGGAACCGACGAAGAGGACCCAAACTCAGATTCAGGCGAGGCTACAGCAGCCGGCACAACAGCATCACCGTCCAGCCAGAGTCCATGCACATCAGCCATAGAGACAGCAGTAGGCAGTCACTTGCGCTTTTTGTTACCGGCCGGGACACCGCTTCGACGAGTGCCGTAAGAGGCTCGAGCTCTGTTTATTCTGTGGATCAGACGCACACAGATGAGGGACTGCCCATAGGCTGCATCTCGACTGACAGGGGGACATCGAGGAGCTGGAGGACCACCACCTGTACCAACCAGAGCTCTACCAGCAGCACCACAGAGGGTTCAGGCTTTACCTACTCAGCAGCAGCATTTTGCATAACACCAGCAGCAGAGGGGACCACCACAGCAGGGACGTGCTTATGTCATGGCCGCAGTTGAGGAAGATGAGGCAGTTACAGATGCGATCATAGGTTCTATACTTTTACATTTATTTTTTGCCATTATATTGTTTGATTCTGGAGCCACACATAGCTTTGTATCATATGAGTTTCTACATAGACACGGCTTCACGCCTAAGCCAACTAGGAGGAACTGTCGGATTATGACAGGAGGAGGGGTAGTACTAGTTAGTGAGATGATGGATTGCCCTATCACTATAGCTGGGAGGGAGCTTAGGGCTCGACTTCTAGTGATGCCATTACCCAAATTTGATATAGTCCTCGGCATCGACTAGATGAGTGAGCAGTTTGCTGTAATAGACTGCCATGAAGGGAAGGTGATTTTCATCCCGTTTGGAGTTCTACCGTTCGAGATCAGCAGACGGATTGCAGAGAGGCCAGAGGGAGTCTACTTCGGAGCAGTTACAAAAGACCAGGAGTTGCCGCACCCGCTGATTGCAGAGTATCTCGACGTCTTCCCTGAGGAGTTGCCAGGATTGCCGCCAGATCGAGATTTGGAGTTCAGCATTGACTTAGTGCCCAGATCAACACCGAAGTCCCAGCATTGCTACAAGATCAACCCGAAGGAAGCTACAGAGTTAAAGGCCCAGATTGATGAGTTGGAAGGCAAGGGTTTTATTCGGTCCAGTGCTTTATCCTGGGGAGCACCGGTACTCTTCGTGCCCAAGAAGGATGGGACTGTGAGGATGTGTATCGATTACCGTACACTTAATAACATCACCATCAAGAATAAATACCCTTTGTCGCAGATTGATGAGCTGTTTGACCAGCTTAGTGGAGCTAAGGTCTTTTCCAAGAATGATTTTCGATCGGGATATCATTAGATGAAGGTTCGGGAGCAGGATGTTCCGAAGACAGCTTTCAATACCCGTTACGGCCAGTATGAATTCTAGGTGATGCCGTACGTACTCACCAATGCCCCAGCAGTGTTTATGAACTTGATGAATAAAGTTTTTCTCAAGTATTTGGACAAGTTTGTCATAGTCTTTATTGACGACATTCTGATATATTCGAAGACCGAAGAAGAGCATGTGGAGACATATGGATTGTGTTGGAGACTCTGCGCAAGGAGAAGCTCTACGGAAAACTCTCAAAGTATGAGTTTTTCTTGGATATAGTAGAGTTCTTGGGGCATGTGGTGACTGGAGAGAGGATTTCTGTAGATCCTAAGAAGATTGAAGCTGTGGAAGCTTGGGCACCTTCCAAGTCAGTAGTAGAGATTCGTAGTTTCCTGGGGTTAGCAGGTTACTACAGGAAGTTCGTAAAAGATTTTGCCAAAATAGCAGAGGCAATGACGAAGCTTACGTGGAAGGACGAGGAGTTCATCTGGAGCGACGCCTGCCAGTCAGCATTTGAAGAATTGAAGAGAAGACTCAATACATCACCAGTTCTAGCTAGCCATCTGGATAGGGAGGATTCGTCATCCACAGTGATGCATCAGGAAAAGGCTTGGGATGTGTGATGGAGCAGAACAAGAGGATCATTGCTTATGCTTCTAGATAGTTGAGGCCTCATAAGAAGAATTACCCTACACATGACTTGGAGCTTGCAGCAGTAATTTTTGCCTTGAAACTGTGGAAGCACTATTTGTATGGAGAGAGATTGGACATCTTCACGGACCATAAAAGCCTGAATTATGTCTTTACTCAGAAGGAGCTGAATATGAGGCAGTGCTGATGGCTGGAACTCATGAAGAATTTTGACATCAATTTGCAATACCACCCTGGGAAGGCGAATGTGGTAGCAGATGCTCATAGTCGATATCCTGTTGCTATGTTTCTCACAATGGACCGACATCTTCTAGAGGATCTCGAGAGTCTGGGATTGAGATTATTCTTCCAGGAGTTGGAGGGCAGCTGATGCACATGCATATATAGTCGGGATTGTTAGAGAAGATCAAGAAGGCCCAGTTTCTAGATGAGGGACTCCGATGTCTCAGAGGCCAAGCAGAGGCAGGATTGCTCGACGATTTTACTATTACAGTGGATGGATCCCTGAGGCACGGGAACCAGTTGTGTGTGCCCAAGGATCTGCAGGAGGAGGTTATGCAGGAAGCCCACCAGTTGTAGTATTCTATTCATCCTGGGTCTACCAAGATGTACAAGGATCTGTGGAAGTATGTTTGGTGGTATGGGATGAAACGTGAGGTTGCTAGATTTGTTTCCAGATGCCTTGTGTGCCAGCAAGTCAAGGCGGAGAGCCAGAGACCAGCAGGATTAATCCAGCCTTTACCTATTCCAGAATGGAAGTGAGAGCACATCACCATGGACTTCGTCTCTGGTTTACTGCGTATGTCCAGTGGCAAGGATGCTATTTAGGTTATCGTAGACAGATTGACAAAGTCTGCTCACTTTATTCCTTTCAAGGTAGGGCTATCGATCGAGAAGTTTGCAGACCTCTACATGCGGCAGATTGTGCGGATTCATGGGGTGCCCGTGAGTATCATTTTAAACAGGGACAACCGCTTCACATCACACTTCTAGAGGAGTCTACAGCTGAGCTTGAGTTCACAGTTGAAGTTCAGCACCGCCTATCACCATAGACAGACGGGCAATATGAGAGAACCATTCAGATACTGGAGGACATGCTGCAGGTTTGCGCACTCGACTTTGGCGGTTCATGGGAGGATCACTTACATCTTATGGAGTTTGCCTATAACAACAGTTATCAGACTAGCATCGAGATGACCCCGTTCGAGGTGCTATACGGACGGAGTAAGCATGGACGTTACATTCAGAGAACTGAAAACATACTATGGTTCGGATGAAGGTTCAACGTTTGGTGACATACCTAACATAGAGGGTGTTAGACGTGAGGGGGAGATAATAAGTCCAAAAGTGGTAGTCGTATCGGTCCCATGCCCGTTCGTGGAAAATTAGAAAAAAGGAGAAGAAAGCAGTGACTCCGATACAGAGAATGAAGAACAAGATACATATGTTACGCAGGGGGGAAGCAAACAAGGAAAAATGAGCTCCAAGTCTACAGAGGGAGATAGTAGAAGTCCAGTACTGTGTCGTGTCCAGCGCCTACTGTACCAAGCCCATTGCCTACTGTACCAAGTCCCTCGTCTATTCCTGCCCCAACTCTTGAAGATGTTGTCCCCGTACCGAATCACTCCGATTCTGATGCAGATCTCTCTGACTTGGATGGTATGATCTCTCCACCACCTATTGCTCCCTTAAGGAGATCTTCTCGCATCAATGTGGGTAAGGATCCTAGTCGTTATGATGATTATGAATATGACATTGCCAACTTCTTGTCTTATTCTAACATTTCTCCGAATTATCGAGCCTTTATTGAATCATTAGACTCTACCTTTTTGCCTAAATGTTGGCAGGAAGCAAAGAAAGATCCAAGGTGGAAAGCTGCAATGATGGAAGAACTTGGGGTACTAGAGAAAAATAAGACATGGAAGCTGGTTCCGTTACCCAAAGGGAAGAAAGCTGCGGGATACAAATAGGTGTACACAGTGAAGGTGACGCCAGAAGGAAAAGTAGAGCGGTACAAGGCGAGATTGGTTGCAAAAGGATACACACAATCATATGGCATTGACTATGATGAGACGTTTGCCCTAATAGCGAAAATAAGCACGGTAAGAACTCTGGTCTCCATTGCAGCAAACTATGGATGGAAGCTATACCAGTTAGATGTGAAAAATGCCTTTCTCCATGGGGACCTGCAAGAAGAAGTGTACATGGAACCCCCGCCAGGGTGCTACGCAACAGAATCAGACGGAGGGACGTCGCATGGTAAAGTGTGTAAACTAAAGAAGTCGCTATACGGGCTCAAGCAATGTGCTCGAGCCTGGTTTGATAGATTCAGAAAGGCTATTATAGGCATGGGATACCATCAAACAAATACAGATCATACGGTCTTTCTTCAGCATGCAAGAGGCCACATCACTGTACTTGCTGTATATGTGGATGATATAGTAATCACAGGTGATGATGAAGTCGAGATCACTAAGCTAAAGTCAAAACTTGTGAAGGAGTTTGAGGTGTAGGATTTAGGAGCGATGAGGTACTTTCTGGGTATCGAGGTGTGTGACGGTGATCAAGGAATTATTTTCTCACAAAAAAATAAGTACTAGATCTGCTAAAGGAGACATGGATGCTGGAATGCGAAGCAACAGTCACTCTAATCGACTAGAAGTACAAATTAGGAGCAGAAGCAGGAGAGCCTGTTGATCGTGAAAGGTATCAAAGACTTGTAGGAAGATTGATTTATTTGGGGCACACTCGTCCTGATATCTTATTTGCGGTGAGTGTTGTTAGTCGCTACTTGCATGATCCAAGAACGGGTCATATGGAAGCAGTATTTTAGATCTTGAGATATCTGAAAGGGATGCCGGGAAAAGGGCTATGGTTCAAGAAGAATAGACGCATAGAAGTTGAGGGATACTGTGATTCAGACTGGACGGGCTGCATAGAGGATAGAAGGTCTACCACGGGGTACTGTGTTTTTGTAGGAGAAAACCAGGTCTCATGGAGAAGCAAGAAACAGTCAGTGGTAGCACGGTCGTCAGCTGAAGCAGAATACAGAATAATGGCTCTGGGAGTGTCAGAGTTGCTGTGGGTGAGAGCGCTGCTGACAGAGTTGAAGCTGGACAAGGGAGCACCGTTACATCTTCAGAACGATAGTCAAGCTGCAATAAGTATAACTAACAATCCAGTTCAGTATGACAGAACGAAGCACATCGAGATCGATCGATTCTTCATCAAGGAGAAGCTGGAACAAGGGATACGAAAGATTGACCATATTCGCTCAGAAGAACAAGTTGCAGACTGTCTGACTAAAGGTCTTTGTTCATTGAGTCTGTCAAAGCTATGTAACAAGATGGGGATGATTAATATCTAATGCCCATCTTGAGGGGGGAGTGTTGAGAACCAATAAGGGACTTTAGTCCCACATCGGAAGATGTATTATGAAGAGGGGTTGGACACTCTATAAGTAGTGGCAGTAGCCCATCAATAAAAATCATCAATTATTCATTTCTACATAAAAAAGAAATAGGATACAAATAATCTATAAGATTCTTAATGTTCATCACATTTAACTAAGTGTAAACTTATATCATTACGTGCCACTGTAATGTATAAAGCAACATATAGCACCATTATGTGCCACTTATAGACATGAATGTTGACGAATGTAATTACATTGTTGATGTTTTGTAGCTATTTATGGAAGCTATAGAGTCACTACAAGAAAAATGATCATTGACAGGACGCAAAACACGCCGTAAAAGACCTTTCATTGCGTTCATCTTGGCACCGTAAAAGACTATGCCGTAAATGACCATATTATTTATGGTGCGAGGTTAAACGTTGTAAATGTCAAAATGCACGCCGTAACGTATGCAACTGAACGTTGTAATTGCTTTTTCCCCAAATGTTAGAAAATTATTTATGGCATATTTAGAGTGCCGTTAAAGCTATTCTGCAGAATCAAATCTGTCGCACGCATGAACGCCGTAAAATCTATTCCTCAGTTGCAAATACGGCATACACATGAACGCCGTAAAAGCTATTCCTCAGCATCAAATAAGGCTTACATTTTTTTGTCATAAAATCTATTCCTCATAATCAAATACAACGTATATTTGTATGCCGTAAAAGTTCTTCATCAGAATCAAATACAGCGTACATTTACATGCCGTAAAAGTTGTTCCTCAGAATCAAATATGACGTACATGTGCATGCCGTAAAAGTTGTTATTATTATCATTATTATCATCATCAATCATCATTATTATTATTATTTCTATTTCCATATCAATCCCCATTTTAAACAAGAATCAATCTGAACAAAGTATATATATAACATATCGAAAATAAGTTAAAGAAATAGTTAATTGATATATAATTGATCACAATCAAAGTACAAAATTGGAAACTCGTTCAAATAAACCCAGATACGTGAGATCATAAAAAGTAATTGGATTCAGTAGACAAAATACATCAATTGTAATGCCAAGGTCATACCAAAGTATATCATGCCATATTGATACATGAACTATAAAAACGATTAATACTAAATTAAGGAACCACACTTCGACACAAATATTTTTGATTGAGTTTGTTTCATACATTGACCTACTTTGGAACAAAAAGTGCAAATTGTCTTCTATCTATGACAAAATTTATCTCAGTTTGGTTGTAGAGGAGAAGCTTCATGCAAAAAATACTGATTTCTTTCTTCTTCTTTTGATTGATAACCTACACACAAAAAAAAATGTCTTAGTTCATTGTATCCAATTTCATGTATATATAAACACAACAATGAATATATATATATATATATATATAAATATATATATATATATATATATATATATATATTTTAATAAAAACAGCATTTTATTGAATGAAAAGCATTGCTCGAAACGAGCGGTACAAGTGCCAGGGGCCAAAAGCACAAAAGCCCTGGTAGGCAAAGTAGGAAATACAAAAGAGTTAAAAAGCAGCTGTCGAAATTTCAAAAAATTTCGAAAAAGAGGTGGGTGTGGGCTCTCAGCCCTAAGCGATTTTTTTTTTGGAGGGGGGTAAGGGGAAAACCAAATTTTGAATGAAAATTCAAAATTTGAACCGTCTGCCATCAGCGCGCAAGACCCGAGGGGTCGTACGTGGGGCCCGAGGGCGGGAGGCCCACGTGGGGAGAACCCACTGCCCGAGGACCGAGCGGGACAGCCCGATGGCGGGAGACCCGAGGGCGACCGCACTCCACCCGAGGGAGGGAGGGAGGGGGCTCTCAGCTCGGTCACCTAGCCCGGCGAGGGAGGGGGCGCGGCGCCGGGGGAACGCCGAAAAGAGGGGGGTAGGGGCGACGGGGCCTCGGAGCGACATCGGGTGGCGGCGAGGAGCCACGGCGAGGATGGAGGGAAGGAGGCCATCTCGGCGGGAGCGGAGAGTGGGGGAGGGGGGGAAGGGGAAGGTGGTCCAGCGGAGGGGGAAGCCGGGCCAGGCGGTGGGGAAGGAGGATCAGCGGGGGGATCGACGCGCCGGAGAGGGGGACGGCGATGGCGCCGGCCCGGAGCACCGCGGCACCCACGCGGACCGGAGCAGAGGGGGGCTCCGGAACACGGGAGGGATCGGGGGCGGCTGAGGGGAGGAAGAGGGGGTCTCGACCGCCGACGGGCATAGGGGGGTGGCCGGCCGAGGAGAGGGGGAGTGGTCCTACCCCCTGTTAGGGCGGTTCTCCGGCAGGTGACGGAGAGAGCGCCGGAGGCCTTCGCAAATGGCGAGGCGAGGAGGGGACCGCGCCGACGCAAGGAGCGAGTGGCTTGCCAGCGCCGGCGACTGAGCTGCCACGCGAGCCCACGAAGGAGGGAAAGGGGATGGCGCCACCGCCGACGAGTGAGGGGGTTCCGGCGCCAGGGAGAGGGCGGGACTACCAAGGCTTTTGTGCTTTTGGCCCCTGGCACTTGTACCGCTCATTTTGAGCAACGCTTTTCATTCAATAAAATGCTGTTTTTATTAAAAAAAATTAATAAAAAATAAATATATATATATATATGTATATATATATATATAAACTAAGTACATTTCAAATATATATATATAAACTAAGTACATTTCAAATGTAGAACATCTGAAAATGTCGCCAATTTTTATCTCGGCAATCTGTCGCTTCCATTTTTCCTATTACATTTAGGAATAGAAGATCTTGGCAATCAACCACTTGAGGAAGTTATGAATGCTTTATCTGTTAAGCTTTGGTGGAAACTCAGAATCCAAGTGTCATTTTGTTCTTTGTTCTTCCGAGCCAAGTAAATTTCTGCTTGTGTACAAGCTGGGTTCATTCTTTAAGTATCAGAAATTCTTACTTCGCAACAAACATTAAAATGCGACGTTAAGAAAATATTTGGGGAGTCATCTTTCTCCTCATGTAGGAGCTTCATTTGGATAGCTGAGCGTGCAGTCTTATTTTCATAATTATGGAAAATAAAACAATTATGTTAAACTTGAATTCCTTAAAAACCTATAATTTGATACTTTCTTTTTCTTCATTTTCCTAAAATCTAGCAGTATAAGTTCAATTTAATTGCAGATATAAAAATACAATAGAACTTAGAAAGATATAAAAAGTGTCTAATCTAATTGTACTAACCGAAATTTGGAGCAATAAAGTTGAACGTACCATACCAGAAAATAAGCATCACAGTTTCCAAAACCTGCTCAGTGTCACAGACTAACTTGAATTTCCCGTGAGCAATCTGGAGACTAAGACCATCTCCTACACATAAAGAAGTAAGGTAAAACAATTGAAATTTCAATACGACAACTTATTAAGTCATTAATCCATTCATACCTATCCCCATCTTCACTCCAGGAAGTTTGAACTTTCATGACAACTGAGAGCACATCATGCTGACTTTACTAATAACATTATTTGAGAAAAATTAAAACATCATTTACATATCATGCATGAAATTGGATCCATAATATAATGCATGATATTATACAAATACAAGCAACAAGAGTCATTTCATGCATGATATCAAAACATCTGTAAATTGGAAAAAAGAAAGAAAGATAACGTGTTATATTGAGTTCAACCAAAATCTTTACTGGGAGATGCATGTGACCAGACCACCAACCTAGAGTGGCCAGTTTGCCATGCAATCACCAAGAGTTCCTCTATATGCATAATGACCTGTATTCCAAAACATTAGACCAATTTCAATCTAGTTTCAGTACAGCATGCTAGAGCATCATAAATCCCTGACTTAAATTTTGAATTTTAGTCTAATAGTTTTGGTGTAATATGTGAAATCAGGAGTTCTCAAGCAGACAGTCCATCACGATACACATAAGACCTGCAAAGGAACCGATCTAAAGCATATTCACGAGTTCATAACTAAAACTAAGAGTTTAAATTTCTTTTCAATTTTATTTTAAAACTGTAAAAGTTTAAATGCAAAGGAAGATATGAATTCTAAAACAAAAGTACCAAACCTATATTTTAAAATATAAGGTGATACCCAATGACTTGTCCTAGAAAGCAGGCATAGAGTACGTGCAAAGTACACAAACCAAAAAATATAACTACAAATAAATAAAATTTTCGGTACATATATGGCAAGTAACCAGGAGTGTACCCAACGAGTACCAGTACAAGTACGTCTTTCTAAATGGAGCAACCGTGCTTCACCCCATCTGAGCTACTTTATTCTCTATACCACTTGAAGAACATCGGTACAAATAATCTGTCATATCAGGGCCATGCAACATAGTGGAGAATGACATAGTACCTGTTTTATGTATCTACATTAAAAATGTGATTTGGCATAATGCTTCTTTAAGACTAATATGATCATTTTAAGGTGCATATGTGGAGGATTATTTATTGATGATTCATTGATCGTCATAAAGCCACATAGCAAGAATAAATAATAAAAATGGAACCAAAAATTAAATATCTTATTAGTAAAACAATAGGAAAATAGCTGGACTGTAGAGAGAAAAGATAGAGAATTAATAGCAAAGAGAATATATGAAATTAAAATTGAATAATGTGCACCAACCATAATATGCTAGCATGATTGTTCAGTTTGCCAATTTCCCTAAAGTTCTTTATTATGTAGAATTTTTTTTGAATTTTTAATATATCATAGTTAAGTCCCAAATGTTTACAAAGAAGCTATATATGTAACTGGATACAAAAAAATTAAGTAAAATCCCAAACTACGGAAAAACATGAAAACTTCTAACTACCTTAACATCAAATGCATATTATGTTTGTAGTTCACTTGTTTCAAACTATTCCAATAGTAGTTGAATTGTAATAAGAAATGTGAATTATGCTTGCAGTTCACTTGTTTCAATTTTCTTTCTTCAGTTAAGGATATCCAGCATCCTCGCCTTTGTGACCATCGATTCATTATCTGTGAATAGTCAGTTTGTGCCTTAAAATTTTCTTAACTTGCCAAATACCTAAGCGATAAAATTCTCTTAATATCAGCTTAGTCACAAGACTAAAGGTTTTTAGCTTCTCTTTACGTAGGCTTTCATGAGGCCCAACTTAATCCCAAAATTTAAATGTTGAATAGTCTCTCTCATATTTTATAATGTATATGCTTGGTGCTCTCATGTGTGATGATCATCCAAATTCTTGTAAGCTCCAGCAGTTGTTACGGTACAACATGCATGAATCTTAAGAAGGTTGATAGTTGATTTAATTCGAAGCATTTGGTTGCCTAAGTGTATCAATTAAAAACATA
The DNA here is from genome assembly GCA_029216955.1 of Iris pallida. Taxonomy (NCBI): domain Eukaryota; kingdom Viridiplantae; phylum Streptophyta; class Magnoliopsida; order Asparagales; family Iridaceae; genus Iris; species Iris pallida. The sequence goes on along the minus strand of JANAVB010003800.1, from coordinate 138,369 downwards.
ATGTCACACTTATGTTAAAATATATTTAATTAGAAAGTTTCATAACAAAATAAAGCCATTATTGTGAATGGGGGTTACCTGGAGATAGAAATCAAGAAAGTTCACTTGATGTTATTCTTCCTTTGTTATATCCTTTTATAAAGATTGCTACAAAACAGAATTTTTTTAGGGGATTGCTACAAAATAGAAGTTGTTATTCAATCAAGGCTTGTGGAGAGGCAGTTGACGAAGGTTGATATGCTGCTCTATCCGGTTGAGATACAACCTTATCTTCTTCATTAGGAGTCACCTTAACAGACCCCCTCAAGCTGACAGGCATGACGGCAACTGAGAGCTTGCCCAAGAGACGATTAAATCGGTGAGAAGAGAGACCTTTGGTAAATAAATCAGCCAACTGATCCTTTGAGCAGATAAACTTTACTGTAAGCCGATGAAGAAGTACCAATTCCCGAACAAAATGGTAATCTATTTCAACATATTTAGTACGGGCATGGAAAACTGGGTCGGAGGCAAGGGCAATTGCTCTCAAGTTGTCATAGTTAATTACCGGGGGAGAGAGGACCGGAATAGAGATATCTCGAAGAAGAAATTGCATCCAACAATGTTCTACAGCAGTGTGGGCAAGAGATCGATATTCTGCCTACGTAGAGCTACGGGCAACTGTAGCTTGCTTCATGGCACACCAGGTTACTAAATTTGGGCCAAGATAGACACAATAACCAGTAGTTAAGCGGCGATCATCAAGTGAGCCAGCCCAATCAGCATCGGAGAAGGAAAAGAGAAGTGGGGAACCTTTGGTGTAGCATAGACTAGTGAATATAGTGCCTTTTAAATATCTCAAAATTTGCTTGACTACGAGCAAGTGAGATGTTCTACGAGATTGTAGGTGTTGACAAACTTGATTTACGGCAAACGATAAATCAGGCCATGTCCAAGTTAAATACTGTAAGGCACCAACAATGGATCGATATAAAGTGACAACTTCGATGAGAGAGCCAGAATGCTTGTCTAATTTTTGATTGGCAAATGTAGGAGAAGAGTAAGGTTTCGCACCTGACATGTCCGATCTGTGAAGAAGATCGACAATATATTTTATTTGAGAAATATGGAGGCCCATTGTAGTTCTCTTCAGTTCAAGACTAAGAAAGTGCGATACATGACCCAAGTATTTGACAGGGAATTCACAGACAAAGTTGGAGATAAGTTGCTTGCAGTGGGAGAGAATTTTTTGTGATCAAGATGTCATTGACATAAACGAGGACGAGCAGGAGGATGCCAGGAAGTTTTTTCACAAAGAGAGTATTGTCGGAGGCGGAGATGACAAAACCCATATCAAGTAGAGCAAGCCATAATCGATCATACCATGCACGTGGAGCCTGGCGAAGGCCATAAATTAATTTATGAAGGAGGCATACATGGTTGGGAAATTTAGTATCATGAAAACTGAGAGGCTGCACCATATAAACTCGTTCAGAGAGGGAGCCATGTAGAAATGCGTTATGGATATCGATTTTGCGCAATGGCCAATTGAACAGAAGCGCCAGTGCAAGAATAATACGAATGGTGGAGGACTTCGCCACTAGACTTTATATATCCCCAAAATCTACACCAGCCTACTGGAGATATCCCCTTGCTACAAGACGTGCTTTGTATTTATCAATAGAAGCATCAGGATATTGCTTGAGGTGAAAAACCCATTTGGAACAAACAACATTCTGATTAGGAGAAGGAGGAACGAGTGTCTACGTCTTTGTCTGTAAAAAAGCATTGACTTCAGTAGCCATAACATCCCGCCATTAGGGATCTTTGATTGCAGATGATTAACAAGTAGGGACAGGTTTGATTGTGAAGGTTTGTAGTACAATGGGTAGGAGATACTTGGTGGCAAGAAGAGCTTTTGGTTTAAAAATACCATGTTTGGATCTTGTTTGCTTGGGATGGAAAGGAACTGTGGGCGTTGGTGGTGGAGGATGAGTGGACTGAATCGATGGTGGACAATGGGTGGAGGATAAAGAAGGAGACAGAGGACACGGTGGTGGAGTGGAAGCATGTATTGGAGAGGATGGAGGTGCTACCTGGAGTATGTGCACGGGTTGGTGAATGGGTGGAGAAGGGGAAGCTGTAGAGGTTAGTGTAGGCAATGATGGACGTAAAGGTTGTAAGGACGGGAGCAACGTGACTGTTTGGTGAGACTGGTGGGTGGATGGTGGTGGAGAGATGGTTGCAAAGGAAAATGAGTCTTCATCAAACTTAACATGACGATTAACATATACCCTACTGTAGACACACGCAAAAAGAAGAAGAAATGATGTCTTTTCTTTATTGGCGCAAGGTACCACAAATCGAGTACGCTTGAGAGATTCTGCGTTGAGGATCTCCGAGTACAAAAAAGAATTCTGGAGAATGGGACGATGGAGATCGAGCGACAGTTGCTTCTTTACTCCGTTGACACTCCGATTACAAATGTGGAAGAAAACATAAGAAAATTGCTAACTGTCGGCTCGTTGGTAAGAAGTATAGCAATTTGGCTCTTCAAAATGCTCTCTGTTCTGTGCTTTGAAGAGGAATGAGACCCCTTTTTATAGTCGTTCTTGAGCTGGAACGATGTTATGCGCCAACATGAAGAAAACACACTGGTTTTTATGTGGGCGCATAGTCCTGCCTTGGGCGCGTAGTCCTGTCTTGGATGCATAGGGTGTAGGCGCATGCAGGCTGCGAGATCGTGTGTTAGTCATGGTGTTGATGTGGCAGCATGCTTCGGTGCACGACTGCTCGTGGAGACTGGCTTGGCCATGCGCTTCGGTGCACATTTTGATCATGGCTTTGACCGAGTCAGGCTTTGGCGTATAGCCTTATTTCAGGCTACGTGCCCTCCTTCACAGGATGGCTTGGACGCATAGAGCTTCATAGGATGACTTGGGCGAATAGGGCTTCACAGGATGACTTGGGTGCATAGAGCTTTACAGGATAACTTGGGCGTATATGTCCTCATTGGCTGAAATTTTCATGCTTCTACAAGACCCCCTTCAAAGTTTTCGATACTTGCACGAGTTCGAAATACTTTGAAAGAAGCATAAACCATCTTCTTGTGATGCAGTGGGCGCATAGCATGCCTCTCTCTTTGGGCGTCTAGCATTTGGCCAGCCTGTCAAAGAGACGACTGTTGAAATCTTCCTCAAAAATCTGAACTAACAGATTCATCAGGGTAGAATTTGAAGAGGTACATCCTTCATACGTTGTCCACGTCGGCAAATGGAAGTCGTATAGTGTGCAAGAGGCTGGATCTTCACGTGGGTGCATACTGCGTAATGGGCACGTAGGCGCATAAAAAATAGGGGTACATAGGGTGTGGCCCGTGCCTATAAATAGGCTCTGAGGGAGAGAGAAAGTTCATTATTCTTCTCTCTTAGAACTTTTCAAAAAACTCTTTATCTCTTTTCTTTACGAACAATGTCTCCCTAGGTCGCCAGGAGATCTACGATGGGCAAGGGAGCTGCACTGAGTGGCTCTCCTCCTATGGCAGCATCCTCACCAGTCCAGGACCCGATTCTGGGTGAGGCCACGCCTCAAAAAAAAGTCTCGAGCGTTAATTTGTGATGCTCAAACTTTTCTTCTGTCTGGACGCACGCGCCTAAGGCAACATACTTCTGTGGGCATTCTTATGCGCCTACATAAGTCATGTGCCAATACTGTGTGTGCTATGTGCCTACAGGTTGCCATGTTATGTGCCCATATTTTATTTGCATGTTATGCATCCACGTAGTGTTGTACGTTAATGCGCCCACATGTTTGTCTTGGGTGCATAGTCCTTTTGGTGCATAGCACTTTGGGCGTATAAGAGCCCTTCAACACATAGTTTTTCCTGAGATTTCTGAGTCTGACTTTCTCTCCTGTCCTTGCAGTAAATATGTTTGTCCCAGAGCTTGAGGGAATCCTTTTCGACTTCGCCTATCAAGTTCTCGGTACTAGTCTCATAACGAATATGATCAGCAAGGTTCAAGCCACGATCAGTCAAAACTAGCCTACTGAACGGACACTCGTAAAACTTGAACCGGATAAGACCTTCTTGAGGTAGATGATTAATAATAAGAAGTTCGTACGTGGAGGGGTACATCGTTTCAAGAAGCCGTACTTCATGTTTGGTGATAGTGTGGGTTTTGAATATGGCGAGACCATACGCTTGAGAAACCCAATAGAGATCTGTCCGAACAATCAGAAGATATGGCTACAATCGATGGAGCGTCAATATCCTTTGTCTGCTTTTACTGTCTTGGTCGTGCGGCGACAGATGAAGTGGGAGCTGACTCCTGAGCTCCTCGGGGTTATCTCTGAAAGAATACAGTTCGACTCAGGCGATCGGAAGAAGGACACTTTCAAGTGTGTCCGGGGCTCTGCATCTTATTCTACGAAAGGATTGCAACATGGTGCCATAGCGAACCACATTCCGACTAACCTCCATCCTTATGCCACTTACACGCTTTACAATTTGATGATGACGGGGGATGTATCGTATCCCACAGGGAAGATGCGGATAGAAGGCTGGAGGTATCCATCTTCATTTTGGAGCAATCTCACTAGCTGGGGGCTTTCCATGTATGAAGCCACCCTGAAGATTGCTGGCCTTTACTATGCTATTAGGGCCACTCAGTATGGTGTAAGGGTCAACTGGCAAATGTTTGTCTCTTTGGAAGAGTTATATAACCTTCACACCTGTACCTTTTTTTTACTCTGGGTGGGGAGATGGGATTGGCTTTCCATGAGATACAGGAATTGTCGAAGCTTCCCTGGAACACGAAGCCATATGAAGAGTACGTGCCTTACGATAAAGAAATTCGGGATCTAGAGAATGAAAACTACGAGATGATTGACGTATACAAGGAATTGCTCTGCAACCTCCTTATCTGTCATAAGATTAATAATAAAGGGAGGACCGAGGGGGCCAATCCCCACACGAGAGCTTGGATGGGCTACATCTTCGTTCAAGCAGAAGGAGAAGATCCGGCCACCTTTTCGATCTTAAAACCTATGACCAAGTCCGATATAGAAGCCCAGATTACGGATTATGAGACGGCGGATACTGAGGACAGTGATGATCCTGAGTCTCCAATCGGCCATTACTTCTATCAAGCTGAATATCCGTTGTCAGAGAAAGCTGTGCTAGCAGCTTTCTTAATGATCTAGCTTCGTGACTGCATAGTTCCCGGAGGTTCAGGGTCCATTGAGAGAATAAGCCGGGGTTTGATACTTTCGGCTGTGAGGCTGGCGTTCGGATACCGTCTTGCATTGCTTTTCGCGATGGTCTGGGCCATTGGACGACGTCTTCGGGATTTTGTCAGGAATACGGTGACTCCTTACGGCAGGGCCAACTTCGTCGGAACCGAACTTTCGTATAATTTCCTGATGGGGTGGCTGCTACTGCATTGTCCTACCCTGATGAATCCTGGGCCTGTGGCGGACTCTTTGGCGGGAGATGCCTTTTTTCATAGATTTTGTGATGCAGATTGGGCCGTCACCGGCGTACCTGCCTGCAGAAAGGCTTTGGGCTTCTTTCCAGGTACACCTTCCTGGAGCGAAAGAAACTCTCCAAGCTTCCTCTCCGACGACCTCCACTGAAGATGACGAGATGGCCCAGAAAGTCGTCAAAGCTTTCTACTCTGTGCTGAAAGTGAAGCTTCCTGGAGTCCTGAATTGGAATGTTGCCTTTGGCCCTGTGAAGGCTGTTACCGAATGCCAAGTGGCGGCCCTCGAGAGCATTACCGATTATGAAGAGCGGGCCAATACTCTGAAGAAAGTTCTGAATGACCTGGAGGGTCAGGTGTCTAGGTTCCGGGATGCCAAATAGCGGAGCCCGACGTCGTTGTTCCACACAGAGGACGAGGCTTTGATGACGGCTCTTACGGAAGAGAAGGCCACTTTTCAGGTGAGGAATGATGCCCTTATTCGAGAGATTGGCAAATTGGCAGACCAGTATGGTTAGTTCAACGCTACAAGTGAGGGACGTGCCGCCTCGAAGAATAAACTGCCTATACAGATTACCGAGCAGTATAATCATATTGCGCAGATCTAGAACGAGATCGTTCAACTGGAAGCTGACTTGAGGGTGACAATATCTGAATAGGAGGATTATTTAGCTCAGGCTACCATGACCGTCGCCACTTCTACCCATTTAGAAGAACAGCTGGCAAAATTGGAGGGAGAGCATCTAAGTCTGATCCTTTTGGAGGATGAAGCTGCACGTCAAGAAGAGGCGCGTCGTCGAGCTACCGCGAAGTCTGAAGCTGAAATCATGGCTCTAAGGGACAACATCAATCGCCTGTGTATCCCTTAGATTCTTTGTAACTCTTTTTTTTCCAGCCGTCATGGCTCTTGTACCTTTTTTCGTCTTTTGATAGACGTAAACAATAAAGAATCTTTTCAAAATGAATGTGGTTTTGTGAAATATCAGAACTAGAGGTAATGTGGACGTAGCAAGGATATTTCCGATGAGTATTCCACTGGAAAATTTGATATGGACCTATTATCCATTTTATATTCAAGTTTTTTGAATATAGATAATAAGTTGAAAGAAGCTGCTAATAGAGGTAATATGGACGTAATAGCAGAGGATGTTCTATATTTGACCAGAGGTAGTATAGACGTGGAAAGATATATAACGTTAGGTGGGAGTGGATAATTCAGAGGTAGTATGGACGTGATTATCCTTGATGAATGCTTTACTCAGAGGTTATATGGACATGACAGAACATAATCATTTCACTGGGGAAATAATTATCGAAAAACAATTCAGAGGTAATAGGGACATAACTTGTTTTCGTCAAACCGAGTTTGGACGGAGTCAAAAAACGGGAATGATTCTACTGGGAAATATTTTAGAGGACCTATTATCCAAGGCGTATTCAAGACTCTTGAAATACGAATAATAGTTAGATAATTTTTTGAACCACATAAACATCGTATTGTACATTTATATGACTGAACATATGTGAACAAAAAAAAAGGTTACACATCGTATTTCTTCAGGAACTTGCCTTTGATAGGCATCATGAGCAAGTCAGCATCAGGCTTGGTTAGTCGGTATGCACCGTTAGAATACACTGATTCTATGATGAAAGGACCTTCCTATTTATGCTCGAATTTTCTTTTTGTTTTGTGCGTCATGACCATTGGTCTTCTCACTGCTAATACTAGATCACCGACTTGGAAGATTATTTCCTTCACCTTTTTATTGAAGGCTCTGGAAAGGCGTGCTTGGTATAGCTCAATACGCTGATGAGCTAACAAGTGTTTTTCGTCTAGTGCTTCGAGCTCCTATAGACGCAGACGGTAGCTTTCTTCGGTAGTCAACTCGCTGGCTAGGGCTACTCGAAGAGAAGGAATCTGGATTTCTAGGAAAAGAACTGCTTCGCTCCCATAAACCAGAGAGAATGGCGTGCTGCTTGTTGGAGTCCGAACCATTGTATGATAGGCCCATAGACATTCGTCGAGCTTCTCATTCCAATCGCGCTTGTTTGAAGACATGAAATTTTTGAGAAGTTTTATGATGGTTTTATAGAAGGCTTCTAGTAGCCCGTTAGCCGCTGGATTGTAGGCAGTAGAGGCTACGTTCTGGATTCGGTTCCTATCACAGAATCAATAGAATGAATGGCTTGCGAATTGTGGACCATTGTCATGGATGATCCTGCGAGGTAGGCCGAAGCGGTAGATAACACAATGTTTGATAAAACTGATCATGTTTGACGCCTTCACTTCGGTGAGCGGTATAGCTACCGCCTATTTGGAGAAGTAGTCGATTATGACTAGGATGAACCGATGTTCTCTGGAAGATGGCAGGCTGATTGGTCCTATACCGTCCATGTCCCTTGCTTCAAAAGGCCAAGATGCTACCGTCGGGTGTAGAAACTCCGAAGGATGATGAATGAAATTGGCGTAGAACTGACAGGCTCTTCACTTTTTTGCATATTCAACGACATCTCTATCATTGTGGACCAATAATAACCCATTTGTTTGAGACGATCTTGTAATTTGGGGCCTGGTTGATGTGCACCACAAACTCCGTCGTGAGCCTCCCGGAGTGCATGTTTGGCTTCTGTGTCTGATAGACATCGTAACAGTAGCCCATCGTAAGAGTGTTGGTACAGCATCTTGGTAGCTGTGTCATAGTAAAATCTGAGGCATCACCTTTGGATAGACACTGCTTCCTTCGGGTCTTCGGGGAGGATTCCATAAACGGCGTAGTCTATAAACGGAAATCTCCAGTCTTTAATATCGACATTTTATTTCCGTTGTGTAACTGTGATGAATTAATAAGGCATTTTTCATACAGAATAGTTCTCAACCAGACACTATGATCGACTGCTGAGTATTGGTAGGGACGGTCGAGGAAGCAGTGAGACCGGCTAGAGCATCTGCTTCTATATTCTGTAGTCGAGGCACATGCTCGATGAAGAATCCAGTGAAAGTGGATGCCAACTCGATTGTTGCTCTGTGATAGGGGATGAGATCTTCGTGACGAACTTCGTAATCCCCTCGGACCTAACTAACTATTAGCTTGGAATCGCCGTAGGCTTCTAGATAGTCAACTCCCAGTTGCTTTGCCAGTTGCAGGCCGATTAATAGGGCATTATATTCGGCCACGTTGTTGGTGCATGGTTCTATGAGAGAATATGCATGATGAATAACCAGAAGATCATGTGACACGAGCACGACTCCAACTCCGGCAACAATATTTTCTTTAGGTCTTGTTCTTGATGCACCATCAAAGAACATTTGCCAAATAGGGATTTCTTCAGTTGCAATGTTAGACTCCACTACTTTATCGGGGATTTCGTCGTAGAGTTTGGAAGATCCTGGCACCAGATGAGCTGTTATGAGACACACAAAAAGAAAGAAATGCCGTCTTTTCTTTATTGGCGCAAGGCACCACAAATCGAGTACGCCTGAGAGATCCTGCGCTGAGGAACCCCGAGTACAAAAAAGAATTCTGGAGAATGGGACGATGGAGATCAAGCGGCAGTTGCTCCTTTACTCCGTTGACACTTAAATTTCAAAAGTGGGAGAAAATCTAAGAAAATTGCTAACTCTCGGCTCACTAGCAAGAAGTGCAGCAATTTGGCTCTTAAAAATGCTCTCCGTTCTGTGCTTTGAAGAGGGATGAGACCCTTTTTATAGTCGTTCTTGAACTGGAATGATGTTATGCGCCCACATCAGGAAAAAAATACACCGGTTTTTATATGGGCGCATAGTCCTGTCTTGGGCGCATAGGGTGTAGGCGCATGCAGGCTGCGAGATCGTGTGTTGGTCATGGTATTAACGTGGCCGCATGCTTCGGTGCACGACCACTAATGGAGACTGACGTTGCCGTACGCTTTGGTGCATGTTTTTATCATGGCTTTGACCGAGTCAGGCTTGGGCGCATAGCCCTGTTTCAGGCTATGCACGCTCCTTCAGAGAGTTGCTTGGGCGCATAGAGCTTCACAGGATGACTTGGGTGCATAGAGCTTCACAGGATGACTTGGACGCATAGAGCTTCACAGGATGACTTGGGCACATATGTCCTCATTGGCTAAAATTTTCATGCTTATACACCTACCAGTAATGGGGTTGAGACAACGAAATCCCTTTTGAGTCGTATTATAGCCAAGAAAAACACACTGATGGCTTCGAAAATCTAATTTGTGTTTAGCATTGGGTCGCAACCAGGGAAAACATCGACATCCAAAAACATGGAAAAGAGAATAATTGGGTAGTTTATTGAATAGGATAGCATAAGGGGATTTGTCGCAAGTGTTTGGAGAGAGAAGGCGATTTATTGTATAGATTGCCGAGAGAAAGCTTCAACCCAATAGATAAAAGGAACACTAGATTGGACAAGAAGTGTTCTTGCCATGTCCACAATATGCCGATGTTTTCTTTTGGAAACACCATTTTGTTCAGGCGTATGAGGACATGTTAGTTGATGCTCAATCCCGTTATTGAGTAAGAATGTTTTAATGCTTTACTACAAAACTCTCCACCCCCATCACTACGTAAAGTTTTAATGAAAGTACCAAATTTATTCTCAAAGCTTTGAAATTAAGAAAAGTTTGTATGACATTTGATTTTGAAAATAGAGTAAATAACCAATAAAATCTAGAGAAATCATCAATAAAAATGACATAAAAACGAAAGCCAGACACAGATGCAATAGGAGACGGTCCCCAAACATCAGAGTGGATGAGCTGAAGTGGTGAGGTAGACGAGGTTGCATGTAGTGAATGGAAGTTTATGACTTTTTTCCATATGACAGGTAGTACATACGAAGTGTTAGACTGGAGAGGATGGCAATGCTGCATTTGACAGTAGGTAAGATTTACTCAGAAGTTACAGGACGGAAGACGACGGATGACGAAGACGACGGTGCCAAATAGTCGATAAAGTAGAAGCTTTCGGTGTTGCATGGAACGCAGTAATGGATGGTAGAACGTAAAGACCATTTCTATTCTATCGCTGGTAAAGAGATATCCCCTGCTTGTCCTTGATTACAAAAGAGGAGGCATCGAAAGTTAGGGTGCAGTCATTCTCTTTAGAAAATTGACTAACAGAAAGCAGATTGTGATTAAGTGAAGGTACCAGATGAACATTTGATAGATTAAAAGTACGGTGAGGTGTTTGAATTTTAAAAGAGCCAAGATGTGTAATAGAAAGATTGTTACCATCGGCAATTTGCACCTTCTTAGTACCTTCATAAGCAGACTTCATAGAGAGATTGGAGAAGTCATTTGTGAGATGTGCAGTTGCACCTGTGTCAGCAAGCCATCCATCACTTGAGGTGTTGATATAAGCTGCCATGGCTACTAGCTTTTGAGGCGGGTGGCGTCCTTGAAAGGTGAAGTTCATCCTGTTGTAACAGTCAAGAGCAGTGTGCCCGTAATGTCCACATATCTGACACTTAGGACAATTGAAATATTGAGTTGTAGTAGATTAAGAGGCATGACCAGGTGAAGAGGATGAGGATGGCCTGAACATAGAGGATGAACATCTGTTATTGATGAAAATATGGTTGAAGCTCTTAACCCTTCTTTTGTAGTTGGGATTGTAGGGCGGAGAGGAAGGCTTTAAGGACCTACTAGACGAGGTTTGCGCAATAAGAGCATGATGGGAGTTTTTCGGTTGCAACAGAGTTGTAGAGCGCTCATTAATAGCAATATCCTCACTAACAATGAGATTTTGGAGTTCATCGGAATTGATATCTGTACGAATACGTACCATGATTGCAAATGAATTATAATCAAATGGTATTCCTTTGAGATTGTAGGCAACCATATCTTCATCATCGATAGGGCATCCTACGATGGCGAGGTGATCAGCAAGATGCTTTAGATCCTGAAGGTATTCAGAGACAGACTTGTCTCCTTTCTTCAAATTTTGAATCCGCGCCTTCAGTTGAAGAGAGAACACCGTGGAGGTACGAGCAAAGCGACGCTTGAGAGTAGACCAGAGATCTTGGGATGTTTCACAGCAAACTATTTGAGGAAGTAGAGGCTCGAAAATGGTAGAATTCAACCAAATTAGGAGTGTTTGGTCTTGATTGACCCATTCATCATAAAGGGTATTGTCCTTTGCAGTGGAGGCATCATTGCTAGTGTTAAGAGACATATCTGGACACGGATTCATTCCATCAACAAAACCCAAGAGTTTATAGCTCCGCAAAACTGGACGCCACGAGGATGTCCACAGGAGATAATTATCTCTTTTGAGTTTCACAGAGATGAAGTTTACAATATTTTAAAAAGATGGTGCGGGTTGTTTGGGGGTGGCCGCCATTAATGGCGAGAGAAAGATGGTGTTGGTGGTGGTGGGAAGGAATAGGATTGAGGAGCCGGTAGGCAATGGCTCTGATACCAAGATAGAAATGAAGAAATTTCACTTGATGTTATTCTTCCTTTGTTATACAAAACAGAATTTGTTAGGGTATTGCTACAAAACAGGAGTTGTTATTCAATCAAGGCTTGTGGAGAGGCAGTTGAGGAAGGTTGATATGCTGCTCTATTCGGTTGAGATACAACCTTATCTTCTTCATTAGGAGTCACCTTAACACCTGGAGCATGGTCACCCAAAATCGGTGTATTATATATCCATGCATTGCACATATTGACACAACAAAGAAATGTATAGTGCATGAACCATAACATATGTATTATGTCAAGTTGTACTTGTCATTGGAGGCCCTACCCAAAATGCACTCCACTGGTCTTCTATTTCCATTTTACAGGCCTTCCTCCAATCAAACAAACTCTTCTTTCCAGGTGTGGTGAGTTTACAAAATTGGCAGCTCCACCATGTCTTCAACCTCGAGCACTAACGCCTTCTATCAACACAAAAGCATAATAAAAACATATAAAAAATTATTAGAGAAGAACAAGAGGGATGAACAACCAAATACATATGATGTACATCACTGAATCCAATAACATAATCTTTTTAATTGACCTATATGTTGTCGGAATAACAATATTACTAATCAATAGATTAGTACCTCTGTGATTAGGAAACCTTTTCATAATACAATATAAAGCCTTCACTCCCAGCTCTTGTATTGTTTCGTCTCATATGATTTATATATTAGCAGGACCAGTAATAAAAAAATCTATCATCTCAAATTGGAAGTTCGTACATGAAAAAAATGTTAAGTCTTTTCTTTTCTGTGCACTACACTCTACCTAATAAAACATTACTTATGATCATAACTTATGCTAAATAGGTTGCAAAATTCGTTGCCTTCAATATAGGAATTTAGTTCATTCTAATACTGAATGGAGTTACATAAGGAACGTATAGTGTAAAAATAGAACATAAGCCCTAAAATTAATTGGAGATTTTTTGGATAGTATTGTATATAAGAAAAAAAATTACAATTGAACTTGTACAAGGAAACCTAATATTGTGTCTTTTATATTTTTCGCCTTTGTTCCTTATTCACAAAAAAGTCTCTCGCGATTAAACATTTAATGTTGCATCATATATAGAAGCATAAAAAATATGGGGTTCATACGGATTTTAAATTGCCGAATAAGTACTTTGCGCCAAACAGGCCCGCGTAAAGGAAAGGCCCATGACTGGTTCAATGACATATGCGGCCCGTCGACAACCAGCTACAGAAGGAAGATATACGACCAAGAGGAGCAGTTCGTCTGATAAAGCTGACAAGTCCTCACAAAACTGACAAAAATGACAGCTCTGACACTTCGACAAAAAGATAAGACGTGAAACGTCGCCCAAAAGCAGGGTTCGTACGCCTTCATGCAGCCAGAAGGAGTGTCATCTAAGCCGCATGAACCTTATGTGGCTCAGACATATGCGGCCCCAAAATAACTAAACTTTATGTAGCCAATCTATGCGGCTTAAATCCTTAAGCTATATCCGGACTAAGGAAGTTTACGACTTAAGCCGCATGAGGCTCATGCGTCCCCACATGGTCGAAAACTGAGAGATCTATGCGACTAAAAAAGTGATTCCTACGACAGGACGTGTGGCAATCTGACCAAGTACTAAACTACCCAGATTTGCTGCAACAAAATCCCAACAAATCGACAGATGGCAGCCCAATAGCGGGTCTTCGCGTGCCAATTAGCCACGTGGCAACATGCCATCCACGCGGCTTAACATACATTCTATTATAAATAGCAGGGTGCCACACCCCTGCAAAAGGCTGGCAGCCTTCAAGAAGGCAATTTCTTCAAGATCTATAGACTGCGTCAGATAGTCCACGGAGTAAGACAGAGTTGATAGCACTTCCCGAGCCTCCACCGTCACCATCCAGAATCAAAACTAAATAATTGTACTTAGATTGTTTCCTTGGATTTCTTTCTATGCTTTTCTTTGTACAAGCGAGTTTGCAATCAATTTTAGTGTTCTGTAATACATGTCTTTGATTTTTTATAGCAGACACGATGGCGACTATGCTGGGGACGTCCTTCTCTTCTGATGAGAAGCTGGTTACGCAATCTGACGCATCCAAGATCGGCTGTATGCAGTAAATGCTTGTAGTTCGTTTCGACCAACAAGCCTTCGAAGAAATGCTCTCTGAAGGGAGCGCCAGCCCGTCTCAGAACCGAGCCAACTCGAAGAGGACTCGTAGGACGTCGGTGCACAAAACTGTTGCCCCCGACCAAGTTCTCGAAGTAGCTCCTTCTGTAGCCCAAGACGGTGACCAAAACTCTCCTGCGGCTTTGCTTCCAACCGCGGAGGACCCCACTGTCCCCAAATGCATCAGAGGAAAACACTACGATGCTGAGCTTTTGGGGGCACAAGGAAAATCCATGCAGACAAAGAAGAAGCCGCATAAGGGAGATGGGCAGTCTATCCATGTAGCAGCCAACTCTGGCCGCAGGTAGATAACTCATGCGGCAGCCAACTCTAGCCGCAGGAAGATGGTCCATGCGGCAGCCAGCTCTGGCCGCAAGAAGAGGGTCCATGCGGCAGCCAAACATGGCCTCAGACGGGATGTCTTATGTGGCCTTGCCAGAAGCTCAATGTTTGACTGTCTCTCATACAGGCCCGACGCCATGCGGCCTATTAAAAATATGGGATGTATCAATTTGGACTCTTTTTACTATGCGCCTTCAGGTGCTAAGTGAAAAAAGTATAGGGCAGTACGGGCCCAACCAGCTCAATCAACAGTCCAAGTTCCTGATTGTCAGCGGGCCCCGTTGACTGCTACACGGGCTCTTGACGAAAAGTTGTACAGAACCACCCGCGTCCAGTCCCCCAGGTCTAACGGACAGGGTGGGTCTTTAAAGTCTCCCTCTAAAGATCCAGAGCAAGTGCTTTTACTAGCCAAGGATCAGGGAGCAAACATGATGCCTAAGCACCCGTGCGCTCGAGATACCCAAGTTCACAAGTTTGGTGCAAAGGTAGAGCAGCTTCCTACCGACTTACGTGAGGTAATTACTCACAAATGTAAGATGGCAGCGTCGACATGCAATGAGTCCCTCTTGGGGCATCGTTGCACCCAAGTCGTCATCAACTGCTACTGCAACAAATCAGCAGCACCTCAAGATCGGCAGTCAGTTTTTGAGCGACTACAACATCCATCACCTGTCCGACAATAACTCAAAAAACAGGTGCAAATTCCAGGGGATAAGGAGTTCTCTTTCGCCTCCTGTAATTCAACTCAAAATGTTCCTCTTGGCAAGGAAGGAAAGAAGATAGGCTCTTCCAGCCCGACCATCTCAACCAGTATTGTAAGGAGACCCTCATTTGGAGGGTTCCCATCGACAACCATACGGGGTATCTATTTAGGCACTCTATCCAAAAAGAAGCTTCCGGCACCCCCAGCAATCCCCTCAATATATGCGACAACTCGGTGTACCAAGAGCACATAAAGGGGGTAGAGTGTCACGCCCTGACCCGGAAAATCGCTCGTCCTCGCTAGATTTCACCTGAATCATCGTCCTCGCTGGGGCGTGATGCCGTACGAGCCTGGAGTTACGCTCGTGCAAGGCAAGACAACAGGTTCACATAGTGATTATCTCAAATTGACAACATAAGCAGCGGAAGGAAATACAGTATAACATAAGAATCTCTTTTATTGATAACAAATTTAAGATTTCAATGGCTCTGAATAGCCCAACATGTATGCCAATTGGCTACAACGCTCATGATCTCTCTAGCTCACAAAGGATTACATTGTTCCATATATTATGCCTCTTTATAGCCACCTAGTAGTCTTCGGCCGAACATCTCCATGTCGCAAATCCGAACGCTTATGCATTAACCCCTCTTGAACGCAAAGGGCTCCATGCCTCGGCAGGCCCAAGCCAAGCCCCGCCCGCGCTAATCTTAAGCTGAACCTGCACATAAACTAGTGGGGGATTATTACTTTTATTCTCGCTTCGCACTGATCAAGACCCGCTCGCACCCAAACCAAACACTAAGTATCTTTAGTGAAACATGCATCTTAATTTGGTGATCTTTCTATTTAGCCTTAGGATCAGTTTCATGGCAGCATTCAATATATAGCAACTTATCGTAAATGCGTCCTACACCATGTTCCTGCAGCAGATATAGTTAGACATAATCTGAAACATAAACATAGTGAATTATGCATAGCTCCGTCCCTTTTTGCTTAGCCTGCAATGGTTAGAACTTACATAACCAATTATACGATTCATCAAACCAACCAACCATAAACTTAGACATATACATAAGGGTGGCAGGCCCTGTGCCTGCACCCAACTCTCATCTCAGCCCACCGGTCCTATCTACATGAAGGTCATGGTGTTTCGTACCATAATGGACTTGGCATCTCTTATGTGTAAGCCTATGATCACTTCGATATGGGTTACGAGCCCAATATCCGAAGGATCCCAAACTTACTGATATCATAGCTTATCACAACACTGGCCGGTCACAAATCGACCGAATGTTGTGTACCACAAATACCATACATAATTCCCTCCTAGGCCGAACGGTCTCGGTGCCCCGGTCGTAACAGTCCAAGGGAAGCCGCACCCATGCATGTGCAATCCGAGTCCTTTGACCATGCAATACGCGCCATAGCATACAAGTCATACATTCTAACCCATCTCGTGTTCCGTAAACATAATCCACAATCTCTATCTCAAGTTCCGACGGCATTATGCCCCAACACATCCGTATTAATGCACGACGCCCAACTACTTAGACATCATGTACTCATACTCGATGCGTTCCATTCATAGTTTTTCACATAACCGTGGTTCCGTTGTTACTTAGTCATTTCGTAGCTTTCGTGCACGAGGGCACGCTTAACGCCATAATCAATGTTCTAGACTTAATGTTCAATGTTCTCGGAGCCGTGCACGTCGTGCACATCTCGATATTGCCTTTCAATGTCCTACCACTACCGCCCTACCGCGAGCCGTACACTTGATGCTCGTCGTTTCAATTGTTCAATGTTCTATCTTAATCTTCAACATATACATAGACCCATAACCGTTCGAGCCACTCTCGCTTACTTAATGATAACTTACGTACGCATACAAGGATATATTTTATTAAATGTGAAGGAATAGGGAGAGAGAGTGAAGAACCCGTCGACCTTAAGTCGATACGCCTTGCCGTTTCACCGAGCTGAAGCGGCTCGATTCCATAACTTGCTTGTATGGCTAACTCTCTTGACTTAAGCTATTCCGATGGACTATTCGACTGATTCGGCCTACCGCACCCATGGCACGATCCGTAATCCAGCAGAAAGGCATAGCCTGCACACCAGATCAACTAAAATCAGTACTTGCTCAAACGGGACTTATCCTTTGTATCGATTCGACTCATAGATTCCAATCGACTCAAAGCTTACCTTTGGCCAACATAACACTTGTATCGATTCGCATCGATACCTTATCGGGTCAACGCAACTTTTCGAGTCAACGACTCATCATAATGTACCGTGCGGAGCGGGACATTACATAATATACCACTCAAAACAAGGTTCGTCCTCAAACTGAAACCAATACTTAAATCCAAGTGTCTCGCTAGATCGTTTCACAATCTCGTGCTACTATCGTTGGAATCATACAACTTAGTTTGGATCGTACACATATTTTAGGCGTCCTACCAATATATGCATTTCAGCCAAGCTCAGTTATAGGATATCGGGACAACTAACAAGCTCAACTTAAATCTCAAGCACCAATCCGTCTACACTCAACTTAGTCCGACCTTAACACATATTCCTACAGTCCTGCTCGCAAACATCTTCGCATATAACTTGATCCAAACCATAACTTCGATCTCATAAGTTTCTCGATGGCTATCTAACGCATGCATTACATTAAGTCGTTGCACATCCGATCGCAACAATACTCCACAATGCCTACTCGCCCAATCGTTTCTTATCTCTCACATAACTCAAGTCTTTCATCCAATCATTCATGACATTTGGCCTTAACGACATGGACTAAGTCAAACATGTCACAAATTCCTTTGCCTACAATCCGTACTGCGTATCACATGCAACTATTCCAACACGATCTGCATTCTCGAACTACCTACGCATTGCGTCTGGGGCTACCCCCGCTAGGTAACTTATCCAGACATCATGCTTAATCTCTCCTGACACAAGAGGTCCACTTGAGTCTACGATGCTCAAAGACAATAATCTTTCTGACCCAAGGTCTCCTACGATATGCCCATCTCTGATTCTCGATCGAGTACGACTCCTTACTTAATTATCAAATCAATCCCGATACGTTCGTTTCGTAATATCGATGGTGCGCTCAACACACATAGCCTAACCGTTACTCAAACCGATCTACGACACAACTCTTAGGATCATTCTACTTTTCGTCACTCTCGCGCATTACAGAATTCTTGCAATCGCCTTACCGCATCCCTATGCTAAGTACGTTACTCAACATCTATTTGATCATCGATCAACCAAGTCTATTTGCATACTTATTCGATCGATCATAATTTTTCTTTTCTGACCATATCGTTCTAGTCGAAGGTTACTTGCTAACTTTCGAAACACGATACTCACTCGCTTAGAATTATCCTCAACATGCACTACATCATTCCACATCCCCGGCAAAATCTTTATGCGACTTTATTAGGTCATCCTATAGGACTTCAATATTCACTTGATTTGGCGGTCAAGTCTTCAAGGGTCATCTGCTCCGAAACTACGCTCGATAATTGAAGATCATCAACGAGGGACAGTTACAACGAACCATGCTATATCCTATCGCGGAGCCAAATTAATTCCCGACAATTCCTATGGGACTTTATCCAATCCGACATAATTTACCAATCCATAATTTATCCACTCCCGTGCAACCAATGCGCCGCTACCTACTCGAATCACTTACATACTACCGTTAACAATATCGCAATTGAACAATATTTGTTCGCCTCAGTACGACTCTATCCATTCACGGCCAACAACTAACACACTTCTAGGCTTATCGCACAATCCTCAAATTCACCTTCATATCAAACCACAAGTCGAAACATACAAAGTGCCACGTCCTAATTTTCCAAGTTCGACCATTCCCGCGGCATGAATCACCATGTCCGCGCTCACGCGGAACGATCACCCCAAATCCGACGTGACGCATGTGCGAGGCTAGTGTTGCGCTTGTACAAGATAAGGACGTCAACGTAGTGGTTCTCCACGAAGCAATCCAGACACTTTCATTTCATCCAAGTAATATCCATTCACTCCATCATCATCCAAACTGCCATCAACTTAACTTGCATCTTATTCATCCAACAACAATGTTCAACATAATTTTCGTTCATTCAATCAGAGTATCCACGAGTTATTGTAGGTCATCTTTGATATGCCTCAATACCATCGTCGATATGCATAACTTAAACATCTTCCACTCTCATAAGTTCAAATTTGTTGTAATCACTGCCATTATCCGAACTCGAATACAAATCAAGTCATGCAGACATCAAGATCCATTTCGTTGTAACTAACTACCATAATCGCAACAATTACCAATTCACATATTAATTCTCGTATCCCTAACTCGCACTTCCAAAATTGTTCTACCGACTCCTCGCGCTAACTCAATTTTGTTCGTACGATTTCTTCGTACCTACTCAACACATTTCGAACAAATCTTCGTACTAACTCACGAACATTAGACCGGATGAACTATCTCCTCAACGTAACATTCCTTCACTATGCTCAGCCTATTGTTAGACTTACACTTGATCAATTCTCATCCGACGTATCATCCATAGGTACGACTTTGCACATAATCATTCAACTCAATTCATCGAGGCATACTCGCATCGACTTTTATCGAGTCATTCCTATTCTGGTCTCGACACTACTTCGTCCGTTGAGGACAAACATATCGTACCAATACAATCGTCTCAATGTAACCTATCATAAGTTAATAACTGGCTTAACATAGCTATCGCTAAGTGGTATTCCATATACCACTCAGAAATCGAGCCTATCGCTATCGATACAATGCCTCACTGCATCGATCACACAATTGGTATTGCATATACCACTCGTAATCGAGTCATTACTCGACATCACACTCCACATAGGTCTGATATCTATCTTCCAACCAACTATCCCGTATGGCGATCTTTCTTGATCCCTGCTCTAGCATTCTTCTTACTCGAGTTGGCAAAACAACTGGACCAACATGCTCTATCGTTCGCTCAAGTTCGACATTCATTCAAATCTAATCATGCCTTAGCGATCATATCAATCACATACGCAACATTCGCTTACTCAAGGCTCAACACGATATTCGGCCAACATAAATGTTCGCCTACTCCAACTCGACTTAGAGTCCAACTCGATCCGTTACTATCGCATCCACGATCTTCTAATCTCACTCGTTATAACTCGTGCAACAATTTACTCTCGATACTTAAGGTCGTTGCTCAATCTTGTCCAATATATCACTTTCCATTCGCATAGCCATACAACACGTATCCTACCATGTCGACTCGTTGCACGGATGAAACGCACGATTTACGACTTGTTGCACTCCGTGCAACCAACAACACATAACCATTCGTATTGCCACATAATACACATCGCCTCATATATCGACTCATTGTACTTCGTGCAACCGACAACACGTATCTCTTCGTACTTCATACGACCAACAACACATAACTCCTCGCACTTCGTGCGATCAACAATACGTATATCATTGCACTTCATGCAACCAACATCGCCATATTCGTTGCACTTCGTGCGACCAACATTCCATAACTCGTTGCACTTCGTGCAACGAACATTCTCCGATGGCACCCGGAGATAGCGTGATAGTCACGACATACTTGTGGCAGACGTACGCACTTAATACAGACTTATTGTACAGAACATCAAGTGTAGCATCGAGCAGATCCATGAGCCATACGGTTGCGGGAACAACATAGAGTCAACTGAATTCGATAGCGAAGCAAATGAGGGTCAAAGAGATTCATGCACGGTCCAGAGGATGGAACCGCTCTGATACCAACTTGTCATGCCCCGACCCGGAAAATCGCTCGTCCTCGCTAGATTTCACCCGAATCATCATCCTCGCTGGGACGTGATGCCGCGCGAGCCTGGAGTTAGGCTCATACAAGGCAACACAACAGGTTCACATAGTAATTATCTCAAATTGATAACATAAGCAGCGGAAGGAAACAAAGTATAACATAAGAATCTCTTTTATTGATAACAAATTTATGATTTCAATGGCTCTGAATAGCCCAATATGTATGCCAATTGGCTACAATGCTCATGATCTCTCTACCTCACAAAAGATTACATTCTTCCATACATTATACCTCTTTATAGCCACCTAGTAGTCTTCGGCCGAACATCTCCATGTCGCAAATCCGAAAGCTTATGCGGTAGCCCCTCTTGAACGCTAAGGGCTCCATGCCTCGGCGCGCCCAAGCCAAGCCCCGCCCCGAGCCAATCATAAGCTGAACCTGCACACAAACTAGTGGGGGATTAGTGCTTTCGTCCTCGCTTCGCACATGATTAAGACCCGCTCGCACCCAAACCAAACACTAAGTATTTTTAGTGAAACATGCTTCTTAATTTGGTGATCTTTCTATTTAGCCTTAGGATCAGTTTTATGGCAGCATTCAATGTATAGCAATTTATCGTAAATGTGTCCTACACTATGTTTCTGCAGCAGATACAGTTAGACATAATCTGAAACAAAAACATAGTGAATTGTGCATACCTCCGTCCCTTTTCGCCTAGACTGCAATTGTTAGAACTTACATAACCAATCATACGATTCATCAAACCAACCAACCATAAACGTAGACATATGCATAAGGGTGGCTGGCCTTGTGCATGCACCCAACTCTTATCTCAGCCCACCGGCCCTATCTATATGAAGGTCATGGTGTTTTGCACCGTAATGGACTTGGCATCTCTTATGTGTAAGCCTACGATCACTTCGATACGGGTTGCGAGCCTAATATCCGAAGGATCCCAAACTTACTGATATCATAGCTTATCACAACACTGGCCGGTCGCAAACCGTCCGAATAATGTGCACCATAAAAATCATACATAATTTTCTCCTAGGCCGAACGGTCCCGGTGCCCCGGTCGTAACAGTCTGAGGGAAGCCGTACCCGTATACGGGCAATCCGAGTCCATTGACCATGCAATATGCGCCATAGCGTACAAGTTATATATTCCAACCCATCTCGTGTTCCGTAAATATAATCCATAATCTTTATCTCAAGGTCCGACGTCATTATGCCCCAACACATCTGTATTGATGTACGACGCCCAACGGCTTAGACATCTCGAACTCATATTCAACGTGTTCCATTCATAGTTTTTCACATAACCGTGGTTCCGTTGTTACTTAGTCATTTCGTAGCTTTCGTGTACGAGGGCACGCTTAACGCTATAATCAATGTTCTAGACTTAGTGTTCAATGTTCTCGGAGCCATGCACGTGGTGCACACCTCGATATTGTCTTTCAATGTCCTACCACCACCGCCCTACCGCGAGCCGTACACTTGATGCACGTCGCTTCAATTGTTCAATGTTCTATCTTAATGTTCAACATATACTAAGAACCGTAATCGTTCGAGCCACGCTCGCTTACTTAATGATAACTTACGCACGCATACAAGGATATATTTTATTAGACATGATGGAATAGGGAGAGAGAGTCAAGAACCTGCCGATCTTAAGTCGATACGCCTTGCCGTTTCACCGAACAGAAGCTGCTCGATTCCATAACTTGCTTGCACGGCTAACTCTCTTGACTTAGCCACTCCGTTGGACTATTCGACTGATTCAGCCTACCACGCCCATGCCACGATCCGTAATCCAGCATAAAGGCATAGCCTGCACACCAGATCAACTAAAATTAGCACTTGCTCAAACGGGACTTATCCTTTGCATCGATTCGACTCATAGATTCCAATCGACTCAAAGCTTACCTTTGGCCAACGTAACACTTGCATCGATTCACATCGATACCTCATCTGGTTAACGCAACTCTTTGTGTCAACGACTCATCATAATGCACCGTACAGAGCGGGGCATTACCTAGAGGTCCCCCAGAACTGTACAACAGACTTGGATTTCCCTGAGGGCCACCACCCTCACCAAGACGATGTAGCTTCCTACACAGGGGTAGCACCCCTTTCGAGTAAGAGGAAGATGATATTCCGATATTCCCTGATGATTTCTCTATACAAGGATATGGCAGAAAGAGTATCTCTGCCATAATCCCTTCCACCTCTACCCACGTGACGACAGTCTTTATAGCCGACGATGGTCATAAAACGCCTTCTGACAGACAACGGCTAGAAGTGCTAGAAGCCATGCTCCTGTCCTTGGTCAAGTCCGTGGACGAGATCAAAGCCGCCTTGCCAACTCAACCAGTAAGGACGCCCGGACAAACAAGCTTGGGACCCGCAGTCAACGTAGACTCCAACACGACCGCCCCTCCTTTGGGTGATGATCCCTTAGCAGCATCCGTTCCTTCAGCTTCAGATGAAGCCAAGGAGGCAAGGTGGGAAGTCTAGGAGCTTCGAGCAATGTTCAATGCCCGAGACTCCTCTCAGGACCTCAGAATACGCCAGCCATATCCCGTCGCATGAAGAGATGTGCCTTTTCCACCACGGTACAAGCCATTCCATATCGATTCGTATGATGGGAAGACCTTTGCTAGTCGGTACATGACTTATTTTGAGGTCACAACCGACCATTTTTCGTATAGTGACGCCATCCTCACGCGATTATTCATCAGAGCATTGGAGGGGATCGCATTCGACTGGTACCGCAACCTTCCCGACAACTGCATTCATTCTTTTGACGGCTTCAAACAAATGTTTCTGGAAAGATTTTACGAAGTAGGGCATGATGTAACCATGTCGTCTCTCATGGACGTCGTTCAGGGAGAAAGGGAGCTAACAAGGAACTATTTCGAGCAGTTCTGCCAAACCGCAATAAAATTGCCCCATTGAAATCCTGAGTGCTCCTTGATTAAAATCTGCCAAAAGAAGCTGCTCCCTACAATTAGCCTCTTGATGGATGACGATCAGTTCAGGGATTGGACGACCTTCATCATAAGTGCTACCAACACAGAGGCAAAATTGAAGAAGGCTCGCCAGCTGGGATTACACATCACAGACGGAGAAGATAAGGGCAGTCATCCTGGTTCCACCTCCAGTAACAACAACAGTGGCGCCACCACCAACCAGGACAATAAGGGCAAACAGGCCATGGTCACTGATACGACTCCGAAGCCCGAACAAAAATAGACGGAAGGTCCGTGGCCCAAGGTTACTTACTCATAAGATAGTCATGTCAAACCTATCTTCGATATGCTCTTGCAAGGGGTAGGATCCAGCTCCCTCCACCAAGGCGCGAACCCCGAACGGCAGAAATGGAGGATCCAAAGTATTGTCACTTCTACCGCTATGTCCATTATTCTACTCAGGACTGCTTCCAATTAAAGCGGTACATCCAGAGTCTTATCGACTCTAAAGCTCTGTCAATAAACTTTGAAGAGGTTACCGCGGCGACGAACATGGTATCTATTCAGTTCGGCGACTTCCCTCCGATAAGCACTCCAGACAGGGTAATACCTGTCCCCCGAGCAATGATGGAGGTCACTAATATTCCACCCGTCCGAAACCAGACATCTGGACTGGTACCTCTCACTACCTTGCGAGGAAAAAAAATATGGGTGGATCCAGACTTGGTACCCTAAGTTACCCAGGAGGGGTCATCTCTTACCAGCAAGAAAAATGGCAGGAAGTCTAGAGCCTGCCACACAATTTCAGCCGAAGCTGAAGAAGCTGCAGCCGTTGTTACCCGGTCTAGAGCACAAATCTAGCTTACACGGGATAGTTCAGCCGAAGATCCTCAGCCGACAACGTTGCCTCCCTCTGATGTTCTAAGGCCATTTCAGCCTCCACTGGCGGATAAGTCCAAGACCAAGGAAACTCGCTTCGACAGGCCACTACCTCAGGGACTGGAGAGACCTTACAACTTCGACATATTAGCACAATTGGCTAATATGCCAGCAAATTTATCGTTATACGAGCTCCTAAGGCTCTCCAAGGATCTTCGTGTCGCATTAAGCAAAGCACTCCAAAATGCGAACGCCTACCTAGCTCAGGTCAACCCTCCAAGGCAAGACCCGCAAGCAGATCCACAGGGCAGCGATAGCACAGATGCAATACCCAATATCATATTTACTCCATATGACATGTTGATCAAGTCCAATTTGCATGATCGTCCCTTGTAATACACTGGATACATAGGCGACATCAAGGTGGATCGGATGCATATCGACCCTGGCTCGTCAATAAGCAACATCCCGAAAAGTCTGCTCCAACTTATTAGCATCCCTATGCATGGGCTAGCAGTAACTAATACTGCCATTAGCGGTTTTAACTCGAGAAGAAGCTATCCCTTAGGGAAGATCCGATTGAAGTGCCAGATTGGTGACCTGAAGACGAAAGTTTCCTGCTACGTCATAGATACAGACACCTCCTACAATATCCTCCTAGAATGTCCGTGGATACATGACTATATGATCGTGCCATCCACCCTTCACCAGTGTTTTAAGTACGTCAGTAAGTACGATTCCGTAAAAACTGAATTCGCCGATAGAGATCCCTTCAAAGAGGTTAAATCTTATTATTCATCGTAGGCTTGTCTATATGACGAATCCCAGAAACATATAGCTGACGAACTGGAGGTCATCACAGGGCCAGAAGAACCCTTTAGAAATCGTCTCCAGGCTCGCAAACTGGGCAAGGCCGTACCCCTCGTCGTAACCTTGCACAAAGAGGTGCTCGGTTCTCCTGCCTCACCTACGCAGTTGGAACCAATGGTCATCCGTCTCCCGAGATACAGTTAGGAGCCAAAACCTGTCATAGTGCCAATGGTGATCCGACTGCCGAAATCCAATCAAAGGCAACAGAAAGATGTAAGGCCCTCTGTAACACCGATGGTAATCCGATTGCCGAAATTCACTCCAAGGCGACCAGAAGACACAAAGTCCCTTGCTGAGCCGATTGTCATCCGTCTTCCCAAGATGAGCCAGCAGCAAAGTATTAATCCAACAGGCAAGTCAATACCTCAGACTGGACCCTTGGTGGTCAAGTTGCCCAAGACAGCATCCCGACCTCCAAGCTCGCAGGGGGTAGCCATGGAGGACGAAGAACTCGCCAAATATTTGGTTACACAGGTAGATAGCCCCTCTCCTGATGATGTAATTCCTGTGGACAAAATTCCTTATTTCATCAATAAGAGGCTGCCGTTAGACTATTATGAGTATGATAAGCCTAATCTGACGTATGCCGTACGGGACTGTCTAGACGTTAGCCTGCACACACGGGTGACAACCGTCCATACACCAAATCGGCTTGCTCCCATAAACGGCGCTTACTTCCCTGTCCTAGACAGAAGAGGATTGGATCACATAATCATCTTTGGCCGAAAAGAAGGTCCTCAATCTTTCACGCCACAAGAGTCTGACCTCGAACCCGACGCTGGAAGACTACCGCTCTACTTGTATAGTCCTCAAGTCAAATACTTCATACAAAAGCAGGAGTACGACATGGAGGCTGCCCCGGGTTTAAATTATGGCAGTGGTTGACGATTGCCTCTACAGCCGCCGATACCGGCAGGGAAACCTCAGGATCATTATCACAAATCCAGACGCGGTCTCGGGGATGTTACTCCACCAACAACGTCCGAAAGTTCTGATGAAGAATGCAAGGGGCACTCTCATTCGTCAGAGTCACCCATTTGTGACTCTGATAGCAGTATTGGAGATATATTTAGACAGACATTATCTGTCAATATGACATCTGCTGATAACGAAGAGGAAGACGAAGACCTACTTGAACCACTTGAGTTGGAGCCGTGGGTCCAGCAACTAGATACACAATGGGAGAAACGCTTTGAACTTCGTGATCCTCCCGCTGAGGATGAGGTTATGCAAGTTAACCTTGGCGATGAAACCTCTCCAAAGCCAATCTTCGCCAGTAAAAGTCTGACAGACGACGAGCGGGAGTCATTTTTACAACTTGTCAGAGAATACATCGATGACTTTGCCTGGAGCTATGAAGATATGCCAGGGCTAAACACCGAGATTTCATTTCATAAGCTCGACATCTATCCAGACGCAAAACCAGTCACACAACAGCAACGACAGTTTTGTCTGGACATCATGAATTCTATTGAAGCGACAGTAAACAAGCTCTTAGCTAGCGGTTTCATCCGTGAAGAGCAGCATCCAGAATGCATAGCCAACGTAGTGCCAGTCATCAAGAAGAAAAGAAAGATACAAATTTGTATCGATTTCTGCAATCTGAATGCAGCATGTCCTAAGGATGAATTCCCACTTTCGATCACTGACATAATGATCGACAATATGTATGGCTTCGAGCACATGTCCTTTATGGATGGCTTTTCAGGATACAATAAAATCAAGATGTCTTCTAATGACAAGAAGCAAACATTATTCCGAATGTCGATCGACGTATATTGTTATACGGTCATGCCCTTTGGCCTAAAGAATGGCGGTGCTATATATCAACGGGCTATGAGTGTCATCTTCAGAAATTATTTGCGTAAGACGGTAAAGTGTTACGTTGACGACATCGCCGTCAAGTGCCACTCTAAAAACGATCACTTACATGATTTGAGAACATCGTTCGACCTCATACAAGCATACAACCTGAAGATGAATCCCACCAAGTCTTTCCTGGGGGTGTCCAGCGGAAAGTTCTTGGGCTTCGTCATTACTTTCCGGGGCATTCACATAGATCCCGATAAAACAAAAGCAATCCTGGAGATGAATCCACCAAGGAACCTCCGCGAACTCCGCGGCCTTCCGGGATGACTAGCCTATATCAGGAGGTTTATATCCAACCTCTCAGGATGATGTCAACCCTTCACTCAACTCATGAGGAAAGGTGTCTTTTTTGTATGGAACGAGGAATATCAACGTGCCTTCGAAGATATTATGGAGTACCTGATGAATCCGCCAGTTCTGGTAGCCGCGGTCGTCGGAAAGCCCTTCTTGCTATATGTACGGGCGATGGAACACTCCCTCGGTGCTCGGCTAGTACAGAATAATGATGCGGGACATGAACAAGCCATTTACTATCTCAGCCGGATGATGGTAGGACCGAAACATAGTTACACCGCCGTATAGAAGGACTGCCTTACCCTAGTGTTCGTCATTCAGAAAGTATGACACTATGTGACAGGGCAGACCATCCATGTTGTTTTATGAGTTAATCCCCTCAGGGTTCTCATGACTAAGTCAGGCACACTCAGTTCTCGTCTAGCCAGCTGGAAGATATTATTATCCTCATAAGACATGGATTTTGTTCCGCAGAAGGCTATCAAAGGTCAAGCCCTGGCTGACTTCTTAGCAGCCTATCCAGGCTCAGAAACAGCCAGAATTTATGAAGAAATTCCTGATGAAGTTGTCGCCTCGAACATGACTTCGTACGACGCTATTTGGCGAATGTTCTTCGACGGTGCTTCAAGAACGGGGCCACAAGGTGATATCGTCGCTGGAGTCGGGGTGGTATTAATTTCTCCCTCTGGACTAGTAGTCAATCGGGCGTATTCTCTTACAGAACCCTGTTCGAACAATGTAGCCGAATATAACGCTCTAGTCATCAGGCTCCAACTCGAAAAAAAGTGGGGATCAAGTACATAGAAGCATATGGTGACTCGCAGTTGGTTGTTAACCAGATCCGAGGTTCATACGAGGTTCGTAACGAGGTCCTGATTCTCAATTATCAGACAGCAATTGCCATCATTACAGCCTTGGAGGGGTTATTTATAGAGCACGTTCCTAGGCTCCAAAATATTGAAGCCGATGCCCTAGCAGGTCTCTCTGATTCCTTGGCGCTTCCAAATAACACTTATCATCTAGTCGACATAATAGGCCATGAACTGGACTGCCCCAGGAACAATCTTAAACTGGGTATGAGATACTCTGCCCAGATAACCAACGACATACAAGACTGGAGACGCCCGCTTATCGACTTTGTAGTCTATGGAATTCTGCCAGAGAATGTGAAGGAAGTAACTTCAATCAGAAGACGCTCCCTCAGATTCTTCTACGATACGGAGACAAAAATGTTATATCGACGATCCTACGATGGGCTACTATTAAGATGCCTGTCAAATACAGAAGCCAAAGAAGCCTTACGTGAAGCTCATGACGGCACTTGCGGGGCTCACCAACCTGGCCCAAAATTACAAGATCGTCTTCGTCGGATGGGTTATTACTGGCCCACAATAGTAGCAGATGCGGTTGATTATACATAGAAGTACAAGGCTTGCCAGATTCATGCAGATTTCATACACTTGCCATCTGAATTCTTGCATCCGTCAGTGGCTTCTTGGCTATTTGAAGCATGGGGAATGGACATCATTGGGCCAATCACCCCGTTGTCGTCTAGCGAGCATCGGTTTATACTTGCAATCACCGATTACTTCTCCAAATAGACGGAAGCTGTTCCATTGGCAGAGGTTAAGACATCGAATGTGATTAGCTTCATAAAACATCATGTCATGTACCATTTTAGACTGTATCGTAGGATTATTCACGTCAATGGTCCGCAGTTCGTAAGCCACGCTTTTTATCAATTTTGTGACAAAAATCGGATTCCGAACATGGCCTCGACAGCATATAACCCATCGGCCAACGGTCTGGCTGAAGCTTTTAACAAAACCATAATCAAGCTCCTCAAAACATTTATGTCTACAAACAAACACGACTGGAATAAAATGCTTGGCGAGTGCTTATGGGTGTATCGTACGACAATTCGGACGGCTACAGGAAATACACAGTTCTCATTGGTTTACTATAGCGAGGTAGCCCTCCCATTGGAGACTCAGATCCCCTCACTTCGACTGGCCCTTACTTACCGGTTAACATCGGACGATAACTACCGTCGAAGGCTACAAGAGTTGGAAGCATTGGATGAGAAGCGTTTACAAGCTCAACAAAGCATAGAGCTCTACCAAGCGTGCATCTCTCGGGCTTTCAACAAAAAAGTCAAACAGAGAATATTCCAAGTCGGCGATATTGTCTTAGCTATTCGCAGACCAATGGTCATGACTCACAATACCCCCGACAAATTCCAGCCTAAATGGGAGGGGTTGTTCATCATCGAGACCATGTTCTCCAATGGCGCGTACCCTCTCGCAAAACAAAATGGAGACTTGCTCATGATGCCTATCAACGGTAAGTTCCTCATGAAATACTATGTCTAAATGACACCTTCCAACTATCCCTAAGATTGTGAGTTATATACCCTCTGGTATCGCTGAACTTACACTCCGACTTCAAATCTTCCAGATTGTTGAGTTATATACCCTCAGGTACCATTGAATTTACTCTCTGACTACTCTGAATGAATTCATATTTCATCCCTTGGTTATATCTATGAACTTCCTGGTCATAGCTTTTCTCCACCAGGAGTTTGTCTCAAAATCTATTACCCGCACCACCAGTGCGCAGAAGGGTAATAGGTCCACAAAACTTATCATAATCTATTACTCGCACTTTCAGTGCACAAAAAGGGTAATAGGTCCACAAAATTCCCCAACGGGGAAAAACAACCATGTCCATATTACCTCTGAGTTATTTTCCCGTCCATCACAAACAAATCACCCAATACATAGAAGTTCCACGTTGATAACACCTTTGAGTTGTTCTGTGTATCCCCATTTAGCCGCCTCCTACTATATCCTTATTACCTCTGAGTAGGAAGGCTTTGTTTTGACCCATATTTACTACGTCCTCATTACCTCTGAGTAAATATGTTGGTTTTCTCCCCACTTATTATCAGTACTCGTATCGCCAGTACACAAAAATGGTAATAAGTCCATAAAAATTATCCTAATCTACTACTCGTACCACCAGTGTACCAAAGAGTAGTAGGTCCACAAAATATCATTCAAATCTATTTGCTCACATTTTCAGATTCACAAATGGGCGATAGGTCCACAAAAGTTCCCCAGTGGGATGTTCTTTATCAAATACAAATGCTGTATTAGGCCCTCTAGTAAAAGCACCACAAAGTACCACAAATAAAGAATGGAGTGAACATACTATGTTTATTCAAGATCAGTTACATTTATAGGACTACATCGACAGCAGAAAGCAAAGAAAGGAAAATCTGGCAATACATAGTTTGGTTTGACAGCACTTCGTCTTCAAGCAGTTTCGTGGCCCTCGATGGAAGTCATGTTTTACTGCTGAGAAGCAAACAAAGCTGTTGAATCCCTAAGGAGCTGCTTGGAGGAGGGTAAATATAGCATGCTATTCTTCCCTCCGTATTGCGGATGCCTTAGCCCCGCTCCTCCGAAGGACCATACCTTCAAAACATGGTCCCTGATGGTGGTTTCTCCTACTTAGAGAACCGTGAAGGCAGGACGTTCATAACGACGCCTGACCACCGTCCAACTCTCCGAGGTATAAAGGCCCTTCCTACTACCTGGGGAAAACTCTTCCGAAGCATGAAGAGTCCTGAGTTGTTTGATGTGTATGCCAAAAAGGCGTTGGAAAAACTCTTCCAAAGCATGAGGAGTTTTGAGCTGTCTGATGTAGGCGCCAGAATATTGTATTTTCACTCCATCGTCGACACCAGTCCTGGAGAAGTTTGCTAGCCAGATCCCTACAAAAACATAGGAAAAGATGGATTTAGCACCAAAAAAACAAAGAACTCTGTTATGCGGCCTAGCCAGTTATGCGGCCCAGCCAAAACAGAACTCATACAGCTCAAAGTCATGAGGTCGACTTCACGAAGTACTCATGCAACATTTATACGGCTCAGTCATGTTCACGCGGCTCAATTATGAGGTGCTTATGTGGCTCAGTCATGAAAAACTCATGCGGCCCAGTACTCGTGCGGATGAGTCACGAGGCAATCATACGGCCCAGCCTTACAGTCTTTATGCGGCCCGATCATAAAGTGCTCATGCGGCACCTATACGGCTCAGTCATGAAATGTTCATATAGATCAATCTTGAGGCACTTATGCGGTTCAAGTTTGAATGAGCAGCGGTCATGCGGCTCAGTCCATGCGGCACTATCATACACAACACATATGGTCCAAATGAGATAGGGCATACACCTACCAGGCTTAAAGCAGAAGCAGTATATGACAGGCCCGTCTATGAAAATATGCGCTATGGCCATTCAAAATTTCAGTTATCGTTTGCTCACCATCCTTACTCTTGAGAGGAGGTTGCACGTCGGAATGAATGGAAGGAGCGTCTGCCGCTCTCGACAGAGAAGCAAGTCTCTTCCGTTTGGCCACCGCACCAGTCGACCTGGAAGCTTTTGGATCCATAGCAGAAAGTATGATGAAGTCGAAGAAGGAGAAGGTGAAAGAGGAAAATATTTCTCTCTCTGAATGACTCCTATTTATAGAGTTATTGAAAAGAGACTCTTCGATTCTCGAGATCATTAAGGATAAGGACGACATTTGGGGACTTTATCCCTAATAACCGTCGAACGTATCTTTGGTTCTCGAGATCATTAAGGGTAATATCGACGTTTGGGAACTTTATCCCCAGTAACAGTCTGCTTTATCTCAAAAAGAGATACACAACCGAATCAAGAAAATTAAATACAGCAGTAACAGCTGGCAGGCTCTCTGTGGCTCGAAGTGTCCCTGCGGCTCAAGATTTGTTCTGCGGCTCAGGATTTCCCTGCGACTCAAGATATCTCTGCAGTTCGAAAAAATTTCTTGCAACTTGAAGACTCCATGCGGCTTGACATATTTTTATGCTCCTTATTCAAAGTATTCTAAATTTGCAATTTGAAAACTTTGAAGGGGGTCTTGTAGAAGCATGAAAAATATGGTGTTCATGCGGATTACAAATTGCCGCATAGGTACTTTGGGCCAAACAGGTCCGCATAAAGGAAAGCCGCATGACTAGTTCAATGACATATGTGGCCCGTCGACAACCAACTGCAGAAGGAAGATATGAGGCCAAGAGGAGCAGTTCGTCTGATAAAGCTGACAAGTCCTGACAAAACTGACAAAAATGACAGCTCTTACACTTCGACAAAAATATAACACGTGAGATGTCGCCCAAAAGCAGAGTTTGTATGCCTTCATGCGGCCAGAAGGAGTGTCATCTAAGCCGTATGAACCTTATGTGGCTCAGACATATGCGTCCCCAAAATCTCTAAACTTCATGCAGCCAATCTATGCGGCTTAAATCCTTAAGCTGTGTCCGAACTAAGGAAGTTTACGACTTAAGCCACATGAGGCTCATGCGGCCCCATATGGTCGAAAACTAAGAGATCTATGCGGCTAAAAAAATGATTCCTGCGACAGGACGCGTGGCAATCTGTCATGTCCTAAACTACCCAGATTTGCTGTAACAAAATCCTAACAAATCGACAGATAGCAGCCTAAAAGCGGGTCTTCGCGTGTCAATCAGCCATGTGGCAACAGGCCATCTATGCGGCTCAACATATATTCTATTATAAATAGCAGGATGCTACACCCCTGCAAAAGGCTGGCAACCTTCAAGAAGGCAATTTCTTCAAGATCTAAAGACTACGTCAGATAGTCCACGGAGTAAGGCAGAGTTGATAGCACTTTCCCGAGCCTCCACCGTCACCCCCCAGAATCAAAACTAAACAATTGTACTTAGATTGTTTCCTCGGATTTCTTTCTAGGCTTTTCTTTGTACAAGCGAGATTGCAATCAATTTCAGTGTTCTGTAATACCTGTCTTTAAATTTTTATGGCAAACATCATACAACAGTAAGTTATACTAAAGTTAGATATTTAATATTCTAAATTGGTAGATGCGTAGAAGACCCCTAGTCAGATGCATACCCAAACTGAGGGTCACGAAGAGAATCAAAAGATATGTAATCTTTTCAGCATTGCATAAAACACAAAAATAATAGAATAGGATTGAATTAGAACTTTAATTGATTTAAACATTGTTTTGGCATATTAAAATTCTAGTAAAACAATAAAGTTCTATCTATATATTTCCAATTAAAAATTTCACATTTTTCTTAAGTAGATGCGATAATCACTTAACTGAATCAATCCTGACCAATGTATAATCAATGTTCAACTAAATAATTGCTTAGAAATAATTTTAGTCATCAAGAATGACAAGAAGGCATGAAAATACACTAAAACAAGTCGAACAAGATCATTACTTAAGGCACTCCTAGGTTTTAATAAACTTAATAGATTGGGGAAACTATTTCAATGGGATTCACATATCAGCATAGAAACTCCAAAAAAATATTATTGTATTCCCAATCAAAACGTACTACATTCTTGTTATGACTGATACCCAATTTGTTTTTATATCTAATTTTAATTGTTCGGATTAATGCATGATCAGGGGGTCAAGAGTTTGATTTGGTTTTTGCTAATGGATATAAGGATCCAATAATCATCAAACCAAAAGCCATATATACTTTTTTCTAGTTACCATTCCTCTCCGTATCATTTGCAACCCTCAAATCATTATTCATCCATTAAAATACCACACATTAGTGGGGGATTACCTGAAGCCCCTGACAAAAAATCGATTTGTCCCTAATATCCCCGATGTACAGCTCTACCCTCCGCATCACCTACCAAGGTGTCCCTAATGCCTAAAGGGAGGATGACGCTGGCAAGGCCTTCCTAAACTTCGATGTCATCCCTGTGACTTTTGTAGTATTATATTTTAGGAGTACTTTGTGCTCAAATATATTTTGTGCAAATAAATATTCATGATAGAAGATTATATTTTGTGCTTGCTAGAACAATATATATCTCCTAGAGAGAGAGGATCGAGACTAACCCAAGCTCTGTGATGTCGATCACATCCGATGCAGCAACCAAGCCCTCGATACTGATTCATCTCATGCGTGATCTGCTGACTCCTCACCCGCCACTCAACAGCAGTCGGCCAACTAATATTGTCGATTTCCCTCACCCCTATATGGAAACCGACACCCAAGCTCTGTCGACACCCCCATCCTTTCATATAGCCTTTGCCCCCATATCTATCCTATACCTTACCAGATTCGCCATCTCAAGTGCCCTCGACCCCGATTCCCCTTCGGCATAAGGAATAATAGAGAGTCCAGAAAAAAAATGGAAGAAGTTGGAGAAGAGGAGGGGAAAATTTTTGTAGTAGCACCAAATTTTGGAATAAGCGGTAAAATGAATAAAATGTTGGAATTAAAAACATGGGAAGGGGGGAAAATGAGAGAGGAGTTTTTGGTTCGGGTTGGAGGAAACTTTGGTAAGTTCGGACAATTCTATTTTTCGTTTTGCTTAATTACCATTTTATATTTTATTTTATTTTTCAAAATTTAAATCTCACATTAATTTTAAAAAAACAAACTTATCGCTATATTAAAAATAATACATGTCTATACAATTTTTTTAAAAATGGATTAAAAAATTATGATTTTGTTTTAGTTTTAGTTTTAATTTTAATTTTCATTATAATCTTAACATTAATATTAAAAATTAACATAAATATATAGATTAATTAAGTTATTCTTAATCTTAACATCGTGCCAAAATGGAAAAAATGGATGTCTTAAATAAGTTATTCTGAATCTTAATATCGTGTCAAAATAAGTTATTCTCAATTCTTAATTTTAATCTTAACATTGTGCTAAAATGGATGATGTAAATAAGTTATCAATTATGGCGCGCACAATGCATGCCGTAAATAAAACAACATTCACGGTATGCAAAGGGACGCCGTAATTCAGTTCTCATTCACGGTGCAAGAGAACGCATGCCGTAAATAAGTTAACATTCATGGCATGCAAAAATGAGTGTCGTAATTAAGTTAACATTCATGGCGCAGGAACTGCGTGCCGTAAATGCGTTTGTAATTACGGTGTGCGGGTAAAACACGCCCTAAAAAACACAAAAATTGACTCTTTTATGGCACGCAAAATTACATGCTGTAAAAGTGCGTCATTTTCGGCGCACAGGAAATGCGTGCCGTAAATTATGTGCCGTAAATGATCATTTCTCTTATAGTGATGAAATTGTTGTATAAAAGGAACCGAAATGAGAAGAAAGGAATACTAAATTGGTTGTGGAGGGAAATAAAGAGTTTAGTGGTTCTTTTCAAATTTTCTATGTCCTCCTCATAGAAATAACTATAGTATTTAAAGACCCCAACCCGCAATCAACAAAATGAATGACCATTTAATAGGAATTAAAGGCTAATAAGACCACCAACAACCAATAATTTAAATATCCATTAATAATAGGAAATAATAGTTAATAATTATTGGCCGTTTGATACAATTAAGTCGCCATATATATAGAGGTAAACTTTTTCATCAAATAAAAATTGTTGTTATAACATATCATGAAAAAACTTAGTACTAAATAGTAAATACTAATGGCAATGAAAAAGAAAATACACTACAAACTTAGAGTAGATATGTAGTTGATTACTCATTGGTCTTTTTTTTTAAACATCACTGTGTATTGTTCTTCATTAGAATCTCAAAGGAATAAATCAATTTCCAAAAATTGTCTTTAATATTTATTAATATTAGATATAAAGAAATATAGGATTATCGATGGAGTAACAAAGGCAGGCTCATCTAGCTTTAACCTTCTATTATGCTTCAGCCATTTAGTATTGAGTCAAACTTATCCGAATATATAGCTACTCTTACGAGACGAAAGAAGATTATAGTAACTCATGCAACAATAAATAAATAAGATGTCTCATCTTCAAAATCTAAGTGTCGTGTAATAAAGGTCTTGTAATTAAAAGAAAGACGTTTCACTACGTATAATCAAGTTTATTAGCATGTAATACGAGATTTAAGCCTTACTTAATAAAGTGTAAAAAGAAAGTAACTGATAAGTGGAAGATATAATTACAATACTGAAATTGCGAAGAGCATACTTGGAGGACATAGTTACAACAACAGATACTCGGGATCCGTGCACTTAGTAAAGATATCTCCTAACCATGTTAAGGGACCACTTGACATGCTAGTCCTAACTTGTAAGTAGCACATCATACATGCTATATACTATAGGGAACAAAATGCTATGTAAACGGGAAAGAAAATATTATGTTACTTACACTAATGAATTTTACCTTTGTTTTCGTCAAATATCCATACCTGTAGAAAGAATTACAATCAAAATAATGTTTATTACTTGATTGTGCAGACTCAAGGAAGGCAAAGCTTGAGAATACTTACAATTTATAACACTCTCTGATGGATATAGAAGACCAAGGAATGCCTTTTTCAAAGTAGGGCCACTTTTCTTGGATTATTTACTATAAAAAATCAAAATCAAGATGTCAAAAGCTATGAATTCTATGATGGTATTGTGAACATCCGAAACATGTTTCATCATTCGGAAAGG
This sequence comes from Iris pallida, assembly GCA_029216955.1. Taxonomy (NCBI): domain Eukaryota; kingdom Viridiplantae; phylum Streptophyta; class Magnoliopsida; order Asparagales; family Iridaceae; genus Iris; species Iris pallida. Next base: position 100,997 of record JANAVB010003800.1, on the reverse strand, counting down.
GATCTCTACAATTTATGTAGACGCCAGGATTCTTACTGATACAAATAATCTTAAAATGTATTTTTTTCATTACCAAATAATATCATCAATTACTGGATGTATTCAAAAACTTGATAATGCTATATCATCCTTATATATTCTTCAATCTTCTTGTTGTTGTTGTAGTAGCTATTATTTGTAGCTATGTAAAGAAAAAAAAATCTGAGAAAGCATGTGATCGGTATAATTATTAAAATAATTATAGACTAGTCAACATATGCACAATGTAAAGAAAACTGGTTAACATATGAACTTTCTTTTGGTGCATTCATTTAAGAAAACCTACTTCTTATAATTACTAGAACTTGTTGTTGCAGCTTTGACTTCTTCTTCTGATAAGCTATATTGAGATAACTCTATTGAAAAGTGCTGATTAACACTCCATGTAGAGGAAATTGATAGTTAGAAACATATCTAGTTTCTTGTACATAACTTAAACTAAATTAGTTGTGCTAAATTTTTTGTTATTGTGGTTTCTCTATGCATGACAAATAGGTTACTAATAACTAGCATTTCTTAGAAGTACTCTTTAAAAAATACCGCGATAAATCGTCACGTCGGTTATGTATAAAAAGAACACTACTCATTGAACACTACATCACTTAAGATAAATAGACTAACTTGTTCAAGTTTTAGGTGCAGGATATCATATTTAATTTTTCTATGATAAACAAAACATCTAAGATAATAACACGAACGATTAACTCTTAGATTGTTAGAAATATCTAATTCTTCTTCTCTAATAATCTGCAAACAAAATAAACAAAAAATAAAGTTACCGGCCTCCAGGGAAGTCGTGTACGAATCACTACCCTAAGAGTTAATCCGGATCAATGTGCAGACTTTTTCGGATGCTCCTAGTGGTAAAACTTCCGCTCTACCGGTATTTCGTCGTCGCACACAACTCGGAAAGACTGACCCTAACATAGCTCTGCCCATAGCGAGGATACGAAGAACGGAAAGAATTTTTGTAAGACAAGAATTTGGAAGAGTTTTTTTTTTGTTAATAGAGGAGATGAAAGGCTCATAATATAGGCACAAACTTTGTAACCGTTGCTTGAATCAAGGAAGTAATAGATGCTAAATAAAGGCATATAAAAATGTTGTTCATTATATTTGGACAAAATTAATGGTGTCCAACATTCAAAAATTTATGTAGGAATTAAAGTGGTCAAATGCCAAAGAATAGCAAAAGTTTCAGGGTTTTAACCCAAACCCGAAGATGGTATCGCATCGGCCCGCAGATGTGGGACTAAATATTTGTGACGAGCTTCATTTTTTGAATGAAACAAGAGCAACACCACCAACACTTTGGCAATGCCTTTTGTTTCCTATTAATGTATTTGGGCTACTGAATCCAATTAATTTTTATGATTTCACGTGCTTGGATTTATTTTAAGGACTTTCCAGTTTTGTAGTTTGATTGGGATTACATGTGAGTCAACTATTACTAATGTAATTTTGCTATGTTGTCTACTTTGTTTACCATTGAAAAATTTTGACGAAAATATTCATCAAATATCATTTACGACACGCTACATATGTCACAAAATGGTAAACATAATTTGCCAGAAATATATTTATGGCATTAAAATGACCGTTGTAAATGATCTTGCGGGAATAGCTACTACGGCGTACAAATCTACGCCGTATTTGATCATGCAGGAATATCTATTACGGCACCCAAATGTATGCCGTGAAAGAGCAACTTTTTTGTATGAGTTATTTACACAAATATTAATGCAGATTACTGTTAGGCTGTTATCAATAATAGATTTCTATAATGCTAGACTATTAATATTGGAACAGATATGATATCTAGCACCGCCGATATCGATGCAGCCTCCACCACTTGCACAACCAACACCGCTTTCACGAAAATTCAATAAGCATCTCATAATGCTGATTAGTGGTGTTCCTTCTACTTTCTACCAGTAGTCTTTGTTTTGAAAGTTTTTTATGAGTTTGCATATCATCAGCCATAGTTTGATCTTATATTGATTCATCGTACATTGTTTCATTAGACAATTTATGGTATTATATAATCTGTGATATTATGTACTTTATTTGTGATTGTTCTATATATTTTTATTTCATATGTGTGAGATTCTCACTTAATATTCGTTTGTGATATTATCTCTATGAGTTGTTGTCTTTGTGGGTGTATTTTGTTATGTAGTATAGTATTATTGTCTTTTTGAGTTATTATTGTATTTTTTTTATTTTTTAAATTAGCAACATTTAGCGACAATTATTGATGAATGTATGAAGTCATTAATATGTATCGGAACGTCATTACATGTATCAGCACATCGCTAAACGTTGCTAAAATTGATAAGTATAGCGACGTTTAACGACATTATAGATGAAGCTAGGAAGTATTTTACGCTGTCGCTACATGTCACACAGCAATGCTAATATGCTTCTTTGGAAGACTTGCCATGTCAACTCGATAACCTCCTTCCTTGCATCGCTATTTTGTCGCTATTTTGGTAAGAAAGTTTACTACCCTGCTCCGCTTAGTTCAATATGATAAATAAATGGACACCTTATGTTTTCAAACCGGGCTATGCAATGACTTTCTCGGAGTCTCATTAGGTCGAGGCAAGTCCTAATTTAGGTAAGTAGCTTAGATGAACTCATCAATTTGTATAGAACATGAAAATGTTAACTTGCTATTAGATAGAAACATGTCGTGTTTTCAAATTAGCATTTTCCATATCGATTTCACAGCTTGCGTAAGGTAGAGTTTTTCTTATGTTGCCTATGTACTATCGTCTTAGTACTATCATCTTACTGTCATAGTATGCATGATCGTATGGGTTCAATGCATGTCATATAGAATATAACACTGTTTGGGGCATTTAGTTCAATATAATTTATTGAGTTAGATTGGGAGGCTATTAAATAGTCATTCTTGAATTCAAAGGTAAGAACATAGAAGGATATTGTGGCTCTTTGGTCGCTAAAGCTTTATCCCTAGTTTAGGATGTTTAGAGGCGAGCGATGGCTCGAAGCAGATCGACAATAAAGTATTGAGTTATGAACGGATTTATGTTGAGTAGCTATGTTGTAGATTATGATATCAGTTAAGTCATGCATTTCTATTGAGTTTAGATGTTCTCGTCGGTTCATGGTCATGGACAACTTGTATTTTAGTTCCATGAACGAATAGATAGGGCACCGGGACTTAGTCCGCATAGGAGGAAGAAGGGATAGCTGAGCGAGTTAAAGCAACGGAAGATTTGGGAACTTATGTAGGGGCTAGCTACCTAAGTTCGAAGGATCGTTGTTTATCTTAGCTATGTCCAAGATAGTGGGGCTAGCTACATGCAGTACAACTATTAAGCCTAAGGTTTGGCTTCTATACAAACATGAGTTACGATGCAATAAGGTGATATTATGTTTCAATAGCGTGGCACTAATTTTATATGTTACAAAAATTGTATTGTTATGATGAACAGGGTAGGGCAGACAGTATGTATGGGTAAGTTAAATTTTGATGCATAACATGGTTACGATCTTGGGTTACAAGTAGACTGCACTAATATACACCATAACACTGATCCTAAAAAAAGATTAGAAAGACCACCTAATATTGTGTGTACACACTAAAATAATGTATTAGTTTTGTATGGACGGATAAGAGGCCTCCCTACCAATGCATTTCTATATACTGATACCCTATCAGTTTGTATGCAGGTTTCAGAGAAAAACTCGTTCTGTGTGGAGCTCGCTTGGACGCATTTAGGCATGGAGTTTCTTGGCATTTCGAGGCGCACGACCGTGTTGAAGACTTCACTTGTATAATTGACATAATGTATGAACATCACCTTCTACATTTTTCTCAAGTTGTAAGCCTCAGGGTATGAGTGATTGCGTTCAGAGAGAGAGAGAGCGAGAGTGTGTGATTGTAATCTTAGCTTTGCTCCCTTAAAATCTTATGTTCAATATCAATAAAGAGAACGATTTTATACATAATATTATGTTATTCAATTTTTCTACTTAGGATTTCTGTGCAACTCGATCGATTGACTACTCAATCGATCGTTTCAGTATTTGCCTTATGCGAAAGAAACATAGGCTCACACGACGTCACGCCCAAGCGAGGACGATAGGTTCTACAGAATCAAAATGTGACAAAACGATGACTAAATATAAGTAGCTAAATTAATGAGGCTTCTTATCAGATGTTGCCCAAAGTTGCTATGCCTAGAAAATCTAGCAACATTGTAGGAGTCTGCTAAATATGTCGTAAGTGCGATGTTTAGTGATTTAGCAACTAACTGTTATGTGATTCATCATAAATGTTGCTAAATGTGTCACTAAAGGCGTTTAGCAACATTTATAAACATTAGCAACATTTCTTAACATCACTAGTTGGACTTACTTTAGTAGTGGATATCGTCATGAAGATTTATCACCTATATCCTTCGTTGATCCAAGAGGATCTCCTATTAGGTTTAAGCATTATTTTTAGGATTATCATTCTTATTCCTAAGTTTTCATATCAAGTTATTACACCTAACTTTTAAGATTGTTCTTTTCTAAGATAAGTATTCAATTTATTTTTTCCTAGATAAGATGTTTATTTCTTTCTGTCAATTTTTTTCAATTATGGAAAGTATTTGGGATAAGTTAAGAAGTTAACTTAGTTTTATGACGTTTATTATTTGTAGTTATAGTATAAATTAATAGATTTTGGAGGTTGCCTATGAGAAAAGGAGATCATGAATGACTATTTCAATCAATTCTCTCCTACTAAAAAACATGTCTGCTCATTGTCACGAGCTTAATATTTTAGGCTATAGTTTGACCCGTGCGGCGCACAAGCTTCCTACTCGAAGCCTCGTGCTAGACTGTGTAGATCGACGGCGGGATGAGTCTGTGCCTGTGGTATTCTCCGGGTTGGGATCGTTAGATGTGGTCAGATCTCGAGAATGCTGAAGGCGACCACGACCACTACCACCAGCACCACCACCACGACCACGCCCACGACCAGGACCACCAGCACCACCACCAGCACCACCACTACGACGAGTGCTAGCCACCATGACCTATAAATAGAACACATAAACATAATTAACAATATAGAAGTATAAATAAATATAAAAATAAAGTAAAATATATACACTACCTGTATGGCGACGAGTGACGCCGTGACGAAAAGGACTAGGAGTGCCATCTACAAAAAGATAATCATACAATAGGTAAAAAATCATATAATATATATACCACCATGACCTATTTTTAATATATACCGATATTTAATCTAATCATCGTCATCATCTTCATCCTCGTCCTTGTCTTTATCTTCATCCTCATCCTCATCCTCATCATCGACTTCATCTGTATCCTCATCCTCATCAAGTTCTTCTTCTTCTTCTTCTTCAGCCTCAATAATTAGGACAAGACGCCTCTTTCTCCCCTGGTTGACAGCTAAGTCTTGTGTATCAACCTCTTCCTCCCCTCTATTTTCCTCAACAATATCTTCAATATCCATGGTATCCGACTATTGTCCCAAGTATTGGGGCTATTCGATCTGGTCCTCTTGGTATGCTGTGTCTCCAACGTTGAATGTATTTCTAGATTTAATCTTGCATACTGTCCACCAGTCAAATCGATCTCTACGACATCTTGGGTAGCTTGTATAGTAGACTTGAATAGCCTGATATCTCAAACGTGTCGGACCCTCTATACCTCCTACAATGATTTATATCGACGAATCCAAATTGTTTATCGATTCTCCAACCGATATTTGGTGTCGTATCGAACCACTCACATTTGAACATCATAATATGTATATCGTATGGGGCAGTATATTATAAATCTATAATATCCCAAAGCACTCCATAATAGTCAAAGTCTGGCTCGTCGTCATAGATGGTGCCTCTTATGCAAATACCGGAATCCTTGGTACTGAAGCCGTCATTGAGAAATTTGGCATTTATTGCATTTTGAGTTGCCTTAAATTTGAAGCAATTAACGACATAGCCTGGCCAAATCTTTGCATGCTTCTTCGGTCCCAATGCCAAATAACGAATGCTCTCATTTGTGAGTGTTATTTCAGGCCATAAAACCTGTAAATAAATATTGATAATTTAAATATTTTAACTGTATATATTTTAATGGTAGCCGCATAACATATTATCTCAGTTACTTATGTATTTGCGAAACCAGGGCAGAAAGGTACAATCAACCTATCTTTGAAGTCCCTTATCGGTAATATCAGGTGTCCTTATTTTGACTTCATCTCTAAATACACTGTTAGAGAGAATAAAAACAAATGTAGTAACTTACTTCACCAAATTAGAGATTATAACGAGTGTAAGTTTAGTCACTTACTTCTCCAAATCTCTCACTTCTTGTATGTCACAATTTAACAAGACATATCGGTTAGCGGCAACATACTCATCGTCAGTCAACCACTGTATCTTACTAGCCCCAATAGGCTTGCCCCTTACATTGAATATACCTCGACCTCCATCCTTAATGTCTTCGTCATTCCTTTGAGGTCTATTTCGATTTGCCTGGACATGGGTATCGAAATAAATGGAGCAGAAGTTTGATATCTCATCGATAAGATATGCTTCGTATATCGAAGCCTCTATATGAGCCTTGTTGCCAACTTTCTCCTTTAGATGGTGTAGGTACCTAGAGAGACAAATTATCTTAAGAATTAATAATGAATTATAAAATCCACTTAAATTCTACTTAAATTATATTAATTTTTATTTACCTTTCAAATGGGGACATCTATCGATAATGAACAGATGCACCGACATGGCTTTGTATGCTAGATAAATCAGTAGATGCTCCATTTTGTCGAAGAAGCCCGGTAGAAATATTTTCTCTAACTTACAAATTGTTAAGACAATCTTCTTCTCAGGTTCAAGCATATGTTGCGCCGTCAACTTAGTTGAACAAATATCTCTGCAAAATGTAAATAGCTCGGCCAACGGAACCCATACAGCAGAAGGCAACAACTCTCTCAAAGCAATGTACAGTAATCTTTCCATAAACACGTGGTAGTCGTGACTCTTCATTCCCATTAGCTTGCGTTCATTGAGATCAACGCATCTAGACAAATTCGACACATAGCCGTCAAAAAATCTTAAAGTAGATATCCACTTGTCGATTATTAATCTATCTTCCTTGCTCAATGTGTATTACGCAATCGGCTTAGTTAATTGTCCACCAGCTCCCCTTTGTATCATGTTTAGATAAGAACGCTTGCATATCTCGGCTATGTCTTGTCTTGCTTTTGCATTGTCCTTCGTCTTTCCTTTAATATCCATGACGATATTGAAGACATTTTCAAACACATTCTTTTCGATATGCATGACATCAAGATTATGTCTTATAAGATTATCTTTCCAATAAGGCAAGTCCCAGAAGATACTCCGTTTGGTCCAGTTATGGCTTTGTCCGAACTCCTCGACACGATTGTTCGATGGATCTTCCATTACGGTGGACAAATCCTTTGCATCTTCCCAAATATCGTATCCCGACAATCTGGCAGGCGGATGAGAAAATTCTTGTTTTCCAGCTCTGAACGCGTACTTGTTCTTTCTCCAAGGATGACTCGCGGGCAGAAATTGATGGTGACAGTCAAAGAAAAAAGTTTTTCCTCTATGCTTAAGATGGAACACCTTACTATTTTCCATGCATATCGGACAAGACATGGTGTCGTGAGTACTCCATCCCGACAGCATACCGTATGATGGAAAATCATTGATTGTCCACATCAGTGAAGCTCTCATCTGAAAGTTATGTTTCCTGAAAATATCATAGGTCGCAACGCCGATCTCCTACAGTTGTTTCAACTCATCCACCAACGGCTATAAATATATATCGATATTCTTCGTCAGATTTTTGGGACCGGGTATGATAGCTGTTTAGAACATATAAGGAGTCTTCATACACATCCATGGTGGTAGATTGTAAGGGATAAGAATGACCGGCCAGCAGGAGTATTGAGATCCCGATTGCCCGAAATGGGTGAAGCCATCAGAACATAGCGCCAGACATATATTTCTAGGTTATGTAGCAAAATCTGGATGACACAAATCAAAATATTTCTATTCCTCTCCATCCGAAGGATATGACAATTCTCCATCGTCCTTTGTGCGTTCTTCGTTGTGCCACGTCATGTGTTCTGCTGTATTCAGAGACATATACATCCTCTGCAACCGCTTCGTGATCAACAAGTAATGCATATACTTATAAGCATGTCATTTTCTAGTTGACTATCCTTTTACCTGTGCTGGCTTATAACGATCCGCATTACAGAAGCTACAACTTTCTATGTCCTCATTCTCCTTGTAGTACAACATGCATCCATTGCGACAATAATCTATCTTCTCGTACCCCAGTCCCAGTTGTCGGACCATCATCTTTGACTTATAGAAGTTTTTTGGGAGCTCTTTTGATTCCTTCGGTAACACCTCCTCGATTAGTTGTGTGATCCGATCATAGCAAGCTTGTGGCAAGTTAAAATTAGACTTTATGTTCAACAATCGTATCGTCTCTGACAGTACGGAATGAGTCTCACAACCAGGATATAGAAGAGTATCTGCATCCTGAAACATATCATAGAGCTTCTTCGCCTCGGGATTAGGATCCTCCGGATCAAAATTAGGCCATGCCGTATCGTACACCATATCTCGTGCAAAGTTTTTGCAGGTCTCCATAATCAACAGAGCATCCGTCATCTTCGATAACAAAATTCGTTGCAGCATTATCATAAAAAGAATAAGTAGCAGCTTCTGTAGCCTGTCTTCCCGCATATAGTTCACCTTGTGATGACCACAGGCCGTAGTCACGTACGAAACTCTTACGGGTCAAATGATCTCTCACAGTCACCACTTCTTTATAACGTCTATTGCGACAATTACCACATGGATACTTGATTTTGTTAACGTCTATGTACTGAGCTTTGCTGATGGCATACTTTAGAATATAATTCCACGCCTGCCTGAAAATTATCACTCATACCTATTATGCTCTCGTGTTATCGTTTGTATATCCTTGTACGATCAATAAAGTAATGATCGATCACAGATTGGATGTGAAAATCTGCATCGTAAGACAAAGTAAACAGAATTATAATTTAAAATATATAGTCCGATACCGACCCCCCTCCACTTCGTCGCTCTACTTTCCCTGCTTCTCAAGAAGGCCCCCTCTCTGACCCCCCTCTACTTCCATGCTTCTCATTCGACTCTCTCAGCCTCCTATTATGCATCATATGATATCCACCTCAATCAAAGCATAGATAAGTATAAAAAATATTAATGTTAACCAAGGTTCACAATATCGGTATCAGAATCGGTATCACTGTGAATCTAATGGCTTCCTCTGCCAGAGCATAATATACAAATGTGAAGCAGAGCTTCACATCCAAAATATTAGAAGGAAAAAAATTTCGATTGCCTATCACAAGTCGAAAACTATTTACTTCTAATATTTTGAATATGAAGCTCTATTTTACGTTTATATATTATCCTCTGGTAGAAGAAGCCATGAGATTCATGGACCGATTCCAATACCGATACTGTGAATCTTGCTTAATATTAATCTTTTCACACTTGTCTACGCTTTGGTTGAGACGAATATCTCATATAATGCGGAATATGAGGCCTCATGACCCGAATGAGAAGAAGGGGAGTAGGGAGGCTCACTCTATACAAAGTACTATGATATACACTCTTACTTATGCAAGTCTTTTGAGGCAATCAGCGTTATACTAGATTTCCGAAATAATCTATAACTCTGATAGGCCCAAAAGACTTGGCATTAGTAAATTTAATTTTCAACACTACTAAGATATCTTATATATATCCTTCTAGGATACTCACTCTATACCAAGGTTTGCAGTATCGACAAGGTTCTAAATGGCGGTAGGCGGTGCGTGGCGGAGAGAGTTTGCCTACCGCCTAGACAACGCCTAGACAACGCCTAGACGCCGCCTAGGCGATCAATACCGATAATCATAGAAATAGTCCGATACCGATACCGATTCTTAAACTCATATGATTAATAGCCCGATATCGATATTGATTCTAGGGTTTTAGGGTTTGGGTTTACATACCAATACTCATAAAAATAGTTCGATACCGATACTCATATAAATAGTCCGATACCGATCTGATACCGATACTCATAGAAATAGTCCGATACCGATATCTATACCGATACTGATTCTGATACTCAACAAAATAGTCCGACACCGATACCGAAGTAAACACATCAAGTTCTTAGATCGACAACAAATAACAATAAGTATATCACTGTAGTAAACACATCAAGTAGTAAATACATAAATATATCTTAGTAGTAAACACATCAAGTAAACCCAAGATAAGTAAACACGTCAAGTAGTACTCAACGACCCAACCCCCTTCCCCTAGCTCCCCCTACCCCCGGGCCCCCACCACCCTCCTCCTGCCCCCCCCGACCACCAAGATCCCTCGGCCCCCCTCCGTTCGCCTACCCCCCCACCCCCCGCGACCTCCCCACCCGCCGACCACCACCCCCGGCCGAGCTCCTACCCCCCCTCTCCTCCCCCCTACCGCCAAGACCCCCCGGCTACATGACCTGCAGACCCGCCGTCCCACCCTAAACCCCCTTCCCTCCGAGCACCAACACCCCCTGGCCCACCTCCCTCTACTCCCCTCCCCCCCCGCGACCTCCCCACCCGCCGACCCCCCTCCCTCTGGCCCCCCTTCCTTCACTTCTCTAAACCCCCCTCCCCCCGCTGCCACGATTCCCCCCGCGGCATGCACCCTCCCACCTAACCACTAAGAGAGAGAGAGAGAAAGAGAGAGGGAGGGAGAGAGAGAGAGAGTGGGAGAGAGACATACCTGAGTGAGAGAGAGAGAGAGAGAGAGAGAGAGGTGAGAGAAAATTTTGGGGGGATGAAAAATTTCCCCCCGTCGGTTCGTTTTATGTTAGGGTACAGTATTTAGCGGCTGATATATCCATCGCCGTCGCTATATCCCCGCTAGTTTGCCGACGGATAATCCGTCGCTATGTGGTCGCCAAATTTTGTGCCAATTTTTTCTAACATTTTCCCGCAAAATATTGACAACTGGGCGACGATGTAGTAACGGGTTATTTGTCCGTCGCTATATATCCGACTATATAGAGACAGATTTCTGACCGAGATTTACCCTTAAAATTAAAAAAAATAATTGGCTACAATTCGATGGAAAACCATCGATGTTTATTCGGTAGTCCGTCGCTATTAGCGACGGAATACATCCTGTAGAAGCATGGAAAAGGACAAGAAAAGTCCATGCGGCTCCAAACAGAAGGAGCCTTATGCGGCTCAAGAACCCTTCGGGTCTTATCCGGCTCAGAAACTCTACAATAGCTCCATGTGGCTCAGGCAAAGACACGTGGCCATACGCTGTCCGCTTCTACAGCTGGCCATAAAGCAGCCTCCCAATTAATTGTACTGATAACTGCTCTGACACAATGAATGATAGCTCTGACGCAATGAATGACAGCTCTGCCATAAAGCTGAAATAATGATGGCGTGCCCCTTGGAAAAAGAAAAGAATCTTCTATAACTGACAGGATCCGTCAAGTCCCAAGCACCCCTATGCGGCTGCATCCTTCATGCGGCTGCATCCTTTATGCAGCTGCCACCTTCATGCGGCAGCCCTCGTCATGCGGCTGCCTACTTCATGCGGCTGCCACCTTCATGCGGCTGCATCCTTTATACGGATGTCCTCTTCATACGGCTGCCCTCGTCATGCGGCTGCCTACTTCATGCGGCTGCCACCTTCATGCGGCTGCCCTCGTCATGCGGCAGTCTCCTTCATACGGCTACCTTCTCCACGCGGCTGTCTCCTTCATGCGGCTGCTACCCTCATACGGCTGCTACCTTCATGCGGTTAGGATAGTAGGGGCCACCCGTATGTGGTTCACTTAGAAATTGCACTCATGCGGCTCTGTCACTACATCCCACTCACGACAGTTGAGACACATGGCGGTCCTCGCAACAGCTGAGGCACGTGGCGTTCTTATCCCCTAGGAATTATGTCTGCTAGCAAATCATAACAAACTCAGATTTGTAAAAACCATCATAATTATCCCAAATCAAATCAGATCAGACAAATCGAACACGTGGCAGGTGATTCGAGCCTATCAAAATTCATGGCAATCAACATTAATTACCCATAAGATTTGGTGCAATCCAAATTAATTGCCCAAATTCGTTGCAATCAAAATTAATGGTCCACATGATTTGCCGCCGACTTTTCAAGGGGGAATCATCGCAAACCCTAATGATTACACCCCTATTTCTATAAATAGCAAGGTGCCATTCCCTTGCAAACCACCTGGAACCTGGAGAGACCTGAAAAGAGAGCACAAAGAGACAAAGGCACGCACAGAGGATTCTTTCCGGGCATCCCGAGAGTATTTCTTCACCAGAGCCAAGGCTACGTCCGATCGTCCAAGGAGTAAGGCAGAGCGGCGTCGCTTTCCCGAGCCTCTACCGTCATCCCCCAGAATCAAAAATAAACAATTGTACTTAGATTGCTGTACCTAGGCTTTCGTCCCTAGGCTTTCTTTGTACGAGCGAGTTTGTATTGTGAGTCTAAGTTCAGTCCTCCTATATAATTATTCTGTACTTTTATAATAAATGGCAAATAAGATGGCGACTCTGTTGGGGACAAACTTCTCTACGACTAAGGAGTTGGTGATGCAATCGGACGCAGCCAAACTTGGCTCCACTCAAAAAATATTGGTCGCCCGGTTCGATCAGCAGGCATTTGAAGAAATGCTCTCCGATGGGAGCGCTGGCCCGGTCCAACGGCGAGCCCGTACGAAGAAGGCCCGCAGGGAGTGGAGGTCCAAATCATTCGCTCCTCCCCAAGCTCTCTAGGGAGTACTCTCTGTTGCACAAAACGGCAAAAAAGACCCTCTTACGGCTCCACTTCAGACCATAGAGGACTCTGCTGTCCCCAAGTCCGACAGAAGAAAATACTATAATACTGGACTTGCAGGGGCAAAGAGGAACTCCATATGGTCCGAGCCGCATAAAAGTACCAGCAGCATGAAGAAGGCTCATGCGGCCGCAACTGCCAACTACATGGAGAAAACTCATGCGGCCACAAAAGTCAGCCGCATGCAGAAGGCCCATGCGGCCAGAACTGCCAGCTGCATGCAGGCAGCCTGTACGGTCATGACTTCCAACCGTATTCCGGAGGTTCATGCGGCCACCACTTCTAGCCGCATATAGAAAGCTCATACGGCCACAAAGAATAGCCGCATGCAGACAGCCTGCACGGCCAGTAATCCCAGCCACATACCGTTTGTACCATGCGGCTCACGGTCAGTCTTCGATCACCTCTCATGCTGTCCGGACTCTAAGTGCGCCTAAGAACATGTGCCAGACTCTCTGTGGCACCATTTGGACTCTTCCTACTATGCACCCTCGGGTGCTAGAGTGAAGAAGTCTAGGACAGCACGAGCTCGGCGAGCTCATTCAGCTGTCCCAACCTCTGACCATACGAGCGCTCCGCTTACTGTTTTGCCGGCCTCCGATGGAAAGTTGTACCGAACCACTCGAGTCCAGCCCCCGACGGTAAACGGACAGAGTGGTTCCCAAAAGTCTCTCAACAATCTAGGAGCAAACATGGTGCCAATACACTCGGATGCTCGGGTTTCCCAGGTTGCTCGAGATGTATCTGACTTGCGTGACGTGATCTATCACAAATGTAAATAAATAGAAGAAGCATCGGTGTACAGAGAGTCCTTCCCTGGACATCACTGCACTCAAGTCATTCTCAACTGCTGTTGCAGCAAGGCGACGACACAAGAGGAGCGGCGATCCGTCTTCCAACGACTGCAACACCCAGGCTCAGGAGACGAGGCACTTCTCGTCGCCTCCTGCAATTCTGCTCAGAGGATCCCTGAAAGCGGGAGAGGAAAGAAAACAAACGTCTCCAGCCCTAAAATATCAACCAAGAAACTTTCCTCTAAGCGGTTGTCCACGACTGCCACAGGAGGAGTTTTTCAAGGTACTCGCTCAAAGATGAAATCTACCGTGCTTGGAGAATCGTCGTCCACATCTCTGGATGGCATTTGAGCTGGGGGAAGCACTCCTCCAAACATCCGCGAGAGCCTAGTGTTCCAAGAAGATAATCCAGGGGAAATAGTTTCTCCAACAGACGCAACAGATCCCGACGTCCCCGAGGATGTCCGCAACTCACAAGATGAGAAAAGCTCTGAAGCTGGGGGTACCACTCCTTCTGAGTCCGAACCAGAGGAGAACATTCCCACATATCCTGACAACTTCTCTGTAGAGAGGTATGACTCAGAGGGCACGTCCTCCACCGTCCCTTCCATCTCTCCTCATGTGAGGACGGTATTCATGACAGACAGCAACCAAGATGGTTCCAGTGATCGCCAACGCATCGACACTCTGGAGGCCATACTATACGTCTTGGTAAAGTCTGTGGATGAGATCAAAGCAACCCTTCCAACTATGCAAGGGAGGATGCCTGGCCACACAAACTTGGGTCCCGCAGTAAATGCGGACTCAAACTCCACTGCACCAAACCCGGGCAACAATCCTCCGACAACATCGGCTCCCACTGCTGCAGACGAGGCCAGGGAGGCAAGAAGAGAGGTCCAGGAGCTTCGGGCCATGTTCCACGCCCGAGAAAATTGCCAAGACCTCAGGATAAGACAACCGTATCCTATTGCATGGAGAGATGTGCCCTTCCCACGAAGATATAAACCATTCAACATCAATCCATATGATAGGAAGACATCTGCAAGCAGTTACATCACCTCTTCGAAGTCACAACCGACCACCTGCCTCATGACGATGCCATCCTCACACGGTTGTTCATTGGAGCGTTGGAAGGGTCGTCTTTGATTGGTACCACAACTTGCCGGACAACTGCATCCATTCCTTTGCCGACTTCAACCGTATATTCCTGTAGAGGTTCTACGAAGTAGGACAAGATGTGATGATATCCACCCTTATGGACGTTGTCCAGGGAGAAAAGGAGCTGACAAGGAATCGTCAAACCGCGATGAAGTTGCCTTCCGGTAACCCCGATTCCTCCTTGATTGAAATTTGCCAAAAGAGGCTGCTTCCCACAATCAGCCTCTAGATGGGCGAAAGTCAGTTTAAGGATTGGAAGACTTTCATTATCAGTGTCACTAGCGCAGAAGACAAATTAAAGAAAGCTCGCCAACTGGGATTCAACGTCTCGGAAGGAGAAGATAAGAGCAAATGCCCTAACACCAATAGCAACAATGGTGGTAACCTCTCCAACAATCGAGACAACAAGGGGAACAGGCTATGGTGGCCGACACAGCTCCGAAGCCTAAACCGAAGCCGGCAGAGGAGTAGTGGCCTCAGATGACCTATTACTTCGAAGACAGTCATGTTAAGCCCATCTTGGACATGCTCATACAAGGAGGTCGAATCCAGCTCCCTTCTCCAAGACATGAACCTCGTCCTGCCGAGATGGAAGGCCCCAAGTACTGCCACTACCATTGCTATGTCCATCATGCTACACAAGACTGCTACCAACTGAAGCGATACATCTAGCATCTCATCGATTCTAAGGCCTTGGCCATTGATTTTGAAGAGGTAACTGTAGCAGCCAACATGATGTCAGTACAATTTGGCAGCCTTCCTCCGAGAAAGACTAAAGATGGAGTAGTGCCCGTCCCCAAGGCAAAAATGGAAGTCGCTAACCTTCTACCTCCCCGAGACCAGGTTGCCGGTCTAGTACCCCTTACCACATCACGAGGGAAGGTCATGTGGGTCCACCCAGACTTGGTACCGAAAGTAACTCAGTCCGTACCATCCGCTTCCAACAAGAAGAAGAGTGGGAAAGTCAGGTCATGCCGTACAATCTCGGCAGAGGTCGAAGAAGCTACTGTTGTTGTTATTCGATCCGACGCACAAACCCAACCTCCACCGGGTAACTCGACTGAAGATCATCAGCCGATAGCTGCTGATGCCCCAGGACCTTCTCAGCCTTCGACGACCGACAAGCCTAGGTCGAAAGAGACTCGCTTCGACAAGCCACTCTGAAAAGAGGTGCCTCAGGGGCTGGAGAGGCCTTACAACTTTGACAGCTTGGCACAATTGGCCAACACAATGGCCAAATTGTTACTGTACGAGCTCCTGAGACTTTCCAAAGACGTTCGCGTCGTATTGAGCGAGGCACTCCAGAATGCCGATGCATATCTGGCTCAGTCCCATCCCACTGGAGAGAACTCGCCTGCAGATTTCTATGACAGCGCTTGCACGGGTGCAATGCCCAACATCGTCGTCACTTCGCAGGATATGCTCATTAAAATCAACCTGCACGATCGTCCGTTGTATTACACTGGATACGTCGGTGACGTAAAGGTGGATCGGATGCACATTGATCCCGGTTCTTCCATAAGCATCATCCCGAAGAGTCTGTTGCACCGTCTTCGCATCCCCATGCATTGCCTGACGCCGACAAGCACCGCCATCAGCGGTTTCAATTCGGGCAGGAGCTACCCGATCGGAAAGAAGTGACTTGTTATGTCATAGATGCAGTCACTTCCTATAATATTCTCCTGGGGCGTCCTTGGATACACGATTACATGATCGTGCCTTCCACGCTGCACTAGTGCTTCAAGTATGTCGACAAGCACAGCTTCGTGAGAATAGAATTTGTCGACATCGATCCCTTCAAAGGGGTCGAGTCTTATTACTCAGACTCCTGCCTGTACGAGAAATCGAAGAGGCACCTTGTCGAAGGAGATATACAAGCTCAAACTGAGACGGCAATAGGATCAGAAGAACCTCTGACGATCCACCTTCATGCTCGCAAACCTGGCAAGACCGCACCCCTTATGGCCGCTCTGCGTAAGGATACAATCAGTCTCTCTGCACAAGAGGGGCAAATGATAATCCGACTGCCAAGGTCTGGCCAAGTGCCAAAACCCACAACGGAGCCACTGACAATCAGGTTGCCAAGAGCTGGCCAGCCACAAACAGAGAAGCTCAAACCCTCTGACAAGCCAATAACGATAGGTCTTCCCAAGATGAATCGCCAGCCCAATGCGAAGTCGGGGACTTCTATCGAGCGAACAACTACCCGCCTGGCATTAAGCGCCAAACAGGAAGTCGCTAGTTCGCCAACGACTCCACATTCTGCCCCACCAGCGGAACCCTTGATGATTAAGCTGCCCAAGTCATCCTCTCAGTCTTCATTTATACAAGGGGTGGCCGAAGAAGAACCAGAATTGGCCAAGTATGTGGCTGCTCATTCTGATATTTCATCCACAGACGATGTAATTATAGAACCCTAGAGGGGGGGTGAATAGGGAAATAAAATATAAACTACAACAATTGATGCAATAAAGACAATTTAAAGTAAAGAGTAGAAAGATCAAACGCAAACGCAAGGATGTATCCTGGTATCCTCTTTTGAGGCAATCCAGTCCCGGAACTCTCTCCGGCTTTAATCCACTATTATCCAAATAGTACACACGAGTTTGGATTCGAAGAACTCGCCAACTTCAACACGAGTTTGGATCCGAAGACTCGCCAACTTCTACACACGAGTTTTCTTACGAAGGCTCGCTAACTTCAAACAAAAGAGAATGAGAACTTGTTGATCTTCTAACACGTGAAGATCGAAATGTACAACTCTTTAATACTCTAGCACTTTGGGAGAGGATGACAATGAAAAGCTTTGAAGAGTATTAATGGTGGAGCTCTTGGTTGTTGGAAAATTTATGGAAGAGTTGGGTGAGGAAGCTCAAGAGAGAGAGAGCTTCCTTTTATAAGAAAACCAAGAGTAGGTGGCATTTAATGCTCTGAAATGCAGGCAGACCGGCATGTCGTCGGTATGCCGCGGCATACCACCGGTATGCCGGCCAAATAGTAACGGTCATAATTATGACCGTTCAAGAGCATTAAATACGGCCATTAATGCGTGTCAGACCAAATCGAAAACTAAGTATTCGAAATTTGGTATACCGTCGGTATGCCGGAGCATACCGTCGGTATGCCGATAGAATGTCACAAAAAGTTTAGAGCTGCTAGAAACGGCATGCCGCCGGTATGCCGCAGCATACCGTCGATCCAAACTCGTGTTGAAGTTGGCGAGTTCTTCGGATCCAAACTCGTGAGTACTATTTGGATAATAGTGGATTAAAGCCGGAGAGAGTTTCGGGACTGGATTGCCTCAAAAGAGGATACCAGGATACATCCTTGCGTTTGCGTTTGATCTTTCTACTCTTTACTTTAAATTGTCTTTATTGCATCAATTGTTGTAGTTTATATTTTATTTCCCTATTCACCCCCCCTCTAGGGTTCTACAATTGGTATCACAGCCTCGTTCTCTTGATTTGGATTTACACCCTTGGGTGATCCATGGCCTCTAACCCTAGCATCAACACGTTTTACAATGAGGGACACTCCACAAATAGGCCTCCCCTATTTGATGGTACCAACTATAACTAATGGAAGATTAGGATGGGCATTTATCTCAAGTCCATAGATTTCGATTTATGGGATTGCGTGATAAATGGCCTTCCTACTCCTTCCAGAGCTATTAAAGATATTGCTTCTGACACCCTTCGGGAAACACTTGCCGAAAACATTAAGAAGCTTGCTTGTCGAGATGCCAAGGCAATGAATGCTCTTTACTGTGCCCTCGACAGTAGTGAATTCAACCGGATCTCTACTTGCAAGACTTCCAATGAGATTTGGATGTTACTTGAAGTCACACACGAGGGAACTTCACAAGTGAAGGAATCCAAGATCAGTAGACTCACGCAAGAATATGAGTCTTTTAAAATGAAGCATGATGAATCTATTGCTAGCATGTTTACTCGTTTTGGTGACATTATTAACCCTCTCTCTTCTCTTGGAAAGGAATATCCCGCTCATGAAAAGATAAGGAAAATTCTTAGAGGATTGACGAAAGCTTGGAGTCCTAAAGCTACCACAATCATTGAGGGGAACGATCTAACCGTCATGAACCTAGAGACCCTCATGGGTAAGCTAATGACTCACGAGCTCGACATGAAAGATCAAGAGGAATCCTCCATTCAAGAGAAGGAGAAGGAGAAGACCAAAGAAAAAGAGAAGACTCTCGCTCTCAAAGCTTCAAGGTCCTACTCCAAGGATAGCTCCGACGACAATGAGTCGGATGACGATGAAGAAATAGCTCTCACAGCTAAGCACTTCCGGAAGTTCCTAAAGTTCAACAAGGCCAACCGCTCTAAACGGGACAATAAAGAAGACCCGACGTGCTATCAATGCAGAAGACCCGGACACATCAAGAGGGATTGTCCGATGATACGAAAAGACTCAAGCAAGTATGAGAAACCTAGCAAGGGAAGCTCATCCTCTAGAAAGTTCGCCAACACTAGCATTTGGTGTGAAAGCGACGCGAGCGACTCCGACAACGACAAGGAGTGCGAACACAATGCCAACGTCTGTCTCATGGCAACCGATGAGGTACTTGATGATTTTTCTTTAAACACTCTTACCTATGATGATTTGGAGAAAGCCATTCTTGAGTTACATGAAGAACACAAAGGTGTTCGAAATAAATACAAGAAATCTCTCGAGGAGGTTGAGGCTCTTCAACTTGAAGTAGAGAGGCTCTCAAGCATCATCATTGATGTGAAGGGAAAATCTCCTATTTCCGACACGGATGAAATAGAGTCTTTGCGACTCAAATTTCAAGAATCTCTTGACACCATCAAGAAAAAGGATGATGAGATTCAATCCATGAGAAGCTCTTATGAATTTGCCATGCGCAAATGTCAAGATGCTAATAGAAGAGAATATTCTACCTCTATTAAGTATAATGATCTTCTTACACGAAGTAAGAATTTAGGTAATAAGAATACAACTCACATGCATGCTCCAAGACACCCTCACACTCATCACAATGCTAGGCATAATCATTACATGAACACTACACACAACTCCTTTTCTAACACAAGAAAAGGACCCTTTGTCAAGAAGAACACCCCTCATCATGCTTTTTACTATCATCATAACACTCATGGTAGAACTTCTCACACTAAAAACTCACACATGCACAACACTCACACTTCTTCTTCTAAATCTTCCTTGATGTGCAATTATTGTGGTTTGGTGGGTCACACTTCTAACTTTTGTTATACAAGAAAACAAGTTGACATGAGAGTTCTTAAGTGGGTTCCTAAGACTAACACTCATGGACCCATAAGATCATGGATACCAAAATGTTCATCTTCAACTTATGTTGTAGGTGACGAATCCTTCTCATGCTAGAAGCAAATGGATTCTCGATAGCGGTTGTTCACGGCACATGACCGGTGATGCTTCACTTTTTACAACGCTATCGATGAAGAAAGAAGGAGACGTCTCCTTCGGTAACAATCTTAAAGGTTATATTATTGGAAATGGTAATATCGGTTCTCCTCCTTATCCTTGTATTAATAATGTATGTCTTGTTACTAATCTCAAGCATAATCTCTTAAGTATTAGCCATCTTACCGATAATGGTTATGATATCAAGTTTGTTAAACTCAAATGCCACATTATCGATAGCTCCAATGGAACTATTGTGTATGAAGGCATTAGAGGAAATAATATTTATGTTCTTTATCTTGTTGAAGGTACTAACAATGACAGGTGCCTAGTTGCAAAGAACGATAAGAGTTGGCTTTGGCACATGAGGCTTGGACACGCCAACATGGATACCATCTCTCGTCTCGCCTCCAAGAAGCTTGTACGAGGACTTCCTAGCATCCCTTTCAAAAAGGATATGGTATGTGAAGAATGCGAGAAAAGTAAGTTGACCAAGTCATCCTTCAAATCCATCAACTCTGTGAGTACCACTAGACCCCTCCAACTTATTCATATGGATCTCTTTGGGCCTAGTAGAGTAGCTAGCCTTGGTGGCAAACTTTATGCTTTTGTTTTAGTTGATGATTTTTCGAGATTTACTTGGGTTATTTTTCTTGCTTGCAAAAGTGATACCTTTCGTGAATTTGTTGCTTTTTGTAAACGTGTTCAAAATGAGAAAGGTTTTTCTATTAACAAAATTAGGAGTGATCATGGAGGTGAATTTGATAATGTTGATTTCAAAAGATTTTGTGAAAAGAATGGTTTTGGACATGATTTTGCTTGTCCCCGTACTCCTCAACAAAATGGTGTTGTGGAGAGAAAGAATAGAATCCTTGGCAATATGGCCCGGGTCATGTTAAACCAATATAAGCTCCCCCAATATTTTTGGGCGAAAGCCGTTAATACGGCGTGTCATGTTATTAATAGAGTCTTAATTAGACCTATTACTAAGAAGACTCCTTATGAGCTTTGGTTTAACAAAATTCCTTCTATTGAATATTTCAAGGTTTTTGGTTGCAATTGTTTTATTTTGAATACCAAGGATAACTTAGGCAAGTTTGAAAAAAAAGACTATGAAGGGATATTCATTGGATACTCTACTCATAGCAAAGGTTTTCTTGTTTTTAATAAAAGAAGTCTTGTTGTCGAAGATCCAATCAATGTCTCTTTTAACGAACTCAACTCTTCTATATTCTCCTCCTCCGAGGATATTGATGACATCTCATTTGGGTTGGAGAACTCCTCTATTGAGGATCGTCCTTCTTCATCTAACAATGAAGTTGTGACCCCATCAAAAGAGTCTCATCCTCTCGAGCCTCCTCCAAAGGATCTCCCAAGAGAATGGAGATTTGTCACCAATCATCCTAAGGAGCTTATCATTGGGGATCCTTCCTCAAGTGTTAGTACAAGATCCGCCACTCGTGATCTTTGTGCCAATGTGGCTTTTATCTCTCAAATAGAGCCTAAAAATATTCATGATGCTTTCCTTGATGAATTTTGGATGATAGCTATGCAAGAGGAGCTCAATCAATTTGAGCGAAGCAAGGTTTGGGAACTTGTCCCAAAACCTAGCAATCATCCCATTATTGGAACTAAATGGGTGTTTCGCAACAAGCTAAATGAAGATGGGTTAGTGACTCGTAACAAAGCCCGATTGGTTGCTCAAGGCTATAACCAAGAGGAAGGCATTGACTACGACGAAACCTATGCTCCGGTTGCACGTCTTGAATCCATTCGTATGCTTTGTGCCTTTGCTTGTTTTAATGACTTTAAGCTATTTCAAATGGATGGTAAGAGTGCTTTTCTTAATGGTATTATTAAGGAGGAAGTTTATGTTAAACAACCTCCCGGTTTTGAAGATTTTTAATTTCCTAACCACGTTTTCAAACTCCATAAAGCCCATTATGGCCTCAAACAAGCTCGACGTGCTTGGTATGAGCGTCTTAGCTCTTTTCTTGTCTCTCACAATTTTTCAAAGGAAAAAGTTGACACCACACTTTTTATTAAATCACATGATGGGACTCTCTTATTGGTTCAAATTTATGTTGATGATATTATTTTTGGTTCTACTAACAACACACTTTGTGTAGAATTTGCCAAAGTTATGCAGGAAGAGTTTGAAATAAGTATGATGGGTGAACTCTCCTTCTTCTTGGGGTTACAAATCAAACAAGGGCCTAAAGGAACCTTCATCAAACAAGCAAAATATACAAAGGACCTCCTCAAGCGTTTCCACCTTGACTCATCCAAATCAATGAGGACCCCTATGGCTACAACGACCAAGCTTGACAATGATGAAGATAGCACATCGGTCGACATTCGTAAGTATAGAGGTATGATCCGTAGCTTACTTTATTTAACGGCTGGCCGTCCGGATATCATATTTAGTGTTTGTTTGTGTGCACGATATCAAGCCAATCCAAAGGAATCACATTTGAGTGCCGTTAAGCGCATTTTTCGTTATCTCAAAGGCACCATTAATATGGGTCTTTGGTATCCGAAATCCTCATCCTTTGGGCTTCACGGCTTTTCGGATGCAGATTTTGTCGGATGCAAGATTGACCGAAAAAGCACTAGTGGTACATGTCAATTCCTCGGGAAGTCCTTGGTATCGTGGTTTAGTAAGAAGCAAAACTCTGTTGCTCTTTCCACCACTGAGGCAGAGTATATTGCGGCTGGTTGTTGTTGTGCACAAATTCTTTGGATGTCACAAACACTTTTAGATTATGGCATTTCTCATTCTTGTACCCCTATTAAATGTGATAACACTAGCTCTATCAATCTCACGAAAAACCCGATTTGTCACTCACGCACGAAACACATTGAAATTAGACACCATTTTCTTCGTGACCATCAGCAAAAAAAAGATATCTATCTTGAATTTATTGATACTACCTATCAATTAGCCGATATTTTTACTAAGCCTCTCCCGGAAGATCGCTTCTCTTTCCTTTGCCGTGAACTAGGCATTTTATCTTTTGATCCTTAGTCCCAGTCGACCGGCACACCGACGGTATACTACGGTATACCGGCGGCATGCCGTTTTTCAAGGCAGAATTAGGTTCTGTTTCGAACGACGGCATACCGTCGGTACACGTCGGCATACCGCCGGTATGCCGGGAAGCGGCGGACAGGCTTTCATTTCTGGATTCGGGCCCACATTCTTTCACTCCTTCATTTATTCCTTTTTACCCTCTTCTATTCTCTCTCATCCATCCCATCAATCTTCAACTCCCATCCCATCACCTCCTTTCTCATTTACTATCCTCTATCTCTTCACATTAACTATCCATCACTTCCCCCCTTTTTCTCTCCTTTTTTTACTCCACCATCATAACTTCCCTCCACCTTTTCAACTCCTTCTCTTTCAAACTTCCTCTACAACCGTTCCTACCTATTTTCAAAATCATCTCTTCATCTTCCTCCTCTCTTTAAAAACCCTCCTTCCTCCCTCTCCTCTCTACTCCTTCTTTCTCCACACCATAGCACCAATCCCTCTCCATGGCCAACCCTAAGCGCCTCCGATCCTCCTATTCCTCCGGGTTCAACCCCTTCGTCCCGGTGGTGCTACCTACAGGCTATGACCAATGCGTCTTCTCCAACTCTCTGGCCGCCGAGCTTTGGTTCCAGCATTTTGCCAATCACAACGTATTCAAAGTACGGGCGATCAACTGGAACCTCTTCCCCGGTCACGTCCCTTTGTTTGACGATGCCGGTCTCTCCTTTCTTCTAAGGCGCCAAATCCATGTCTACCCTGCTGCTGTCCGCCTTTTCTATTGCAACATGAGAGGGGATGACGACGACCCTTCCGCCATCCAATCTATGGTCAATGACCGCCACTTCCGTCTCACATCTCGGGAAGTGGGGGCCATCTTAGGCATCCCAGACAAAGGGGATGCGTTACCTCTTTTGGGTGATCTCAACTCCTCGGCGGCGTCCCCTTTCGACGAATTCTGTCGAATCATCTGCAAGGGTCCCAACCCTCCTGCCATTCCGGCCCTCTCTGTCCAGCTGGAGCCGTTTTATTACGAGCTCCATCGGATCATGTGCCATACTCTCTTTTCGAAGGGCGGGAACTATGACGCAATCACTGGTGATGCCCTCGTCTGCATGTACCATCTCTATGCCCGGAAGAGATTCTCCTTCCCAAAGACTCTTCTTCTGTAATTCCGGCGTACCATGCCTTCGGGGAAGCAGAATCTCTACTATGGCTCTTTCATCACTCTGCTTATGGAGGCCAAGCAGGTTGACCTGTCTCTCTGCACCAGGGATGGCGTCTCCTCATATCTTGCTATCTTCCGTACCCTTGCTGGCGCCTCTACTTCTCGTGCCTCATCTTCCCAAGAGCAACCGGCATCCACGCCTGCTGCTCCCACATCTACCCCTCCTCCTTCGGGCCGTTATATGCCGCTCACTCAGCAGCATTTTGATATACGGATGGCCCAGGCGGAGGAGCAGATGCGGGCCCACACTCGTGGACTTGGCGCCCTGATCCAGACTCTTTTCCACGATCAGGGGTACTTCATTCAGCGCACTCTTCAAGACCATGATGCTTTTCTGGATCTTAATCTTCAGGATCCCATGTACACGGGCCCGCACTTCTCTGACCCCAATGCCTATGGGTTTATGTACCCTGACGGCATTGATCCTTTTGGCGCCTTCCAGCAGGCTCAGGGTAATGATGATGATGATCCGGCTGAGGATTAGGGATGGTCTTCCTTTTGATGGTGGTTTCGGTTCTTGAGTGGTTCTAGTTTTTATGTGTGTTTTCTGTTTGTTGTCTTTAGTGGTCCTTCGGGGACCGATTTATGGTTGTTTTAGTTCTTTGCTGTCCTTCGGGGACATTATCTATGGTTGTCTTTTGTGTCTGGCTCTCGTTGTGGAGAGTCTTTTATCTTCTTACTATGAAATGTATGGGTCCAGCATGTATTCACTTTCTCTCTAATATATTCATGCATGCTTTTTCTTTATATACTCTTGTCTTTTCTCTTATGCAATGTTTCTGTTGATTATCCCCATCTTTGACTAAGTGACAAAGGGGGAGAAATCGTATTGAGGGGGAGCTGTCTACCTACGGGGGAGCTACTCCCTGAAGATGATATCTCTCTCTATTTTGTCAATTATCAAAATGGGGGAGTTTGTTGGCACATTTTATTTTGAGTAATTAACAGCATCTTCGTAGTTTAGTCTTCTGTTCTTCAGATTCAAATATTCTCAGAAAATGTACTACATGGAGTTCTTCACTTCAAGAGCTTCCTCCTTCTTTCTTGAAGACTGTAGCAGTTACCGGCGTTCCCTGCTTAGAGTCTTCGTGTCTGTACTGGTCTAGGTATATCTGTAAACACTAAAGGATGGATGATAACTAAAAGCACAAATCGAAAAACATGTCATTCAGAGCGGCATACCGGCGGTATGCTTCGGCATACCGGCGGTATACCGTTTTCGTGTCCAGAAAAGGTTCTGTGACAAAAAGCGACATACCGACGGTATGCTTCAGCATACCGGCGGTATACCGTTTTTGGACTCTAGAAAGTTGCTGTCTCGAAATGTCGGCATACCGACGGCATGTTGCGGCAAACCAGCGGCATGCCGTTTTTAGCAACACAAAAGTTGCTGTGATCAACTGTCGGCCTGTCTCGAAATATCGGCATACCGACGGCATGCTGCGGCATACCGGCGGCATGCCGTTTTTAGCAACACAAAAGTTACTGTGATCAACTGTCGGCATACCGACAGTTGATCACAGCAACTTTTGTGTTGCTAAAAACGGCATGCCGCCGGTATGCCGCAGCATGCCGTCGGTATGCCGACATTTCGAGACAGCAACTTTCTAGAGTCCAAAAACGGTATACCGCCGGTATGCCAAAGCATACCGTCGGTATGCCGCTTTCTGTCACAGAATCTTTTCTGGACACGAAAACAGTATACCGCCGGTATGCCGAAGCATACCGCCGGTATGCCGCTCTGAATGACATGTTTTTCGATTTGTACTTTTAGTTATCATCCATCCTTTAGTGTTTACAGATATACCTAGACCAGTACAGACACGAAGACTCTAAGCAGGGAACGCCGGTAACTGCTACAGTCTTCAAGGAAGAAGGAGGAAGCTCTTGAAGTGAAGAACTCCATGTAGTACATCTTCTGAGAATATTTGAATCTGAAGAACAGAAGACTAAACTACGAAGATGCTGTTAATTACTCAAAATAAAATGTGCCAACAGTAATCTCGCTAGAAAAGATACCTTATTTCATCAATAAAGGGCTATTTTTGAATTAGCTCGAGCTTGATAAGCTTTGTACAATGTATGCCATGGAACACGATATAGGCACCCACCTGCACACACAGGTGACAAATGTCTACACCGCAAACCAACATACTCCAGTGGAAGACGCTTACTGTATAGTCGAGGGAGGGGATCATCCAATCATCTTCGGCCGGAAGAATGATCCACAACCTTTCAGCGTAGAGGAAGTCGATCTCGAATCGGACGCTAGGAGACTGCCCCTTTATCTGTATAGCTCTCAATCCAAGTACCTCATGCAAAGACAGGGGTATGATCTGGAGACTACACCAGGCTTGAACTACGGCACTGGTCGGCGGCTATCTTTACAGTTGCCAGTCCCGGCCGGGAAACCACAGGATTACTACAACAAGACCCGATGTGGACTGGGGTATGTTACGCCTGCAACAACCCCTGAAAGCTCAGATGAGGAATGCGACTGGCATTCACACTCAACTGGATCACCAACTTCTGATTCAGACGTCAGCATTGGGGACATGCTCAGGCAAGTCGGGTCCGTCAATATGGGAATTTACTGACGCCTACGAAGAGGATGAAGACATTCCTGAACTTCTTGAGTTAGAGCCATGGGCACAACAACTTGATGCGCAATGGGAGAAGTGGTTCGAACAAAGAGAGCCTCCTACCGAAGATGAGGTTGTGCAAGTTGATCTCGATAATGAGTCCTCTTTCAGGCCCATTTTCGTTAACAAGAATCTAACAGACGAAGAGCAAGAATCGCTACTGCAGCTCATCAGAGAATACATCGACGTGTTCGCCTGGAGCTACGAAGACATGCAAGGACTGAACCCAGAGGTTGCACTTCACAAACTCAACATCCGTCCGGACGCAAAACCGGTCAAGCAACAGCAACGACGGTTCTGTCCCGACGTCAGGAATGCCATTGAAGCTGAGGTCAATAAACTGATAACCAGTGGCTTCATCCGCGAGGAACAACAACCAGACTGGGTCACCAATATAGTACCAGTCCTCAAGAAGAATGGAAAGATTCGAATCTCCATCGACTTCCGGAACCTGAATGAGGCATGTCCTAAGGATGAATTTCCTCTCCCTATCACAGACATTAGGATTGATAACACCTGCGGCTTCGAGCATATGTCATTCAGGGATAGTTTTTCGGGGTACAACCAAATCAAGATGTTCCCTGATGATGAAAAACATATATCATTCTGAACACCAATTGGCACATACTGCTACACAGTCATGCCCTTCGGTTTAAAGAATGCTGGCGCCACCTATCAAAGAGCTATGAGCGTTATCTTCAGAGACCACCTACGCAAGATAGTGGAATGCTACATCGACGACATCGCTGTCAAAAGTCGCTCTAAGGAAGATCATCTGCATGATCTGAGGACAGTGTTCGACCTGATGCGAGCGCACAACTTGAAGATAAATCCCACAAAATCCTTCTTGGGCGTATCCAGCGGAAAGTTCTTGGGTTTCATCATTACTTCCCAGGGTATCCACATAGACCCTGAGAGGACGAAGGCAATCATGGAGATGGGTCCCCCGAGAAATCTCCATGAACTCCGAGGCTTTCAAGGAAGGCTGGCCTACATCAGGAGATTCATCTCTAACCTCTCTGGACGATGTCAGCCATTCACTTACCTCATGAAGAAGGGCATTTCATTCGTATAGGATGAAGAATGCCAGCGCGCCTTCGACAGCATCAAAGAATATCTGACGAACCCTCCAGTCCTGGTGGCTACGATTGCTGGAAAACCATTCCTGCTCTATGTACGAGCTATGGAGCATTCTCTCGGTGCTCTACTAGCACAAAACAATAATGTTGTCCATGAGCAAGCTATATATTACCTCAGCCGAGTGATGATGGGGCCAGAACACCGATATACTGCCGTAGAAAAGGAGTGTCTTGCTCTAGTATTCGCCATTCAGAAGACGCGACACTACGTCATGGGATAAACCATCCATGTCATATTAAGAGTTAACCCCCTTAGGGTCCTCATGACTAAGCCAGGTGCCCTCAGCTCTCGCCTCGCTACCTGGGCGATATTACAGTCCCCCTACCACATGATCTTCGTTCCGCAGAAAACGGTTAAAGGTCAAGCTCTGGCAGACTTTTTAGCGGCTCATCCAGGTTCGAAGTCAACAAGAATAGACGAAGAGATACCAGATGAGGTCGCCAATTCAAATATGGCCTCTTATGATACCATATGACGAATGTTCTTCGACGATGCATGCTTCCAGAACAGGGCCCAAGGGCAACATCATCGCTGGAGTCGGAGTGGTGCTGATTTCTCCCTCCGGGCTGGTGATCAATCGGGCTTACTCCCTCACGGAGCCCTGTTCAAACAATATGGCCGAGTATAATGCTTTGGTTATTGGCCTCCGACTTGCAAAAGAACTGGGGGTAGAATACCTCGAAGCATATGGCGATTCATAACTAATCGTCAATCAGATTCGAGGTTCATACGAGGTTCGCCATGAAGACATGATCCCCTATCACCAAATAGCGATCGACATCATCTCGTCCTTGGAAGGGTTCTTTATAGAACATGTTCCCAGGCTCCAGAACATTGAAGCCGATGCCCTAGCAGGCCTCGCCGCTTTCTTAGCAGTTCCGAATCATGCTCATCATCTGGTTGACATAATAGGCCGTGAGTTGGTCTGTCCCAGAAATAATATTCAATGTATTAAGAGTTACTCCATGCTGGCAATCGACGAAGCACCAGATTGGAGACAACCATTCATTGACTTCGTAGTCTATGACATCCTGCCAAAGAATTCGAAGAAGCCACTTCTATCAGAAGACGTTCCCTCAGGTTCCTCTACGATACCGAGACAAAAATGCTGTATCGGCGATCATACGATGGATTCCTACTTCGGTGTCTGTCAAATACAGAAGCCAAAGAAGCCGTACGCGAAGCTCTTGACGGCGTCTGCAGGGCCCATCAGCCTGGCCCGAAATTATAGGATCGCCTTCGACGAATGGGCTATTATTGGACCACGATGGCTGCAGATGGGATAAACTATACAAGAAAGTGCAAAGCCTGTCAAGTCCACACAGATTTCATCTACCAGCCATCCGAGTTTCAACATCCGACGGTGGCATCCTGGCCATTCGAAGCATGGAGAATGGACATCATTGGCCCGATCACTCTACCTTCGTCTAGGGGACACCGCTTCATACTCGCAATCACTGATTACTTCTCCAAGTGGGCGGAGGCTATTCCGCTGGTAGAAGTAAAGACTTCAAACGTGATCAGCTTCCTCAAGCATCACGTAATTTATCGCTTTGGACTGCCCCGAAGGATCATCCATGATAATGGTCCGCAGTTCGCTAGCCACGCCTTTTATCGGTTCTGCGACAAACATCGAATCCAGAACATTGCTTCAACACCATATAATCTAGCGGCTAATGGTCTTGCTGAAGCATTCAACAAAACAATCATCAAGCTGCTCAAAAAGTTTGTGTCTTCCAACAAACGCGACTGAAATGAGAAGCTCGGCGAATGCTTATGGCCGTACTGCTCTACAGTACGGACGGCCACCGGAAACACACCATTCTCCTTGGTATACGGGAGTGAGGCAGTTCTCCACTTGGAGACCCAAATCCCCTCACTTTGCGTCGCCCTCACCTATCGATTGACGATAGACGATAATCACCATCGCCGACTATAAGAGTTGGAGGCCGTAGACGAGAAGCGCCTGTTAGCTCAGCAACGAATTGAGCTGTATCAAGCCCGAAGCTCCGGAGCTTTCGACAAGAAGGTCAAAATCAGAACATTTCAAGTAGGCGATCTTGTTTTGGCAATTCAGAGGCCGATGGTCATGACTCACAAGACCGCCGGCAAGTTCCAGCCAAAGTGGGAAGGCCCATTCATCATCGATGCTGTATTCTCTAATGGAGCTTAGCGTCTCGCAAAATAAAACGGAGACTTGCTCATGTTGCCCATCAACGACAAGTTCCTAGAGAAGTATTTTGTCTGAAATGACGTACCAAAATATCTCAGACTGTCGACTTATGTACCCTCTGGTACCACTGAACCGACAGTCTGCCTCCAAAATATCTCAGACTGTCGAGTTATGTACCCTCTGGTACCGCTGAACCCACAGTCTGCCTCAAAAAAATTCTTAGATTATTGAGTTATGTACCCCCTGGTACCGCTGAACTCACATTCGTCCTCCAAAACATCTCAGATTATCGGGTCATGTACCCTATGGTACCGCTGAACCCACAGTCTGCCTTAAAAAAATCTTAGATTATTGAGTTATGTACCCCCTGGTACCACTGAACTCATATTCACCAAAGATTATCGGGTCATGTACCCCTTAGTACCACTGAACTCACCTACATTCATCCTCAAAATATTCCAGATTGTAGAGTTATGTACCCTCTCGTACTACTGAACTTATATTCTGCTTCCGAATATTTCAGATAGTTGAGTTATGTACCCTTCGGTACCGCTAAACTCACATTCTGCCTCCAAATCCTCCAGATTGTCGAGATATGTACTCGCAGGTACCGTTGAACTCCCATCATGGTCAATCTATATTGCCTCTTTTGGGTGGTAAGTCACGTATGATCATACCTCTGAACTTTCTTCCTAAAAGGAGCTCCTTCCTCATGATCCACTACCCGCACTTTCAGTACATAAAAAAGGGTAACAGATCCACAAATTTCCTAAAATAACTATGTCGATGTTACCTCTGAGTTATTTCACTTTCGCCAAAAACAAATCACCCCCTCACATAGAACTTCTGTGTCCTCATTACCGCTGAGTTGTTCTATGTACCCCTTCATGGAGCCCACTCCTGCCATGTCCTTATTACCTCTGAGTGGGAAGGCTCCATCGAAGAAACTCTCATATTTGCCATATCCTCATTATCTCTGAGTAAGTATGTTGGTTCTCTCTCAACTTATTATCTGTATCCAGAACCAGGGTACGCCAAGGATAATAGGTCCACAAAAAAGTCTCCCATTGAGGAAACTACTACAAGCAAAGAATAGAGTGAATGTATTCTGATCAATTACATTTACATGACTACGTCTCATAAGCAAGCCAGAAAAGTTCCCTAGCATTTTATTCAGACAAGAAGGAAGAATATTACATTGATGTCCGAAAGAAGCAAAACACAAACTACAGCTAAAGACAGACAGAAATATCAAGACAAAAGACGGATATTTATGAGGGCCTACGAATTCTAGTTGTGGGGACGCATATACCAATCCCTCAACCATTTTTTATAAGAAGGATCCACTTGAGCAAAATCCTCGTCCGGAGCAGGAGGATCAAAACTTCCAATACTACCGCCGTCAGACTGGAGCTCCTCCTTTACAGCAACTTCGATAGGCGCCAGCTCTCCTTTCTGTTCCTACATTTTTGGTATTATCTTCTCTTTAACGAGAGATGACTCTTGTTTGAAAGGGGGAAGCAGCTCTTCCTTCACAATGATCTCACCCTTCAGCAGGGTTGCTGCAAGAATCAAAGATAAAAAAAAGAAACAAAGTTAAAAGATGGTCAGAACCTCATGCGGCTCGGGCATAGGGTATACTGCCATGCGGCTCGGGATGCACACGCAGCACATTATGCGAAGACGAAGAAGGCCCGCACATAAATATGCGACATAGCCATAGTTCTGAGTTCATCCTTACCAGCAATAGTGGGGTGGACGTCGAGGTGCACTTCAGGCACCGTGGCCGACGAGGAAGCGGCTTTCTTGTCCTTCGACGCAGCAGAGGCAGCCTTGGAAGACTTGGGGGCCATTGTTGATCAAAGAAAGAAGAAGGAGAGGATGACAGTTAGGGCAAGAAGTGCTTAAATTGGGAGGGAGAGTAAAGAGTTTCTTTCTCTAAATTACTCTTATTTATAGAAGGCCAAGGGGGAGACACGTGGATTGATGAATGCTCCGAGTCCCGTGCTGCAGGCAAAACCGACTCCTAGGATTTCATTCCCTCTCATAAAGGAGATTCATCAAAGCACAAAATCCGAATATTTAATGAACCGACTCGTAGGATTCCCCCTAAAGACGGCTCCAAATCATAACGAATCAAGAGCAATTAATGTCGCCTACGTGGCAGAGAAAACAGTATGCGGCCAGAAATGATCCATGCGGCCAGAGCAGTTCATACGGCTAGGATGTCCATACGGGTAGGAAGTCCTTGTGGTCAGAATATCCTCTGCGGCCAGAAGAGCTTATACACAGCCATGCTTCTTATTCAAAGTATTTCAATTTTACAAATTGAAAACTTTGAAGGGGGTCTTGTAAAAGCATGGAAAAGGACAAGAAAAGTCCATGCGGCTCCAAACAAAAGGAGCCTTATGCGGCTCAAGAACCCTTCGGGTCTCACGAGGCTCAGAAACTCTCCAATAGCTCCATGCGGCTCAGGCAATGATACGTGGCCATACGCTGTCCGCTTCTACAGCTTGCCATAAAGCAGCCTCCTAATTAATTGCACAGATGACAGTTCTGACACAATGAATGATAGCTCTGACGCAAAAAATGACAGCTCTGCTATAAAGCTGAAATAATGATGGCGTACCTCTTAGGAAAAGAAGATAATCTTCTATAACTGACAGGATCTGTCAAGTCCCAAGCACCCCTATGCGGCAGCATCCTTTATGCGGCTGCCACCTTCATGCGGCTGCCCTCGTCATGCGGCTGCCTACTTCATGCGGCTGCCACCTTCATGCGGCTGCATCCTTTATGCGGATGTCCTCTTTATGCGGCTGCCCTCGTCATACGGTTGCCTACTTCATGCGGCTGCCACCTTCATGCGGCTATCCTCGTCATGCGGCCATCTCCTTCATGCGGCTACCTTCTCCACGTGGTTGTCTCCTTCATGTGGCTGCTACCCTCATACGGCTGTTACCTTCATACGGCTAGGATCGTAGGGGCCATCCGTATGCGGTTTACTTCAAAACTGCACTCATGCGGCTCCGTCAGTACATCCCACTCATGACAGTTGAGACACGTGGCGGTCCTCGCAACAGCTGAGACACGTGACGTTCTTATCCCCTTCGGAATTAAAGCTGCTAGCAAATCATAACAAACTCAGATTTGTTACAACCATCATAATTATCCCAAATCAAATCAGATCAGACAAATCGAACACGTGGCAGGAGATTCGAGCCTATCAAAATTCATGGAAATCAACATTAATTGCCCATAAGATTTGGTGCAATCCACATTAATTGCCCAGATTCGTTGCAATCAAAATTAATGGTCCTGATGATTGACCGTCGACTTTTCAAGGGGGAATCATCGCAAACCCTAATGATTATACCCCCACTTCTATAAATAGCAAGGTGCTATTCCCTTGCAAACCACCTCGAACCGGGAGAGACCTGAAAAGAGAGCACAAAGAGACAAAGGCACACGCAGAGGATTCTTTCCGGGCATCCCGAGAGCATTTCTTCACCAGAGCCAAGGCTACATCCGATCGTCCAAGGAGTAAGGCAGAGCTGCCGTCGCTTTCCCGAGCCTCTACCGTCATCCTCCAGAATAAAAAATAAACAATTGTACTTAGATTGATGTACCTAGGCTTTCGTCCATAGGCTTTCTTTGTACGACCGAGTTTGTATTGTGAGTCTAAGTTCAGTCCTCCTATATAATTGTTCTGTACTTTTATAATTAATGGCAAACACATCCGTCGCTAAAGTACTGTATTTTGGTAGTCAAAGTTTAGCAAGGTTTTGACCCAGTTGACCTAGAATTGACCTAGTACAACATGTTTATGATTCCAAAACTCAAATTGATATTAATATTCCATATTTAGGTCTTCGAAGCATCGTATCGGATATTGTTGTAATCCCCTTTAACCGAATTCTAGAAATTTTTTTATTTTTTTTTAAAATCATAAATTTTGGTATGTTTTAAATTATCTATATGGTATATATTTCGATCGTGATATGGTATAAAATTATGACTATGGATTATTAGTTTTACGAAACAGTTTTACTGAGATTTGTATAATCTTTGGACTTATATAGTCTAGTAAATAAAATTTATTATTTTAAACACTCTTTTTATTAACGGGCTCAAATACGTTAGTATTATTTCATATACAAAATTGGATGAATCGAGATATATATATGGAAATATTTTGACCTTTTGTAAATTTGATTGGAATGATAATACGTATTGGCCATTGGGCCTACATGCACATTTAACATTTTAACTAGTTTTGGCCTAAAGGCATAATAGATAATAATTATTATATTTAAGTAAGATAAATGAAAACTTAGATTTTGTGAGCTTGAGCTTATTAGATTATTTTATAGTAATATATATTATCTCGGGCATGAATTTATTTTACATAAAAATAGTTTAGTTGCCAAAAGATTTACAAGTAAAGGGATTTTCCTATGAATTGGTTCTTATTGGGCTATGGCCCAATTCTTGGGAGAGCTTCTTGGAAGCTTTCTCTCATATGTTTGGAAGCATGTTTCAACCATTATTTAATGGGGCTCTCTAGTCCACATCCATACATCCTAATGCATTCCAAGTAAATCGTGTGGGTATCTATTATCTTATTCCATTCTTTTATATTTACATTTTTGTATCCCATGTTCGACACAACGGACACCAATCGACCCTATTTCTGTGGCAGTATTTCGACACACCCCCTCCTTCGGATCCAGAATCCACCATCCCTGCCAACCCAGAACCATCCACGGCCACCAGATATGGCCGCATCAGATCTGGATCCCATTGACACCGCCGCCACCCTCCTTCGCCGCCATCATAATTTTTCACCACCACCCTAATCATCATTTTACCATAGCAACCACCACTGCCCCTCATCCCGACAGCCTACCTCCGACAAATTAGCCACCCACCCACGACCTCCCCACCATCACTACCACCACCGATAGCCACCACCATCACCATCAATAGGAAGCACCAGAGAGAGAAAGAGGAACCTTACCTTCCTCGACTAGCCATGCCGCCTCGACGCTCTTTTGTGTAGCCGCGACTCAGATCTGTCGCTGCCAACAAATCTGGATCCCGACTGCTGCTCTGATAGGATCCGATGATCCCCCATGGTCAAGCGAGCCCTGCGTCCTCCCGGCGCCGCTCCGTCAGATCGGAGATGCGTCGCCGACCTCAGCGTCGCCTCAGCTTCGACGGCCATTCCGACGTTGTACGTGCCAGACCTCCGCCGTGCCTGGCGACCCCCGCTCGGTGAGTCTCTCCTCCTCGTCTTCCTTTCCCCTTTCGATCAT
The DNA here is from genome assembly GCA_029216955.1 of Iris pallida. NCBI lineage: Eukaryota > Viridiplantae > Streptophyta > Magnoliopsida > Asparagales > Iridaceae > Iris > Iris pallida. The sequence goes on along the minus strand of JANAVB010003800.1, from coordinate 65,088 downwards.
TCTCTGAGCTTTAAAAAAATGATGATGAGAGCGGTTTGAGAAGAGAACACCCCTCCCCTTAAATTTATTTGGGTTACTGACTAATAGTTTTATTATTATTATTTTATTATGAGTATTTGTAAGTTGTCATATTAGGAAAAAAAAATAGTATTTGTGAATATATATTCATATACAATAATACTTTATTTAAGTATAAAGATGTATATACATAAATATGTACATATTTAAGAAAGGTATATAAGTATGAGTACGGGTATATGTGTACATGTTAACTATTTAATTATTATTTAGACTAACAACTTTGTGGTATTTATTTACTAGGGATTTGGATTTATACAAATTTTCTATATATACGTTTGCATTGTTATTTTTTATTACAAGAATTGTTGCTATTAGTAATATAATCTATTTGGTAATTATATGAAATATGATAATATTTCTAAAATAGTGTTATCAAGTTCTGACCTAAAAACAAGTTTGACTGAAATTGGGGATTTTAGTACTAGAATTTTTTTTTTATTATTTTCAAATATATGAATTTTAAATGTTATAAACGATTTTCAAACTAGATATATGTATTTGGTTATACTCTTTCCTTAAAATCATAAATCTTGACTAATATAGTCGGTTCTATTTCTTGACCATAGACTTCTCTCCTATCTCGATATTTGTGCCAACTCTGAACCTAGACTTCTACATATAGACTGGACTATTCTGGAATCAGTGGAATCACTCATATCATTATTTGGGACCATCTTGTGGAGCATAGCATCGGTACCTATCTCGTGTCGACACGTTCATGTCGTACACGTCGACTCCAACTAAATTGAGGCGAGTACATCCTCTGATAATTTTTCGTTTATGTTATTTTCTATGTTTCATGTATTTGGTGTAGATATCCTTGACTTCTTAACACGTTGGTCACATGGATTGATATTTTCCTGAATCCCGTCATGAGATGTTATTCGTTGTATTTCTTGGTATATCTTGTACAAGTCTTGTCCTTGTTTCTTCTGTATTTTATAGACACGTTTTATATGAAGGCTCGCAACCTTATCAAAGAATTCGTGTCATAATGTGTCATGGTTGGATCCAATATATCAGTCGGGGGTGGGGAGTAGCAGTGTAGATATGTGATCATACCCTTTCCGTGTATGATATTGTTTTTCCGTGACTGTTAATCATACACCATAAGTAATGTTAACCAGGCCATAAATTTTTGTGCAAGTTCATATACCGATCACATGTTGAAGGTAGTGCTCACTTGTCATGCCCCAGAACCAGAATACTGGAGAGCGGGGGCAGACATAGCCAGCTACATATATTGAAATGGATTCCATCTCGCTATACGGTCATGGCTGTCTAGATACATGAGGGTTTACTACAAGCCAACAGTCTCCTATGGTCATGAACAAGCCTAGTGTCTCAATCATAACCAAGTAAGTAAATGTTACAAGATGTATGATCATTAAATATACAATAATAAGGCGTCCCAAATATTACATATTCAGCTGATCATGAAGCTAGTCGTTACAAAATGTGAGGACTAGCAAGAGTTTAGTCATACATGATCAACCCTAGGATCTGTCAATCATGTTACAGCCCGTAGGCAGACAGTAAGTAAGTGCAATCGAGCTAAACAGGTGCTCGTCGGCTAAACGGCTAAACGCCTCAAAAGAATATTTTACAATAAAGTGGGAGATCAAAAATAAACCCACTCGTTGCCAGGGTTCCGTCTAGTGGCCACCATCTGGCTGGAAAGTCGGTAGATCCTCTGGAGCTGCTCCAAAATTTGGCCATACAAAACCAGCTGGGTCAGATCCCAGAAAGAGCAAGTGCCACAAAGGAAGCTTCACTTAGGAACTAAAACCAGCAATCAGCACAAGATATAAATAAAAGTAAGAACTGGAAATAAAGAAAATACAGCAGGATGATATACGACGAGATAACCATGGAACTATTCAGATAACCAGGTTACAACCCGTAAACCAAACAAGGACCGGGGTTGTAACCCTTCGTCTGAACAGAACTTGGAATTCTCACAATTTATCGGTAAAATAATTACAAGCATTCAGGTCATTCAATAATCTGGAACAGGATCAGGGCAAGACTAGACCGGTTAGACTCCATCCAATCATTTCACGGCCAAACAAAAATTACGGCTTGATACTTTAACTAACTAGGGTTGTCACAAGCCTAATTACTAACAAGATGCCGTGAGAATCTTCCACAGCCATAAGCCCTGCAGACCATCCAGGTTACCCAGGTCAAAATTAGGGGTTGAATTCAGGTGGGTACACCGTCCAGGAAACGCATGTACCCTTAGGTAGCCAGAAGGGTGCAACATATGACAGTGTGCTGGAAATGTGTCCTATTCGACGACAGGCTACAGATCCCAGGCGCGCCCAGGTAACGGAATAGCCTGTAGCTGGGAAATCTCTTCATGACTAATATATTAAGCTAGTTATTAGCCTTAGTCCATTTTAATAGGTACTCCTGACCGTGGTACTCAGGAGTCCCTTCCTAGACATGATGCAAGACAGGACTGGTTTATTTGTACAAGCATAATCGCCTACAGTGTCCAGGTAATTATACAGGTCATGTCATGTCAGGTTTATCATATCAAGTGTACTAGTCCGGAGTGCGCCACGACGGGCCACTATCAGGTCATGTCAGGTTTTCTTGTCATGAGTGCACCACGACGGGTCACTGTCAGGTCGTGCTCCATTATCAATTCCAAACATATAAGTAAAATCAAGTTCATGACAAAAGGCATAAGGATATTAAATGGGCGTAAAATATCTAATAAAGGAGTTACGAAACATGGGCCAATAATGATAAATAATAGTACACAGGACCATGAGAAAGTCATGCGGTTCAGTCATATGCGGCCAGAAAAGGAGGGGACGCATGCGGCTGGAAGTACAAGGGCGCCAGCGGCTGGAAATACAAAGGCGCATGCGGCTGGAATTAATCGAGATCATGCGGCCCGGACTTCAGAAGTCCATGTGGCCGGGGTCTAGGGTTCTCATGCGGCTCGGGGATCAGGGCCTATGCGGCTGGCAAGTGCTTGAGTTTATGCAGTTCAGGGAGGTGAGCGCATATGCGGCTCAAATTAGAAAGGGGTCTTCATGCGGCTGATGGCGAACTCAAGTCCATGCGGCTCACATAGCAAAACCCATGCGGCCCGGAAGAAGTGAGGGCGCATGAGGCTGTGTCAATACGTTATGGCTTATGCGACTGGGGGGGGAACAGTTGCATATGCGGCTCGAGAAGAGTTCGTTCCCAGCCCTGCGACTAAGTCCATGTAGACTCATGCCGCTGATGGAAAATGAGCCCATGCGGCTGAGTATGAGACTCAGCCTCATGCGGCTGGGACTAAGTTTCATGCGGTTTAGAAGTACAAGGGTCTCATGCGGCTGATGGCGACTTGCCGCATGAATACTCATGCGGTCAAGTACAGCCATGCACCAGGAAACTGTTCTTCTTTTCCAAAATTCCGAGGAGAAGAACACTAGGAACCCATGCCTTCCAAGCTTCATAAAACTTTCATCCGGAGCCCAAATCCGAACTTCCATAGGTCAAAATAGGGTAGAACAAAATTCTCTACAACATGGAACCATCAAAACATAGAAATAACAAGATTAAGTAGATCAAAACCCAAGAAATCCGAAAATAAAATAAATATAGATCTACAAGAATCTAGCCATGGAAAGTGAAAATGCCAAGTACTAAAGTGCTTTAGAATGTAGTAATGAAGAGAATGAAGTAATAAAATTGGAGTTCCTCCATGAAGCAAGTTGTACTTGCCTAGACCTCTCTCTTCTCTCTCTGGTAGGTAGGGAAGTAAATGAGGAAGAAGAAGATGATAAATGAAGAGAGAGAATAAAGAGGGCTAATAAATACAAAATGGTGGTGGTAGGTAGGGGTTCACTTTGGGTTCATCATGAACCCAATCAAAACCAAGCCAAGCCGAACCGACCAACCCGAACCAGGAATAGACCAAGCCAAGAAGGAAATGCCAAGCCAGGAAATCATGCAATAAAATATGTACACGTATTCCAAGAATACGTGATACGAACCACAGGCATTACAACTATACCCACCTTAAAAGAATTCCGTCCTCGGAATTTAATCAAGAGGCTATAGGAGCAATGGCAAGCTATATTAATCACATGCAAGCTATAACTATGCAGATAATCACTCATTCAAGCAAGGAATCGAAGGCATGAGGCATAAGAAAGACATTATACCTCACGAGTCAAACAAGTCCGGATATCGTGATCGGATATCATCCTCACGCTCCCACGTTGACTCACCCAAAGAGTGATGACCCCAAGCAACTCGGACTAACTTGATAGTCTTGTTCTTGAGGATCTTCTCTCTCCGGTCCAATATAGACACGGGTCTCTCCTCATACGAAAGGTTGGTACCAACAACCAATTCCGAATGATCCAGGATGTAGCTCGGGTCTGAGATATATCGTCGTAATTGGGATACATGGAATACGTCATGCACCTCCCTTAGCGACGGCGGAAGAGCGAGACGATAGGATACATCTCCTACTCGCTCCAAAATGTCGAACGGTCCTATATACCTAGGACTAAGCTTTTTCCGGACGCCGAAACGAATGACGCCACGGTTAGGCAAAATACTCAGGAATACATGATCACCGACCGAAAACTCTAGAGGGCGCCGATGAGAATCGGCCCAATGGCGCTGGCGGTCTTGGGCAACTCTAAGATGATCTCGGACTCTCCTGACCACCTCAACTGTCTGAGCAATCATTTCTGGACCAAGCATTTGTCTCTCTCCAACATCATCCCAGGCAAGTGGGGATCTGCACTTCCTACCATACAGTGCCTCAAATGGTGCCATCTGGATACTGGCCTGGAAACTGTTATTGTACGAGAATTCTACCAGGTGCAAGTGATCTTCCCATGAACTACCGAAGTCAAGTGTGCATGATCTCAACATATCTTCAAGAGTCTGGATCGTGCGCTCCGACTGGCCATCTGTCTGCGGGTGATAAGCTGAACTGAACTGGAGGTGAGTCCCCAAACTCTCTTGCAAGCTACGCCAAAAGTGTGACGTAAATCTAGAATCTCGGTCCGAGGTAATACTGACTGGCACACCGTGCAATCTTCCTGAGGTACATCTACGCTAGCTGAGCCGTCGACTGACTAACTCTGAAGGAAAGAAAGTGAGCCACTTTCGTGAGCCGATCAACTATAACCCAGATAGCATCTCTACCAGCTGGGGATCTAGGTAGTCCAGTCACAAAATCCATGGTCACATGCTCCCACTTCCATTCTGGAATCGGCAAGGGCTGAAGAAGTCCAGCCGGTCTCTGATGTTCAGCCTTGACTTGTTGGCAAACCAAACACCGAGAGACAAACCGAGCTATCTCCCGCTTCATGCCATTCCACCAAAAGTGCTGACGGATATCAGGGTACATCTTCGTACTGTCGAGATGGATGGAATACTGAGAACTGTGTGCTTCCGACATGATCTTCTGTCTGATATCTCCACTGGGTACACAAAGATGATTACCATGTCGAAGTGTACCATCCTTATGAATGCATAACTCTGGCCTTCGTCCTGTCTCACACTCTGCTCTAAGTCGCTGAATCTTGGAATCTGTCGACTGCGCCATCCGGATCCTCTCGACTATAGTGGACTGTACTTGCATGCTGGCCATCAATGCCATACTGGAAGGGAGAACAACTTCTATACCCATCTTCTGAAGATCTGCTAACAGCTCTGGTTGTGCTGTTAGGAAATAAACTCTGGCTCTCATGCTCAATGCATCCGTAACAACATTGGCCTTCCCAGGATGATACTGCAGGTTGACATCATAATCCACAAGAAGCTCCAACCACCTTCTCTGACGTATGTTAAGATCCTTCTGGGTGAAAACATACCTCAGGCTCTTGTGGTCGGTGAAAATCTCCACCCTGTCTCTATACAAGTAGTGCCTCCACAACTTAAGTGCAAACACCACTGCTGCCAGCTCCAAGTCATGGGTTGGGTAATTCCTCCCATGATCACGAAGTTGTCGTGATGCATAAGCTATTACCTTCCCATGCTGCATCAGAACACATCCTAAACCTCTGCCTAAAGCATCACAATATACTAAAAATCCTCCGGTTCCATCTGAAAGCGTGAGAATAGGAGCTGTTATCAGGCCTCGCTTCAACTGCTCAAAAGAACTCTGACACTCTACCGTCCAAGCAAACTGCGTATCCTTGCGGGTCAACTGCTTCAATGGCGCTGAAATTCGAGCAAAATTCGAAACAAAACGCCGGTAGTAGCCGGCCAATCCAAGAAAACTACGAACCTCTGCAACTGTGCTGGGCACTGGCCATGACTCAATAGCCACAATCTTTTGGGGATCCACTTCTACTCCTCCTCGAGTGATGATATGACCCAAGTACGAAATACGATCGAGCCAGAACTCGTATTTACTGAACTTGGCATATAATTGGTGCTCCCTGAGAGTCTGAAGAACCACACGGAGATGCTGCTCATGCTCCGCCTCACTCTTGCTGTAGACCAGGATGTCATCTAGGAATACAATCACGAACTGATCCAAATAAGGCATGAAGATGCGATTCATGAGGTCCATGAATACTGCCGGCGCATTGGTTGCTCCAAAAGGCATAACAAGGAACTCCCAATGTCTATACCTGGATCTAAAAGCTGTCTTCGGGATGTCCTGCTCTCTGACTCTGATCTGATGATAACCTGAGCGCAAATCAATCTTCGAGAATACTGAAGCCCCCTTGAGTTGATCAAACAAGTCATCTATCCTCGGAAGAGGGTATCTGTTCTTGATTGTCACGGAGTTCAAGGTACGATAATCAACACATAACCTGGACGTACCATCCTTCTTTTTCACAAGAAGCATCGGGGCTCCCCAAGGCGATCCACTAGCACGAATGAATCCCTTGGCTCGAAGTTCTTCAATCATCTTGTACAATATCTCCAACTCTGACGGCGCCATCCTGTAGACTCTCTCTGACACTAGGGCTGTCCCGGGAATCAAGTCTATACTGAACTCGATCTTCCGTTCTGGAGGCATACCTGGTAGCTCTTCTGGGAAAACATCTGGAAACTCATCCACTATCCTGGGCAACTGTACTGCTGCTACTGCCATCCGCAATATCGGAGGAGAAGGCTCAACTTCACCTCGGGAAAAGGAAAACTCTGGCTCGCCTGGAATGCTAAAAACAACCCTGCCAATGTGGCAGTCTATCCTAGCATACTGGTTCCTCAACCAATCCATCCCTAAGACCACATCATAATCGACCATCGGGAATTCTATCAATCTAGCGGGGAACTCTCTACCGCTAACTACGATCCGATACGAGAAAAATACTCTATTTACTCCCACAAGTCCGTTACCAGTAAGTATATTGAGCCTTACTGATAATGACTCGGGCTCCAATCCTACCCGTGTCATGAATCGTGCAGACATAAAAGAATGCGATGCACCAGAATCAAATAAAGCTGAAGCTGGAAAGGAGTTGACGAGAATAGTACCTGCCACTACCTCTTCTGGTGCCAATCCTTCCTCTTCGGTCATCACCATAGCATGACCATGCCCTCGGGGCGCTGGTCCCCTCTGCTGAAATCCTCGCTGCCTGCTTTGACTGAAGGCTTGGGCTTGTACATGCTGCTGGGGGTTCTGCTGCTGGAACATCTGGGACTGAGGCGGCAAGGGCCTCGACAATGGGTACTGTTGCTGCTGCTGGACCGGAACTGGGGTTGGTCCTCTCACCGAAGAGCTAGAAAGGTTGGACGATGATGAACCACCCCTATTCGGGCAGGATCCAACCCTATGGTCTGGTGCTCCACAAACCAGACACAATCTCTGTGCCCTGTGACATTCTGCCACTACATGGCCTGGCTTCCCACAACGGGAACATCCCACTGCGGAAGACTACTTCTGTTTCTGCTGCTGCTGCTGAAGGTACGTCGGGGTAGAATGCTGAACCGACGTCACTGAGGCCGCCCGCCTCAGAGCTCCAATAGTCAAAGCCCTTGCTGCCGGGGCTGGGGCTGAAGACTGATTCATCTGGCCGTGAGATCTCTTCCGACCTCCGGTCCTATCCACAATCCTCTGGGAGGTATACTCATGCCTCCCGGCTGCTCTCAAGACTGCATCAAAAGTCTGATGCTCAAACTGCTCAACTGCCAACAAGATCTCTAGGTGAAGTCCCTGCTGGAATTGCTGGGCTCTATTATACTCGGTTGCCACCAAGGTGGGAGCAAACCGACTGAGTCTGGAAAACTCGGCCGCATATCGATCGACCGTCCTGCCTCCTTGCTTCAGATTGGCAAACCTCGTCTGTAGATCATACCGAGCCACGGCATCGAAATACTTGGTCTGGAATCTCTCTCTGAATATCGCCTAAGCAATAGGTGCTGCTAATCCAACGGCCTGAGCTGCCCACCAGCTGCGGGCAAGATCTAACAACTGCAGGCACACAACTGCCACCTTCTCGTTCTCTGGAGTTCTGGCTGCTTCTAGAACCACCTCTGTGTCCTGAAGCCATGCATCTGCCGCGATAGCATCTTCACTACCGTCGAAGAATGGAGGGTTCAAGCGCTTGAAGTTGTTGGCCGCGCTGTTACCCTGATGACCTCCTCTGGTCAAAGCATCCGTCACTGCCTGTTGCAAGGCATCTCTACGATGATCTTGAGAAGCTATCAAGGTCCTGACGAGTCCTACTAATGTGCCATCATCAGGTTCGACAGGCTGAACTGGCTGAACTGGGGGCTCTTTTCCAATAGGCTCGACTCTGGAGGCTACTCCGGAGTGCTGGACTTGATCTCTGGGTTGCTGCTGGTCCGCGGGAGGTGCTCCGCCTTGCTGGCCGGCAGGTCCAGGAACAATGCCGCTGAAGAAGACGACATAGGGAACAATAAGGAAGGACCAGGACAGATCAACGATACAAGCACATGATCAGGACAAGAATCCAGGGATTCAGAAGATATGAGCAGAGATCAAGGACGGATACTGATTGAGACATCTATTCGATAAACCCTCACATATCTTGATTTACAAGACCTGCATGGGCCACCACTTAAACCATGTCACACCCCAGAACCAGAATACTAGAGAGCGGGGGCAGACATAGCCAGCTACGTATATTGAAATGGATTCCATCTCGCTATACGGTCACGGCTGTCTAGATACATGAGGGTTTACTTCAAGCCAACAGTCTCCTATGGTCATGAACAAGCCTAGTGTCTCAATCATAACCAAGTAAGTAAATGTTACAAGATGTATGATCATTAAATATACAATAATAAGGCGTCCCAAATATTACATATTCAGCTGATCATGAAGCTAGTCGTTACAAAATATGAGGACTAGCAAGAGTTTAGTCATACATGATCAACCCTAGGATCTGTCAATCATGTTACAGCCCGTAGGCAGACAGTAAGTGCAATCGAGCTAAACAGGTGCTCGTCGGCTAAACGCCTCAAAAGAATATTTTACAATAAAGTGGGAGATCAAAAATAAACCCACTCGTTGCCAGGGTTCCGTCTAGTGGCCACCATCTGGCTGGAAAGTCGGTAGATCCTCTGGAGCTGCTCCAAAATCTGGCCATACAAAACTAGCTGGGTCAGATCCCAGAAAGAGCAAGTGCCACAAAGGAAGCTTCACTTAGGAACTAAAACCAGCAATCAGCACAAGATATAAATAAAAGTAAGAACTGGAAATAAAGAAAGTACAACAGGATGATATACGACGAGATAACCATGGAACTATTCAGATAACCAGGTTACAACCCGTAAACCAAACAAGGACCGGGGTTGTAACCCTTCGTCTGAACAGAACTTGGAATTCTCACCATTTATCGGTAAAATAATTACAAGCATTCTGGTCATTCAATAATCTGGAACAGGATCAGGGCAAGACTAGACCGGTTAGACTCCATCCAATTATTTCACGGCCAAGCAAGAATTACGGCTTGATACTTTAACTAACTAGGGTTGTCACAAGCCTAATTACTAACAAGATGCCGTGAGAATCTTCCACAGCCACAAGCCCTGCAGACCATCCAGGTTATCCAGGTCGAAATTATGGGTTGAATTCAGGTAGGTACACCGTCCAGGAAACGCATGTACCCTTAGGTAGCAAGAAGGGTGCAACACATGACAGTGTGCTGGAAATGTGCCCTACTCGACGGCAGGCTACAGATCCCAGGCGCACCCAGGTAACGGGATTGCCTGTAGCTGGGAAATCTCTTCATGACTAATATATTAAGCTAGTTATTAGCCTTAGTCCATTTTAATAGGTACTCCTGACCGTGGTACTCAGGAGTCCCTCCCTAGACATGATGCAAGACAGGACTGGTTTATTTGTACAAGCACAATCGCCCACGGTGTCCAGGTAATTATACAGGTCATGTCATGTCAGGTTTATCATATCAAGTGTACTAGTTCGGAGTGCGCCACGACGGGCCACTATCAGGTCATGTAAGGTTTTCTTGTCATGAGTGCACCACGACGGGTCACTGTCAGGTCGTGCTCCATTATCAATTCCAAACATATAAGTAAAATCAAGTTCATGACAAAAGGCATAAGGATATTAAATGGGCGTAAAATATCTAATAAAGGAGTTACGAAACATGGGCCAATAATAACAAATAATAGTACACAGGACCATGAGAAAGTCATGCGGTTCAGCCTTATGCGGCCAGGAAAGGAGGGGGCGCATGCGTCTGGAAGTACAAGGGCGCCAGCGGCTGGAAATACAAAGGCGCATGCGGCTGGAATTAATCGAGATCATGCGGCCCGGGCTTCAGAAGTCCATGCGGCCGGGGTCTAGGGTTCTCATGCGGCTCGGGGATCAGGGCCTATGCGGCTGGCAAGTGCTTGAGTTTATGCGATTCAGGGAGGTGAGCGCATATGCGGCTCAAATTAGAAAGGGGTCTTCATGCGGCTGATGGTGAACTCAAGTCCATGCGGCTCACATAGCAAAACCCATGCGGTCCAGAAGAAGTGAGGGCGCATGAGGCTGGGTCAATGCGATGGCTTATGCGGCTGGGGGGAACAGTTGCATATGCGGCTCGAGAAGAGTTCGTTCCCAGCCCTGCGACTAAGTTCATGTAGACTCATGCGGCTGATGGGAAATGAGCCCATGCGGCTGAGTATGAGACTCAGCCTCATGCGGCTGGGACTAAGTTTCATGCGGTTTAGAAGTACAAGGGTCTCATGCGGCTGATAGCGACTTGCCGCATGAATACTCATGCGGTCAAGTACAACCATGCGCCAGGAAACTGTTCTTCTTCTCCAAAATTTCGAGGAGAAGAACACTAGGAACCCATGCCTTCCAAGCTTCATAAAACTTTCATCCGGAGCCCAAATCCGAACTTCCATAGGTCAAAATGGGGTAGAACAAAATTCTCTACAACATGGAACCATCAAAACATAGAAATAACAAGATTAAGTAGATCAAAACCCAAGAAATCCAAAAATAAAATAAACATAGATCTACAAGAATCTTGCCATGGAAAGTGAAAATGCCAAGTACTAAAGTTCTTTAGAATGTAGTAAGGAAGAGAATGAAGTAATAAAATTGGAGTTCCTCCATGAAGCAAGTTGTACTTGCCTAGACCTCTCTCTTCTCTCTCTGGTAGGTAGGGAAGTAAATGAGGAAGAAGAAGATGATAAATGAAGAGAGAGAATAAAGAGGGCTAATAAATACAAAATGGTGGTGGTAGGTAGGGGTTCACTTTGGGTTCATCATGAACCCAATCAAAACCAAGCCAAGCCGAACCAACCAACCCGAACCAGGAATAGACCAAGCCAAGAAGGAAATGCCAAGCCAGGAAATCATGCAATGAAATATGTACACGTATTCCAAGAATACGTGATACGAACCACAGGCATTACATCACTCACATAGAAAGTACAGATTCTTGACCCTTGTAAATGATATAACCTGCTTTACTCTTCCTTGCTCTAGTTTACAGTTTTACCATACCATGCTACTTTCATGTATACTTTACTTATTCTCGTATATTCTCTTTATTTACTGTTATATAGTCTTTATCATTTACTGGGAACTGTTGTTAGTGATGTGCTCGTTCCAAGCTTGACTGGATAACTATTTTTAGGTAAATGTTATGCCCTACACTCTGGATTTCATGATGACAGATCTCGATGATCTCTTGGATTATAAGTTGACCTCTTAAGAGATCTAGGCAATATTCTTTATCTAGATTTATGTCTTATTCATCGGATATGTCCCCGATACTTTTCTTGTTATGTTTGATCATTTATTAGATTCCATTGTTGTCTTTCTTTTATTTCTTCCTTAGCTGTATGTGATTTGAGTAATAATATTCTAGTGGATCATATAACTGTTTAGATTTTTGCTGGGTACATGACAGCATTCTACCGCCGATACCGTGGCGGAGGCTGGGCATGGGCAACGTACTCGTACCCTAATATCCGGGTGCGGGTCATAACAATTGTTGATATTCTATACCGGATCGCAGACGAGTATATTCTCTGATAAAAAAATTTATGATATTTTCTATGTTTCTTGTATTTAATATAGATATCCTTGATTTCTTGATACATTGGTTTCACATATTGGTATTGTCTAGATTCCATCGTGAGATGTTATTCCTGTCTTGGTATATCCTGTGCAAGTCTTCTTGTTTCATATGCATTGTATAGACACTGATTCCTGTGATGGCTCTCGACCTTCTTAAAGAATTTTATGTCGTAACATGCCATGGTTGGATCCACTATATCAGTCGGGGGATGGAGAGTTGTAGTATAAATATGTGATCATACCCTTCCTGTGCATGTCCTATTTTCTTGTGAGTGTTACTCATATACCGTACGTATGATTAACCAGGCTATGTATTCATGTGCAAGTTCCCAAGCCAATCACATGTTGAAACTAATACTCACTCACATAGATAGTATATTTCTTGACTCATGTACATAATATATCATGTTTATTTGTTCTTACATTTACTTACTGTTTACTCATACCCAGTTACATTCTTGTACATGTTATTTCACTTTGTATATTCTCTCTATTTACTGTTATATAGACTTTGTCACTTACTGGAACTGTTATCAGAAATGTACTTCGCTCCAATCCTGACTAGAAATAATTTTTATACGACACAGTTGACAGTTGCACTACCTATTATGGCCCTCCGGTTGTAGTAGGCATATATCGAGAGACTCTGTTTCCGGAGGGCCTAGTTCTAACGGAGGAACCTTATTTAGCGACTCATTAGGCTAGATTTATACGGGACCTTGTCCCTAGTTGATGACTCTTTGCATGTTTATTATTTGAGACTTGTATTTGAGAATTGTTGTCTCCTAGACTATCATGACTTATATTATTTTTATGTTAGAATATTCTAGATATTTATACCATGTTGTCTTTATCATTTCGTGTCATTTACCTTACTTAGAGTATTGTGATTTAGTGTGATATATTGTCAGTACTTGTCCTCCTTTTGGAGATGACTATCTCGACTGGTTATGATATTTATATTATTTGTTAGTTTAGTTAGACCTAGATAGCATTCTACCGTCGATGTTGCGGCGTTGGTTGGACGCTCTCACGCACTCATTCCCGTACACCAGGCGCTGGTCGTGACAAGTTTGATTGCAACTATATTGACCCGAATGTCCCCCACGAGCTTTGAGTGACTCCATGCGCGAGCCACTCCACCTCGTCGCATGTGCCTCTGCGCAGTCCACGACTTTCTTCTTCGCACTCATGCCCATCATGGAAGAACGATCCACTTCCCTCCGTGAAAGTGACTCATCGGGATGCCTTGCAACACCCTTGGTCTCGCATGGAAGGTCTTCCTCCTCGAAGCCCTCCTTTCTCTCGAGCACCGCCACATATGTCGTCCCCCTTTGGCCACCCTTCTTGAGATGAATAGCGGAGATAGCTGTTCCTTTCGAATGCTTGACTCGTGCATCTTTTACCATACACGATGAGCCTTCCTCTATGAAGCCGACGACTCCCAAATGTGGCATCAGAATTGACATTATCGTGATAAGGAAATTCATGCACAGTATCATCTTGAAGTCATCCAGCGATGTAGCGATAAAATTTGTAATGCCTGACCAATTTTCTACCACTATGTGAACCTATTTTGCTACCCACTACATGGGTGCGCCTCTACGTTGATCATCTTCGTATGGCTCAAATCATCCTCCAAGGCTAGACCCAAGCGACGGACCTCCGCGTTAGTGATGAGTTATGAGTGACGCTCGGGTTAACCAACGCCCATGTGATCATACAATTGATCCTCATGTCAACGTATATGACATCCCTGCTCAGAGTATTTGACACAGTAAATTTGGTCTTGACGACGAGGAATAAGCGCAATACTCCCATGTGTGCTCGTACTTCGTACTCTTTGTCCTCCACCTCCTCTCTTCAGACGACATTCAGACGCATGCTCCTCTTCAGACAATCCTGAGCAAATTAACTTTCTCGACATATGAAGCACCAAACTACTCACCCAGGTTGGGCCTTCTCGTGCTTCTTCCCCTCTGATGGAGCCTCCCTGGAGAAGCTCTCTTGCTCCCCTCCACCGTTCCCTTTGGTGGACTTTGTCTTGGCCTTTGTATGGATGTCACCCTACATGTACCCAACGAGCCTCTCGGCGTCTATCAAAACGGTGTTCAAGTTTTGCACTCTTTATTGTTGTAATTTTTGAGCCACCCACAGTTTGAGTCCATCGAGGATGAAGAATAAGCAATCCTCTTCGCACATTCTAGATATCGTAAACATCAAGCATATGAACTCCGTAATGTACTCCTTGATCTCCCCGGAATGCTTGGGTTGCCGCAAGCTCCGCCTCGCTGCAAACTCCACATTCACATGATAAAAAATGTCACAATTTTGTTTTTTTCTATAGCAACAATAATTGGGAATATGAAAATAACATCGAAATTATGTTATTATGATGTCTATGTTTGTCCAAAATTTTCTCAAAAATGGTACCTGTCATGATAATTACTAACTACGAGAGAAATAATTGTCGCAAAATAGCATAACTTTTTTTAGAATTTAAATTAATAGTAAAGTATGAATATATTGATAACTAAAGTAAAAGATAATCTTCTAATCATTCATTGATAAAAATGTGTCACAAAGAAACCAATGTAGTTTAAGTACAATAAACTTGTAACATCAAATCTAAAAGCTTTCTCCATGCCTACGTATATAAAGTCAACTTGATAACTGAAGCTTGTTGAATTATTCTTCAAAGTCATCGCTAAGATTAGCATCTGAACCATTTCTTCCAACATTATCCGGTTACAAAAGAAAATCCAACAAAGACTCATGTAATTTAAATAAAATTTAGATTTAAACTCAACTTAAAACTTAAAAAATCATAAAAAAATGTACATACCACATATGCTTACTGCCTTGCACTATGTTCAGAATTTTGGTATTGTTTAATAATATTTAAACTTATTCTTGTAGAGTGCTTAATTGACCTTTCACATCTTTCAGCTCATCTTTTAATTGCTGGTGATTTTCTTCAAGTTCAACATACTACGCTTGTTGCAACTTTGGCTAGATGAATATAAATCTTTAACTTTCAAACCACCCCCCAATCCAAGTAAACGACCATGACTAGGTACAATTACCTCTTTATATATGTCCCTGTCATTCACAATAAGATTTTCCTCTATAACAACACTTTTTTTTGTTTTCCATCGTTTCCTACAACTTAACAAAATAGGGTATGCATTTAAAAAACACAACGAAGAATGAAAAAGTTTGCAAACATACATGAAACTTCCTGTAACATTCAATTGGACTGAGTTCAATTTTAATTCGATCAAGATGTTAAGAGAAAATATTATTATTGATTTTCTTATTATATTAACCTAACACTAGAAGTATCTTACTTTCCACATATCGAAGAAACCAATAGAAGTCACCAATACTCGGTAGACCAGCTCCTCCGGGAGATCGCCCGACAATGCCATAAGCGGAGCACTCTGTGTTCCCACAGCTCGAGTACATTTTGGTCGGTGCTACCCCTGTAGCCCCCGGCGATTGTTTCGCCTTCTTCCCTCCCTCTTTTAGTGAAATTTCTATAAAGGCTTGGCACTTTGCGCCTTGTATACGGTTTTTGTCGTCTTTAATAATAGAGGGTGTTTCAAAAAAAAACAAATATATATATATATATATATATATATATATATATATATATATATATATATATATATATATATATATATATATATACATGAAAATATGCAATACATAAAAAAATGGGGAGCATTCTACATTAAAACCTCATCTTTTTTTTACTTGGCAAAGGAAACTGAACCAGTGGTGTGCACAATTGTTGACTTTGCACTGTTTGTTCTGTTTAAATTACTTTGATCCTGCAAAATAAAATAATTCTTCATTTGGATTAATCTACCATTCAATAAATAATTCATAAATATGTAAAAAATATTAGTCATGCCATGGAAAAATAATCTATCATCCAAGATAAAAACTCTGCATCTGATATGTGAACGTCCATGTCATGCTATAAGAAATGACCTAAATTGATATGTTAAAGTTCAAGTTCATTTACCTGCCAGTGGGGATTTAACCAATCAGCAACCATTACATTCCATACAGCAGGATCATGTACATTTTCTGGACGATTAGCATATCTCTCTCCGGTATATTTTTCAAATATTGGTTTTCTAAATTTCCATATCCAGTCAGCATAATTTCTTTAATATGTTCGTGAATGTAGCCTTCAATTCTTCATTTGGGCATGTATAAGTATAGTGAGATTCCTTAAAGCTATCAAACAACACATCCAATTCCTCCTTTGACTATTTAAAAAAGTGTACCTATGGACCTTTAATCTCTTGCTTGAACAATACACCGAAATTCCTCCCAGCTTCAGTTGTAATGATCCTAGGTATTAAAATCACATAAGTATGTTATAAATCAACCAAAGCAACTAACAAGAAAACAACTTTTTTTATGGTATGCGATAACCGTGTTCATAGTGTGTTATATCCGTAAATGATACAATACGCGATAAAATACTTGGAAGTGGCATTGCGAAACATGACATGATACAAACACACAAAGTTAAAAATGAAATGTCTCGAAGTGGCATTGTTAAACAGTATTCTAGCTCTTCATCACCCATAATTCATAAACATTTCTAGGCTTTGTTTCTATCACAACACTCCACGCTTTGTTTTTAATGCCTCTAACATATAAAACTTGCATTGCTTGGCAAGCTAACACGAATGGTTCCTTAGTATGAAACTTTGTGTTAACCTTTACTATCCCATACCGATCAATCTTGTCACCTCTTCCATTTTGGGTTGTATCATACCAATTGAAATTGAACAATACAACCCTATTTTTGTCAACATAAAAGAAGTCAATAATCTCTATCAAGTTTCCGTACCATCCAACATCTTCTTCTTTTTTCTCTCCATCAACCATCACACCACTATTTTGAGTCTTTTTAGTCTCATCAAGTTCCAACGTATGAAACCTAAAACCACTCATATTATAACCAGGGTAATAAGTTGCTCGTCTCTCATGACCATGGGCTAAAACAAGCATTTCCCTACTAGCTTTTCCATCCTTGTGTAGTTGTTCAACCTGTAAAACAATTTTAAAAATTAGCATATTATCATAGTTCACAAAAAATAGCTAATTTGATATTTCTTACTCTTGTTTTAAACCATTTGGCAAAATAAATTCTATGTCACCCCTCTACGTCCTGATCACCCAATTCAAGTAGAATTTCCTTATGCTCTATAAAACATGATTTAAAAAATTAAATACAGGTTATAGTTATATATAATTTGAATTTTAAAATGGTAAATAAGATTCTTACTGAACAAAAGGTTCCAGCTCACGAGTATTTGTTAAGTCATAAAATATAGCAGCCATGTGTTCTTTAATACTAATTTATCTTGTTTTGCCTTTTCCAAAACCTTTACATGTAGGGATAAATATGGATAGGCCTTTTGCAATAGATGCAATTGGTTGGCCTCCGTCATCATTTCTATCTATACGGTTAAATCTAGTTGCAACTGAATTTAAATATCGAGAGCAAAGGGTTGCGCATTCATCTGCCAAGCACCCTTCTTCCATAGATCCTTCTAGATTAGCCATATTACGAACATAGCGCTTTAACTTGTGTAAATATCTACAAAAGTATTGTAAAATTATATTTGTTAGATGACAAACATGAAACAAATAAATTAAAATAAAATTTATAATGTATGCAAGACTGAACTACCTCTCGACTGGATAGATCCACCTAAACTGTACTCGGTCGATGACTTTTGCTTCCCATGCTAGGTGATAGGATAGGTGAACCGGTGAACCATTATATCAAAAAATGAAGGAGGAAATATTTTCTCCAATTTACAAAGAGCTAAGACAATCCGAGTCTCCAAAATTTTCAAATCTTCTATTTTCAATACTTTATGTCACGACCCGCACCCTAGAGTAAGGGCACGAGATGTGGGTACGTCCAGCCTACGCCATAGTTTCGACGGTAGAACGCTGTCCTAGGTCACAACATCTAACAGTTTAAGGTAATAAACAGTTATACTCCCCGAATGGGGGTGACATAACAGAATATATCTCAATCACATCTAAGGTATAACAGTATAAAGATAGAATGATATAAAAGATGCAAGATCCAAATCCACAGGAAATACAATAGAGAGAAAGCTAAGTGTCTAGATAAACTCCACTAACATCCAGAAATAATACAAATCCAAATATACAAGTCAAACTCTAGTACTATGAAATAAGATAAAGAAATCGATAGAGCAACAGTCTCTACAGCTAAGGGATCCGACTGAAAGTCCGGATTGCAAGTGTCCTCTAAGGCTGTCCCATAGAAAGTATCTAGGCAGGCCTCCTCCTCGTCCTCTGTAAAAATTTTAACAGGTCCAATCAGGACGGGAACGAGTACATCTCATCAAGAAAACCCAAGTAATGACAGAGAACTATAAAACAGTAATAAGCTGTTTTATTGATGAATATGGCAGTTTATATTTAGGTGATAGTATAGAAAAGCAGTAAGATACAAGGAAAGTAAAGTAACTAAAACAAGAGAAGAATGATGGCAATAAAGACTGTAAAATAAATCTAGCTGAACTAAGGTAACATAATAAGTCCTGGTAGTAAATGTAAACAAGTGCAAAACCCAAGTAAATCCAGATAACATGAATCTGATACCAGGTGATTCCAGTACAAGATGAGTCCAGTATAAGATGATTCCAGTCATAGTGATCAATGATTCCAGGTTGAGTCCAGCCTATACTCTAATAGTGTGTTTTAAAATACTGAGATCGACAAGTAAACGGCTGTAGGTAATACGGCACGTCAAACACCTGGCCGGGTGTGAGATGGCTATCATTCCAGTAGATTCCAGTTAGAAGATTCCAGATTGGGTTATGTCTACATGTCTTACTCAAGTATTTCCCCTCCCAGTAAGTACAAGTGAATCCAGAATACGACACGAGAATCGAGATGAGTCCAGCCAAAATATGATGATTCCAGAAATAGATTTCGGAATGATTCCAGTGATTCTAGTAATAAAGGCCAGATAAGTATGGTATGTGTGTCGCATACATGAATCCAGATATATCTATACGTGTTGTAACAGAGAATCACATAAAACTAACTATAACTGAAGTACAGTAATTGACAATTAAATGAGAGAACTATCAGAGAATGTACTCGCCTGCTATCTGAATGTCCAAGATGAAAGTACTATCCGAGGAGTGGTGTCTGGCTCCTATTAGAACAGCACAAGTCACAACAAGTCTAAAATAAGGAAATAGACTGCTACAATGCATCTATATGAAGTTTGTGGTCAATCTAGGCTAAAGTTAACCTTTGGTCAACTCTAGTCAACTAGACTAGTCAAACTAGGTTAACTAGGTCAAACCTAAACCAAACAAGTCTATACTAGTCTAACTAGTCTATTCTAGGCCTAATCAAGACTAAACAAGTCTAACTAAACTCTCACTAGGCAAACAGACACACCATAGGCTAAGAGCCCTAGGCTATAGGCTATATCATGCCTAAGCCAAACCACAAACACATATACACATAACAATATATATATCTAATATATTGTAGTACACTCATAACATATAGGCTACCTATATGTACATCCCACACATATATATGCATCACTATTCACATATTCATATACATAGATATATATAGGAAAGCTATATATATAGGCACATACATATATATATATATATATATATATATATATATATGTATATATATATATATATATATAT
This sequence comes from Iris pallida, assembly GCA_029216955.1. Taxonomy (NCBI): domain Eukaryota; kingdom Viridiplantae; phylum Streptophyta; class Magnoliopsida; order Asparagales; family Iridaceae; genus Iris; species Iris pallida. The sequence goes on along the minus strand of JANAVB010003800.1, from coordinate 44,748 downwards.
AAAGAGAGGTAAAAGAGTAAGTGAGTATGTGTGTGTTTGGCATGTGTGTGAAAGAATATGTGTTAATATTCTAAAATTTAGTTATAGGTAGGTGTATGTGACATGGGATACATGATGTCAAAGGGTGTATGAATGCATGTGTGTAAAAGGTTATAGGTTAACTCAGTTTATAGAAATACATACATACCTACTTACCTTGTATACATGCATACATACATATCATGTATATTACATTTACATGATACATACATGTATACTTGTATTATATTATACTTACATTCATGCATATTAGATACTTGTATTTATATTAACATATTGCAAATATTCATTTCATTCATGCATCTATGCATTACCTACATGTTTTATACATATACGTATATTGTATATTCATATCATTTCATACATTAACTTAGAGACATACAAACATGCAAACATCATATATTTCATACCTTGCATTACCTTACATATCATGTTATATATTATCATTCATTCCTTTCATATATTACATTATCTTGCATGCTTGCATTTATATATTACATTCTATATTACCTATATACATGTATTTTCTCCATTCATTCATGCTTGCATCATATACTCTACATTACCATACATGTTATCATTATATATTGCATTACAATATTTATACATTTTGCATTCATATCTATCATTACATATATATCTTGCATTCATATCTAGCATTCATTATATACTTTCATGCATACATTGTATATCATTCTTTCATTCATGCATTGCTTATATGCATTATATTAATTGCATTCCTACATGCTTGCATTCAACCATATATATACATTAATGTAAAGAGAATATATATCATATATATATCATTTCATTCATCTAACATATCATGCATTACATACTCTATATTCATTTAATATCTATACTATATAGGCTCATAGGTTACACAAAATGCATATATCGTATAGTCACTCTTCTACTTAAAACCAATACTGTACCAATTGGGCATTCACTAAATTCCAGGATTAAAGTATGTCGTAGCCCTTTGTGTTAGCTTTCCTAAACTTTAAACGGATCGCATTTTCGTGTCCGGAAGCTCCTGGAATCGCAAAAAATACCGAAACACGTTCGTCTTTCGTACAGCTGACACTCAAATAATTCTACAGAAAGTTACAGAAAGAATTTTACTTATTAAAATATATATTTGGAAAGGTAACTTCAATACTGTTCTTTTAAAAAAAATGGGAGATAAATCGGAGTTCTAAGTTAAAAGTTATTATATTTCTAAGTTGCTTTGGTTAATAAAAACGTGGATGAAAATTATGACGAATTTGACAAAAGAACACATATAGGCCAAGATACTTGGATACAAACATAGGTATCCAAATAAAACTCATTCTAACCATCCTAACTAAGATCAATCCACTCTCTAACCATTATAAAACTGAATTTAAATATCTATTTAAACTATTATCATACATACATACACATAGGGTGTCCTAATTTGGGATCTATCAAGTAGGACACAAGACACATATCTAAAATCCTCAAGAGAGGTCCAAATAGCCTCAAATTTGAATCTAAATTGGACACATGCATGAGGACGGATCCTACGGATTCAAAACTAATTTATATGCAAAGAAAATCGATTTAGAGGATGGGTTTGACCTATTGGGAGTGGAATCCTAATGAAATCCTTTAGGACACGGCTCCGATACAAAGATCCCTCAAAGTGGACACTCCTTCTTGCACTCCTCTTCCAATCCTTGGTAGCACCCTTCCTTTGGAGAATGGGAATGATTGAGGAAAGGTTTGGTGAAGGAATGATTTGATTTGGAGATCAAATCAATGGGAAGGCTCTCTAAAATTGGAGAAGAACAAAAGGAAAATAAAAGAGGCAAGATTGTAATGAATAAAATGAATCATCCTCTCCTAAAGGTGGCTACCATAAAGAGTCTATTAGGGCTAATGGAAAATGTCCTAATTGTACCTCTCTAGTCTCATATGGTTAAGTCTAGACTAGGTTCAAGTTTGGGGTCAAAATGATCTAGTTTTGAGTCTCTAAATTAACCATTCTAACATGATAAAAATTAGTTTAATTAACTAACTTAATGTTGGGTCTTGTGAGCTAAGCTTAACTTAATATTGGGTCCCATCTAGAGTTCAAGCTACCCGGGTCACAATACAAGTCGGAACGAGACGAAACTCAAACCCGACTAAACAAATCGAATAAAAACAATATTAAAAATATAAAATTTTCCCAAAATATTAAAATATGAAAAATGACCAAAATCATAATACATCAATTTAAATATTATTAAAATAATCTAAAATTCACCAATTAATCAAAATCCTAAATAATTCAAAAGTCACAAAATGACCAAAATATCCTTAGCCTAAAAAGTTGTAAATAGTCATTCTAATCACATGGTTAGGTCCCCATGGTTAGTCTCTAAGCTTAGCAAAACTAGGGATTAACTAGTTAACCATCAAAATCACAATTCAACATTTTAAATAGTTTTAAATTGATTAAAAAATTACCAAAAATCATAACATAAGTTAAATCTTATTATCGATTAATCAAAATTATAAAAGTTCAAAATTACCCTCATTTTAGAAAAGTGGGTGTTACAAGTATCCCTTAGCTGTAGAGACTATTGCTTTATAGATTTCTTTATCTTATTTCATAGTACTGGAGTTTGAGTTGTATATTTGGATCTGTATTATTTCTAGATGTTAGTGGAGTTTATCTAGACACTTAGCTTTCTCTCTATTGTATTTCCTGTGGATTTGGATCTTACATCTTTTATATCATTCTATCTTTGTCCTGTTCTACCTTAGATGTGATTGATATATATTTTGTTATGTCACCCCCATTCGGAGAGTATAACTGTTTATTATCTTAAACTGTTAGATGTTGTGACCTAGGACAGCGTTCTACCGCCGACACTGCGGCGTAGGCTGGACGTACCCACGTCTCGTTCCCTTACTCTAGGGTGCGGGTCGTGATACGTTTTTAGTGGTGGCCCATGCAGGTCGAGTTTATGTTGTGGTATTCGAACTAGAGTATCACTACAGCCTGCAGTAGGATTAGGATATTTTGAAGGTACTCAATCACAGTTAGGATTCCTTGAGAGATTCCTGAGACGACCCTTGAGAATCTTATTTAAACTTCAAATTGAAATCATTTCCCTTGTTTATAACTCTCACTCCTTGATTATTGAATTTGATTTTATTGGATCGTTGTTGATTTTGATTTTCCTATCGAGATAAATTTTATGGCCTGAGTTATAATATTTTATGATAACATATGATGACGGGAATAACAGGGATGGTAAAACGTCTACTTGATTATGGAACTTGTAGTTTATCGCAGCCATATTAGCTGGCGTGGCGGAAACATAGAGACCTGACTTCGGATGTACGTATCTTTGTTATGAGATTTGGAATTTTTTGCAGCTATACTAGTCGACATAACGAGAATTCCAGACGATATGATTATAGAGGTGCATGCCCCAGTTATGGAATCTATCGTTTATTGCAGCCTTGCTTACTGGCATGGCGAGGACTCTGAGTAACATGATTTTGGACAGACGCATATGATTATCAGACTGTATCATGAGGAGGCTTTTAAACATATCATCTTTATCATACCCTTCTGTTATTATAAATTGATGTAGTTCTTTCTTAGTATGATGATTTGATGACTTGTGATTAGGCCCTCATCTTAGGGATGATAGTACAGCCTGGTTTTAAAATAGTGACTCTTGTAGCTGGTTCTCCTTTATTTATATTTACCAGTTTTCATATGGAATGATAGACTGCCTTGCAGCCTTGATGATTGATTTACTCTTTTTCTTCCAGTATGGCACCCATGACCCGAGCCCGTCGCCTGAGAGCAGCTGCAGCTACTGAGAGTGTGCTTCCACCTCCTATTATTCAGGAGGTAGTGATCCCTCTATCTGACTAGGGGGTGGTGGCACCTCCTGCCATTGAGGAGATGGTGGTAGCCTCGCCAGAGAGTCTTCCATCGTCTCCTGTCGTTCAGGAGAGAGCTGCAAATTTGTCTGAGACCGAGAGCCTTTCCCCACCCCTTGAGATGGTACCCCATACTGTACTACCCGAAGGTTTATTACTTGACGTAGCCCAGGTATTTGGATATTTCCCAGAAAGGATGTTGGAGGCACAAAGAGTTCATGATGAGGCCATGAGGGAGCAATATCAGAGGTTGCTACGTCTGTGGGACTCTGTGCTTCCAGGAAGAGAGCCTAGATCCAAGAGGGCGAGGAGCAGTACCCAGTCCTATCCAGAGCTTGAGGAGTACCAATATATCCAGCCTATATCATCATACCCAGCCCAGTCTCCTGTCCAGCAGATGCCAGCTGAGCCAGAGCCTATATGTACCTACTCTAAGAAGTCTGGGCACAAGTGAAACTTCTGTAGAAAGAGACTAGGATTGTGCCTATTCTGTGGGTCAACTGCACACTGGTTGCAGCACTGTCCTGATATACCTGCCCCAACCAGGGCCCTGCTTCCAGGAGGAGTTCTAGTTCTCAGACCTAGCTGGAGGTGAGTTTTGACCTAACCTTAGTATTCCTTCTCAAGAATATTTGATGCATCCCTTGCTTGTAAGTTTGATACCCCATGACCCTTTTGGTTAGCATGACTAGTATACCTAGATGAGACTCTCACTACCACCATATGCCATGACCCTGTATGCCATCCTTTTTAATCGTATGATTTAGGTAAGTTCTGAGACCATGATTGTTGGGGACGAGACTCTAGAAGAAGTACGACCATCTTAATTTCGAGGACGAAATTCTTCTAAGGAGGGTAGACTTGTAACATCTACTTTTCTAAAATGAGGGTAATTTTAACTTTTATAATTTTGATTAATCGATAATAAGATTTAACTCATGTTGTGATTTTTGGTAATTTTTTTAATCAATTTAAAACTATTTAAAATGTTGAATTGTGATTTTGATGGTTAACTAGTTAATCTCTAGTTTTGCTAAGCTTAGAGACTAACCATGGGGACCTAACCATGTGATTAGAATGACTATTTATAACTTTTTAGGCTAAGGGTATTTTGGTCATTTTGTGACTTTTGAATTATTTAGGATTTTGATTAATTGGTGAATTTTAGATTATTTTAATAATATTTAAATTGATGTATTATGATTTTGGTCATTTTTTATATTTTAATATTTTGGGAAAATTTTATATTTTTAATATTATTTTATTGGATTTGTTTAGTCGGGTTTGAGTTTCGTCTCGTTCTGACTTGTATTGTGACCCGGGTAGCTTGAACTATAGATGGGACCCAATATTAAGTTAAGCATGGCTCACAAGACCCAACATTAAGTTAGTTAATTAAACTAATTTTTATCATGTTAGAATGGTTAAGTTAGAGACTCAAAACTAGATCATTTTGACCCCAAACTTGAACCTAGTCTAGACTTAACCATATGAGACTAGAGAGGGGCAATTAGGACATTTTCCATTAGCCCTAATAGACTCTTTATGGCAGCCACCTTTAGGAGAGAATGATTCATTTCATTCATTACAATCTTGCCTCTTTATTTTCCTTTTGTTCTTCCCCAATTTTAGAGAGCCTTCCCATTGATTTGATCTCCAAATCAAATCATTCCTTCACCAAACCTTTTCTCAATCATTCCCATTCTCCAAGGGAAGGGTGCTACCAAGGATTGAAAGAGGACTGCAAGGAGGAGTGTCCACTTTGAGGGATCTTCGTATCGGGGCCGTGTCCTAAAGGATTTTATTGGGATTCCACTCCCAATAGGTAAAACCCATCCTCTAAATCAATTTTCTTTGCATATAAATTAGTTTTGAATCCGTAGGATCTATTCCCATGCATGTGTCCCATTTAGATTCAAATTTGAGGCCATTTGGAGCTCTCTTGAGGATTTTAGATATGTGTCTTGTGTCCTACTTGATAGATCCCAAATTAGGACACCCCATGTGTATGTATGTATGATAATAGTTTAAATAGATATTTAAATTCAGTTTTATAATGGTTAGAGAGTGGATTGATCTTAGTTAAGATGGTTAGAATGAGTTTCATTTGGATACCTATGTTTGTGTCCAAGTATCTTGGTCTGTATGTGTTCTTTTGTCAAATCCGTCATAATTTTCATCCACATTTTTATTAACCAAAGCAACTTAGAAATGTCATAACTTTTAGCTTAGAACTCCGATTTATCTCCCGTTTTTTTTAAAATAACCGTATTGAAGTTAGCTTTCCAAATATATATTTTCATAAGCTAAATTCTTTCTTTAACGGGTTTCGGTATTTTCGCGATTCTGGGAGCTTTCGGATACGAAAATGCGATCCGTTTAAAGTTTCGGAAAGCTAACACAAAGGGCTACGACATACTTTAATCCTAGAATTTAGGGAATGCCCAATTGGTATGGTATTAGTTTTAAGTAGATGAGTGACTATACGATATATGCATTTTGTGTAACCTATGAGCCTATGTAGTATGGATATTAAATGAATATAGAGTATGTAATGCATTATATGTTAGATGAATGAAATGATATATATGATATATATTCTCTTTACATTAATGTATATATATGGTTGAATGCAAGCATGTAGGAATGCAATTAATATAATGCATATAAGCAATGCATGAATGAAAGAATGATATACAATATATGCATGAAAGTATAGAATGAATGCTAGATATGAATGCAAGATATATGTAATGATAGATATGAATGCATAATGTATAAATATTGTAATATAATATATAATGATAACATGTATGGTAATGTAGAGTATATGATGCAAGCATGAATGAATGGAGGAAATACATGTATATAGGTAATATAGAATGTAATATATGAATGCAAGCATACAAGATAATGTAATATATGAAAGGAATGAATGATAATATATAACATGATATGTAAGGTAATGCAAGGTATGAAATATATGATGTTTGCATGTTTGTATGTCTCTAAGTTAATGTATGAAATGATATGAATATACAATATATGCATATGTATAAAACATGTAGGTAATGCTTAGATGCATGAATGAAATGAATGTTTGCAATATGTTAATATAAATACAAGTATCTAATATGCATGAATGTAAGTATAATATAATACAAGTATACATGTATGTATCATGTAAATATAATATACATGATATGTATGTATGCATGTATACAAGGTAAGTAGGTATGTATGTATTTCTATAAACTGAGTTAACCTATAACCTTTTACACACATGCATTCATACACCCTTTGACATCATGTATCCCATGTCACATACACCTACCTATCACTAAATTTTAGAACATTGACATATATCCTTTCACACGCATGCCAAACATACACATACTCACTTACTCTTTTACCTCTCTTTATATATATATATTATATATATATATATATATATATGTACGTGCCTATATATATTACTTTCCTATATATATCTATGTATATGAATATATGAATAGTGATGCATATATATATATATGTGGGATGTACATATAGGTAGCCTATGTGTTATGAGTGTACTACAATATATTAGATATATGTATTGTTATGTGTATATGTGTTTGTGGTTTGGTTTAGGCATGATATAGCCTATAGCCTAGGGCTCTTAGCCTATGGTGTGTCTGTTTGCCTAGTGAGAGTTTAGTTAGACTTGTTTAGTCTTGATTAGGCCTCGAATAGACTAGTTAGACTAGTATAGACATGTTTGGTTTAGGTTTGACCTAGTTAGCCTAGTTTGACCAGTCTAGTTGACTAGAGTTGACCAAAGGTTGACTTTAGCCTAGATTGACCCCAAACTTCATGTAGATGCATTGTAGCAGTCTATTTCCTTATTTTAGACTTGTTGTGACTTGTGTTGTTCTAATAGGAGCCAGACACCACTCCTCGGACAGGACTTTCATCTTGGACATTCAGATAGCAGGCGAGTACATTCTCTGATAGTTCTCTTATTTAATTGTCAATTACTGTACTTCAGTTATAGTTAGTTTTTTGTGATTCTCTGTTACAACACGTATGGATATATCTGGATTCATGTATACGACACACATACCATACTTATCTGGCCTCTATTACTGGAATCACTGGAATTATTCCGGAATCTATTTCTGGAATCATCATATTTTGGCTGGACTCATCTCGATTTTTGTGTCGTATTCTGGATTCACTTGTACTTGCTGGAAGGGGAAATACTTGAGTAAGACTTGTAGACATACCCCAATCTGGAATCTACTGGAATCTACTAGAATGATAGCCATCTCACATCCGGCCAGGTGTGTGATGTGCCGTATTACCTACAGCCGTTTATATGTCGATCTCGGTATTTTAAAACACACTGTTAGAGTATAGGCTGGACTCATCCTGGAATCATTGATCACTATGACTGGAATCATCTTATACTGGACTCATCTTGTACTGGAATCACTTGGTATCAGATTTATGTTGTCTGGATTTACTTGGGTTTTCCACTTGTTTACATTTACTACTTGGACTTATTATGTTACCTTAGTTCAGCTAGATTTATTTTACAGTCTTCATTGCCATCATTCTTCTCTTGTTTTAGTTACTTTACTTTCTTTGTATCTTACTGCTTCTCTATACTATCACCTAAATATAAACTGTCATATTCATCAATAAAACTGCTTATAACTGCTTTATAGTTCTCTGTCATTACTTGGGTTTTCTTGATGAGATGTACTCGTTCCCGTCCTGATTGGACCTGTTGAAAATTTTACAGAGGACGAGGAGGAGGCCTGCCTAGATATTTTCTATGGGACAGCCTTAGAGGACACTTACGATCCGGACTTTCAGTCGGATCCCTTAGCTATAGAGACTGTTGCTCTATAGATTTCTTTATCTTATTTCATAGTACTGGAGTTTGAGTTGTATATTTGGATCTGTATTATTTATGGATGTTAGTGGAGTTTATCTAGACACTTAGCTTTCTCTCTATTGTATTTCCTGTGGATTTGGATCTTGCATCTTTTATATCATTCTATCTTTATCCTGTTCTACCTTAGATGTGATTGAGATATATTCTGTTATGTCACCCCCATTCGGGGAGTATAACTGTTTATTACCTTAAACTGTTAGATGTTGTGACCTAGGACAGCGTTCTACCGCCGATACTGCAGCGTAGGCTGGACGTACCCAAGTCTCGTGCCCTTACTCTAGGGTGCGGGTCGTGACACTTTAGCACATAATTCCTTAAAGTAGTAGTTAAGCTCTATCAAAGCTTCATATACATGTCGCAAATGAGGGTTTTTTTTTGGAAATAATATAGACTTTTATGAGATACTTCCAATAGAATAATTTTTTTCGAGGCAAATGCTACTTTTTTTTAGAACCTTCGTTAATGTTCGTCGCAAATGACGGTTTTTTGTGAAGTAGCTCTCGAAAGATTATCATAGACGAAGCGACCTTGCTCTCCAACCTATCAAAGAACTCATCTAGCCTTGTGTTGTTTTGCTCTACAGAGCCCATGTGCATCTTTATGTCCCTCGAACCCATCTCCAAGAATCCAACACGCTCGACAAGATCGACAAGGCTATGCTCCATCATAGACTCCTTGCTCTTGTCCCTCTTGTTGGTCTTAGCATACACCTCCTTTGGCGACGTGGGTCCCTTCTGGACCTTCTCAGATGTTGACAAGGTACCAATCGAACTTCTTTCTGATACCAACTACAACGAACTTAGTGTTTTGGCTATACTTTGACCAGTACAGCCTATAAGATTCCTACTCGAACACTTGTGCCAGCCTTCCCCTAGAACTTAGCTAGATTGCTAAGGCGTAAATGAGAACAATATGGAGCAAAAGAGAGAGAGAGATTAGAAGATTAAAACTTCACTTTACTAAAGAGATATTACAACTTTGGGTGGTGAGGAACAAAAGTGGCCTCCCACTTATTGATAGTACCTTTAAGCCTTAAAATAAACTTCTCGAATAAAAATATTCATGGATTATTCTAAGAAATATTCTAGGAATTGTTTTATATCCTAAATCCTATACATAATTCTTAATGCCAAATAACTAAAAAGAAAACATCTAGAATGGAAAGATGCCGAGATCTCGGTGTGCCACAAAATATTGTGTGTGACATCTTGCTCTCTATGAGAGACAAACGTTTCAAAATAAAATTATCTTGAAAAGCAATTTTCCATTGACACTATTCAAAATGATTGTCCTTTGCTATTATTCAACAAAACCTTTTGTCCTACCACAATAGAATACATGTTTCACCTATATTCTTATTCACTTTACTCCTTGCTTGACTTTGTTAAGTTTACCTTATAAAAAATTCAATTTACCTTCCTTCTCTTACTCGCTATATTCTTTAATTTTTTAAATTAATTAAGTATTGTATTATCATATTAACTTTATTTAAAAAAATTATCATCGCCATCTTCACCATTATGATTCTATATTTTTCAACTTATAAATCTTCTAACAACTATTGGTCATCTTCTCCTAGATTGTCCTCATCTTTACTGAGCATAGAACATTTCGATATTTTTTTGTTTGTTTAAAGAAGAAAGACAAAAGACAATCGTCCAGTTATCTAAAAAAATTGACCAAATTTAATAAAAAGTTACAAAATATTTTCTTAATTCTAGGGTTTTTTAAAAATAAATTCTAAAATCTAGTTGTTGGAGTAAACTAATAGTTTAATTTTAGAAAATATAAAGGTTGTGAAAGTTTCTAAAAATAAGAAAGTGATAAATAGAATAATAACAATGTTGTGCTTAATAACACCCTTAAACATAAGTCCTTTATATTAGGAAAATAACAAAGTTGATTGATTCATATCATCTTCTTCAGTAAATTTGTCATGAAGCTCATCTCACCTTAATAATCTTGATTAATATTTATTAAATCAATATATATATATATATATATATATATTTTATGGAACTGAAACTTTATTGATGTATCAGGCGCAAAATGCCGAAGCCTATACAAGTAAGTGCGCCAAGCGCAAAAGAAAAGAAGACACAGAAAACAAACGAACGCCCCGAGGCGCTTCCGCAGGACTAAAGAAGCTTCTGTCAAAACTGGATTGGCGAGTGGGAGCAGCGGTTCTTGATTTTAAGGATCTGGCGCCAAGTTTCTCTGATCAGTTGAGCTGCGTTGTATTGGCGGGCTTCATATCAGAATTTGTTTCGGTTCTTCCAGACCACCCATAAGCCAGCAGCTTCAGCGATCTGATGACAGTAGGAGTCTCCTCAGGTTGCCAGGAGATCGTTGAAGCCCCCCACACGATGCCGTTTCCTACATACGTGGGCGAGCTCGTACCATAGCATGTCGACAAGGTCTCCGGATATCAGGATATGTTCTGCCATTTCAGGTTTGTGAGAAGTGCAGCAGTGACATCTGGATGCTAGGCTAAAGCCTATGCTGGTCAGTGATTTGTCGGTCGGAAGCATCCTACGTTGGGCTCTCCAAATCAGGAATGACCACTTGAGGGGAATACAAGTTTGCCAGTAGGGGGCTATCAAACTGGACGGCACTCCTCCAAACCTGATCTCACGCCTAGCGGACGCCATCGAAAAAAACACCAGTAGCGAAAGGGGTCCAACACAGGATGTCTGGGCGATCAGAGAGTCGTACGTCCGCGGCGGCGATCTCGAAGGCAGCCTCCGTCCTGAGCCACTCTCTGATCCGATCCCAACTCCAACCTGAAGCGCTGCTCCAAAGATACCGAATCGAGCATTCCGGAGGGGTATTAGGGGTTAGATGGAACACCGAATCGCCAATCCATCTTTCATAGCACGGAGACGAGGTGCCGTTTCCGAGCCGTAACTGGATGAGGGGTTTGGCCAGCTGCCGATCGTGAAGAATGCGCCGCCAGGAGACAGAGGAAGTGGTAGAATCTGGGGATGTTGGCCATGTTGTTGAGATTTCTGCTGAGAGCTTCTGCAGTGATGATAAATATGGTAGAGGAAAGGGGGTCTACTTGGCGCACCCCACGGCTGGATTTGAAAAAACTATTGGCTTTACCGTTGATGATGGTGGAGAACCAAGAAGCACTAATGGATCTGTATATGATGTCTATCCAAATTTCGGAGAACCCGAATGCCCTGAAGACCCAAATTAAGAATTGTCAGTCGAGGCGGTCGTATGCCTTCTCCATATCAAGCTTGATAGCGATGTTACCCCCCTCTCGACGGGAATTTCATGCAGGTAATCATCTCTTGGGCTAGCAGGATGTTGTCAGTGATATTCCGACCGGTGACGAATCCACTTTGTTCCTCATAGATAATCTTGGGGAGGATGTGGACCATCCTGGTGGCGATGATCTTGGATATGATTTTGTTGGTAAAAGTGCATGGGCTGATAGGTCTGAAATCTTTAAAGGTCTCCGGGTTATCTTTTTTGGGGATGAGGATGAGGTTGGCCCGGGATATCGACTTGGGGTAGTGCGCTCCTTGAAAAAAGGCTATAGCGGCCTCGATTACATCGGTGTGGATGATATTCCAATAGGACCTGAAGAATATACCCGAGAATCCTTCTGGACCAGGCGCACTGTGTTCGTCAAGAGCCCACACCGCGGACTTCACTTCTTTCGCGGAAGGAGGGATTATGTAAAACCCCTAATTTCTACTATGATTTTTTAATAAATATGGTATTAATTTTTGTACTTCGTATTTGTACGTCACGTACGAGTTTGCATTTCGTAAATTTCTCGTCAAGTGCGAATAAGTGCGAAGTATATATTTTTATAAAATGTTTTAATTATATATATGTAGAAAATATTTCAAAATAATAGACGATAAATATTTTATATTGCTTGAAGTTGTAAATGCGTCGCGCCGAGGATTGCCAAACTTTATTTTTATTTTAAAAAAGGCCATTTTATTTTATGGTACAAGTATAACTAGTAATTTAGAAAAACTGTGTTTTGTGTAAGTATTATTTTTGCATACGAGTGTATATATATTTGTATTTTCGAAATTAATTATTATGATTAATATTTTATTTCGAAAAAAGTTTATTAAATGTGGGTTGATTTAATATGTAATTAATTATAGTGATTTAAGTTGGAAATTTTTTTTAAGTTATTTAAATACAGTTTAAATTAGAGCTACAATCTACCTACATTGGATTATATTCGATTGAGTTACTTTTAAATCAATTTGAATTAAATAGTGGAAAATCCAAGGGGAACTAAAACTCTTCTTAGTCCTTATCTACATAAGACTTTTGTAAACCCCCTAGTTTTTTCAAAATAAATATTTGTTAAATTTTTAGATTTTTAAATAACTATTTATTGACTTATTATATAAATTGTATTATTTTACATATATTTAGTATAATGCTCATTACTGAATTTAGTATACAAATATATAAAGTTTTTTTTCTAGTACATTAAGGATCTAAACTATATTATACAATATTTCTCAAAATTTTAGGATTTATTTCATAACTTTTATTACTTTTTACATGTTACTAATATTGTACACTATTTACATAATATAGAATAAATGTCAATTTAGTATTAAATATTTCAGCTTGTATAATGAGATTAGATGAATATTGTTTAAATAAATATTAACTCTATTTTGTTATCTATAGTAATTTTAAATAATGTTACAGATAATTTAGATAAAAATGAATTATATTTTAAGTTAATCATAATCCTAAGTCTAATAGGAAAGCATCTCTATTTATATCCTATAAAGCAGAATCCAATTTATTTAAATCATATCCTATCTAATTTAGGAGATAAATCTGAAATAAATACCGATATAAATCCAATACATATCCCTTCTATTAGCCATAATTCAAATTATTTTTAGACCAATAGAAACTCTAAAATTCGTCATTAGAATTCAGCCCCGCTTTTTAGCAGCAAGAGCAACTTGGAACGACGATATCTCCATGCTCCGAACTTCATTTTGCCTCCAATTTTTTTTAAAGAAGCGTATCGAGGTAAGGTTTCTAAAAACATATTTTAATTGACAAAATTTGTTTATAAATTTCTGCAAAACTGTTTGAGTATCTAGTTCCAAAAAAATAAACGTGTTTCGGTATTTCTGCGATATCGGGATATTCCGTAAACGAAAATGCGATCCGTTTAGTTTTTCGGAAAGCTGATACAAAAACCTATACCATATCCTAACTTTAGAATTTAATAAATAAATGTAACAGGTACAGTATTAATTATAATTAGATAATAAACTATTTTCAGCATCCGAAGTTGTTCCTACACCTTCCTCATTATGCGTTGTTGTTGATTCGTCGCCAGGACATCATCTTACCCCACTCGGACATCAGGCAAGACACCTTGCCTTTGCTGTTTATTTACTTGCTCAATATCATGCATGCTTTTATCTATTATTTATTTCTAGCAAATGTAAAAAATTGTACTTTCAAAACCGTATGTAGATTCAAATTACTATACTTTAGTTTTCTTATGCATTTTGACTTAAAATTAAGGGACCACCCTTGTGTGTGTCGCATTCATTGGCATCGACACCTATGTGCCACGAAGTCGCGAGTCGCATATATATACGGACTTACGTACTGACTGATCATCGGTGCGTACAGGCCGTAAGTTAGGATATGACTGCTAATAGTTATGGATGTCTAGAAGACTTAGGGGTTATTAGAAATATCATGATGTGGATACAGCACGTGTAGTGCATGGGGAGGAAGAAGACATTTATTAGGCGTAGGGGCTTTCACTCGTTTACTTTCCTCTAGATGCCCTTAGTGACTCAGTCGAGTGCTAGTGGGTCGTGCATTTATTTTCCTCTAGCTGCCGTTAGTGACTCACCCGAGAGCTAGTGTGTCGTGCATATATTTGTTACTTTTCTCTAGATGCCACTAGTGCCTCAGTTGAAATGCTAATGCGTCGTGTTTCTAGTTTTGGATGGCCCCTGTGTAGAACGTTGTCTTCAATGTACATTTTTACATAGAATGGTTAATGACCTTTATCTGTTTAGACATATGCAATTTTTTGTTGAGCTAACTATATTCAGTTTATGGCATGATATTATGTGTCTTGTTACGTCTCTCTGAGGACCTGGTGATTTCTCCAGGTATGCTTTTGTGATATTGTGCAGGTGCTCTTGCCAAGGCCATGACTTGCTCTCATCTACCGAGGATGATTGCACTTGAGTCATCTTCGCATCGCTCGACAATTTCTAAATTTTGTATTCTCTCTTTGTTGGAAGTGGATTTGTCTTCGCCCAACGACTTGTGTAAACAATAATTCATAAGTTATTATAATTTGTTTCTTCTTTATTTGTGGATGAGATTAGTGTCATGGCTTTCTACACTTTATAGCTTATGTATACATACGACGGTTCCATATATTAGAGTATACTTCGTATGTATGTAGATGGCATGATTACGTTTCGAGTCCTACGTATTTTTGGGACTGGGGCGTTACATGTTTTTGTGGTGGCCTATGCAGGTCAAGTTTATCACTTCGGTTACGTTATTGTACCGATGTGAGCCTGCATATTGGATAGAGTCTAGGATCTCATCCATATACTTGACATTCTTTCTTGACTCCAAACTTCGAACTCTCATTTGCCTCCCTTGATTGCATCTTGTTTGACCCCTTCCTACTGTGAATCCTTACTTTCTCGTGCTTAATGTCGGTTAGGAAGATGACTACAATAGTATATGATCATAGGTCAAACACGTGACTAAAAGGACTACATTCACAATTAGTATACATTAAGGTCTTATTTAAGATATAGAGGCATTTATTTTTCTAAAAGTATGATCTTAAGGATTAGTTAATTCTAAGTTGGGTAGTAGCAAAATTACCAACTTTGAGGACAGAGAGAATTTTATCTTGAGACTACTAGGTGTATTCACCAAAGTATTGATAGAAGATTGAGTAAAATCTTTGATTTTGAAGATTTAGAAAATATTTATGATTTTTGGGTTATCGCTATTCATAAATTTTGAGGATATAAATTGATTTAAGGAAAATTTTAAATTTCGAACTGTGTTATATGATCTATGATTGATAAATTTATTTAGATTTTGAGTTTAATATTTCAATTCTAGAAAAAAAAATTCAAATTTTGTCGCATAATTCACGATTGATAAGATTATCTAAATCTTGAGTTTACAGTTTGGATTTATAATATTGCAATTTTTTGGAAAATTTATTAAGAGATACGATAAAGCTTATTTTGAGATTGATTAGAGGAATCAATTTTTTTTAGTTATGATGGATGACCTCAACAGACTAGAGAATAAAAAAGTTTAGTTTGTGCATATTGGAGGGAATATATATATATATATATATATATATATATATATATATATATATATATTTTTTTTTTTATATATATATATATATATATATATATATATTTATATATATGTATAAAAATATATATATATATATATATATATATATATATATATATATATATATATATATATATGTATATGTATATATTGTCATACTAAGGGTTATCTTAGGGTTATTAAAGACTTGAATTATTTTTATGATTATGCTTGAATATCGTAGTTTATGTCAAGCTTGAAAATACATATTGGGAACTCAAATTTTGGGATTAAATCTTATCTTGATAGAGAACCAAGAAGCAGGCACGATCACCCTAATGAGATAGAGGTACTCTACATTCCATCCATGACCAAGATAGTTGTATATACACAAGTATAGTTAGTCTTCGACCAAATCATGTGACTATATCTCAATTTTGACTTACTCGACCTTTCCCCCAAATCCAGATCTTTTATTATGACCTTCTAACCGTTTGAAATTTGAGAAATAAATTAATCGTTCCTTGACTGTATCTACCTAGGAGACTTTCTCTCAGAAAACTGTGTCCCTAATTTATTTTACTAGACTGCTTAATTAATTTTATTTCATGCTTCCACTTGATCTTCTTTAATGTTTGTGCATTAATTGTCACTTCATGAACTCCCACTTTCTATTTTAGATCTTTTTGTGTCCTTTACCGTGACTTTGATATTTGGAGTGTAATACTAGCTGTTACCTTCCAAAAAATTTTATATGTAAGACCTAGACGAGCTCACCTTCATGTAGGTATATCATGTCCCACTCAAACTCGTCCCTTGGTACTCTATTTTTATGATATGAATTTTGGGTCATAAAGACTAGACTATAACCTTTACCATGATACCGATATATTTTTTGACCAAGGATAGGGACTCAACCTCGACTCAATTCTTTCGATCCGATGTGATTTTGTTCTACTTAATTCCTTAAATGCTTATCTTTGTGCTTTATCTTGATTGCTTGACCCGTTGTCCCATCATACTACTAGTTTAACTCTTGTAAGTTGGGTAGAATACCTCATGACCTAACAAACATTTGTCCTTGTGACCCATATTAATAAGTTTACTTAGACTATAGAATTCAGAGGACCCTAACTTATCTTGTCAACCAAGCCATAGATAAGAAAACACTAGGATGACTACATAAGACCAAACTTCGGGCAAGACTTAGATTTTAATGGATCTTCGACTATTTAATTTCCTTCATTAGTATTCCTTATTTATATTTTGACTATTTTATGATGCTAATTTAGCCTTAGTTTTGCAAGCTTATTCTTTTATCGAGCTTGTTCACGACATATGTGTTATTAGGGACGCCCACTAATACATTGTCTAATCAGAACTGGTACATGATGGTCTGATCAACCTAGTGCACTTTGGTTCGCTTTTCATATATTGTTCGACATAGATAGAGACATAGTTAAACTTGGCCTCTAGAATTCTATCCACGACTGCCTTGGCAAATCTTTTTTAAAAAATTTCAATCGTCTTTGAACCACTTATTCGTATTCGATAATATCTTCTTCGAACTCTTTATTATTTTCGTCTTTCGCCTATATTAGAAAGACAAACACTCGTACTTTATATCCCCTTAGTTGTCCACGATATATTGCCAAGATAGTTAACCACTGACCAACCAATGTGACTATATCCCCGTCTTGAGTTACTTTTTCCTATACCATAGATTCATTATCACAACATTCTAATCGTTCTTAAAACTTGAAAATGATTAAAATCATTTCCTTAACCATACCGTAATCCTAGACGACTATATTCGCTCAAGAAACCAACTCTCCTAAATGTCTAAATTATTCTCTTTGACCTACTCAATTCCTTTCTATTCTCTAATTTGTGTTATCATAATTTTATTACCTTAACTAGCGACCCTTCTTCAATTCCATAACCATGATGTATGTTTGCAAATATGAAAATCATAATCTTCCAATGCATGTTTGTGTCGAACGTTGTTTTTTCGCCTCATCCAAAAATTTAATCGTATTTCGGTATTGATGAACTATTTCTATCTCCCCTACCCTAGCTATTCCTAAATTTCGAGGACAAAACTCTTGTAAGTTTGGTAGGATGTAAAATCCCTAATTTCTACTATGACTTTTTTTAATAAATATGGTATTGATTTTTGTACTTCGTATTTGTACGTCGCGTACGAGTTTGGGTTTCGTTAATTTCTCGCCAAGTGCGAATAAGTGCGATGTACATATTTTTATAAAATATTTTAATTATATAGATGTAGAAAATATTTCAAAATAATAGACGATAAATATTTTATATTGCTTGAAGTTGCAAATGCGTCGCGCCGAGGATTGCCAAACTTTATTTTTATTTTAAAATAAGGCCATTTTATTTTATGGTACAAGTATAACTAGTAATTTAGAAATATTATTTTTTATGTAAGTATTATTTTTGCATGCAAGTGTATATATATTTGTATTTTTGAAATTAATTATTATCATTAATATATTATTTCAAAAAATATATAATAAATGTGGGTTGATTTAATATGTAATTAGTTATTATGATTTAAGTTAGAAAAAAATATTAAGTTATTTAAATACAGTTTAAATTAGAGGTAGAATCTATCTACATTGGATTATATTTGATTGAGTTACTTTTAAATCAATTTGAATTAAATAGTGGAAAATTCAAGGGGAATTAAAACTCTTCTTAGTCCTTATCTAGATAAGACTTTTGTAAACCGCCAAATTTTTTCAAAATAAATATTTGTTGAAATTTTGGATTTTTAAATAACTATTTATTGACTTATTATATCATTTGTATTATTTTACATATATTTAGTATAATGCTCATTAGTGAATTTAGTATACAAATATATAAAGTTATTTCTCTAGTACATTAAGGATCTAAACTATATTACACAATATTTCTCAAAAATTTAGGATTTTTTTCATAACTTTTATTACTTTTTACATGTTACTTATATTGTACACTATTTACATAATATAGAATAAACGTCAATTTAGTATTAAATATTTCAGCTTGTATAATGAGATTAGAAGAATGTTGTTTAAATAAATATTAACTCTATTTATTATCTACAGTAATTTTAAATAATGTTACAGATAATTTTGATAAATATGAATTATAATTTAAG
Source organism: Iris pallida (assembly GCA_029216955.1). Classification (NCBI taxonomy): domain Eukaryota; kingdom Viridiplantae; phylum Streptophyta; class Magnoliopsida; order Asparagales; family Iridaceae; genus Iris; species Iris pallida. The sequence goes on along the minus strand of JANAVB010003800.1, from coordinate 25,318 downwards.
TTAATCATAATCCTAAGTCTAATTGGAAAGCATCTCTATCTATATCCTATCCTAACAAAGCAAAATCCAATTTATTTAAATCATATCCTATCTAATTTTGGAGATAAATCTGAAATAAATATCTATATAAACCCAACACATCTCCCTTCTATCAGCCATAATTCGAAATTATTTTCATCCAAAAGAAACTCTAAAATTTGTCATTAGAATTCAGCCCCGCTTTTTAGCATCAACAGCAACTTGGAACGACGATATCTCCTAGCTCCGAACTCCGTTTCGACTCCAATTTTTTTAAAGGAAGCGTATCGAGGTACGGTATCCAAAAACATATTTTAATAGACAAAATTCGTTCTATAAATTTTTGCAAAACTTTTTGAGTATCTAGTGTCCAAAAAATAAATGTGTTTCGGTATTTTTGCGATTTCGGGAGATTCCGGAAACGAAAATGCGATCCGTTTAATTTTTTGAAAACCTGATACAAAAACCTATACCATATCCTAACTTCAGAATTTATTAAATAAATGTAATAGGGGCAGTATTAATTATAATTAGATAATTAACTATTTTCACCATCTGAAGTTGTTCCTACACCTTCCTCATTATGCGCTGTTGTTGATTCATCGCCAGGACATCAACTTACCTCACTCGGACATCAGGCAAGACACGTTGCCTTTGTTGTTTATTTAGTTGCTTAATATCATGCATGCTTTTATCTATTATTTATTTCTAGCAAATATAAAAAATTGTACTTTCAAAACCGCATGTAGATTCAAATTAGTATACTTTAGTTTTCTTATGCATTTTGACTTAGAGTTGAGGGACCACCCTTGTGTGTGTCACATTTATTAGCCTCGACACCTGTGTGCCACGAAGTCGCGAGTCGCATATAGATACGGACTTACGTACTGACTGATCATCGGTGCGTACATGCCGTACGTTAGGATATGACTGCTATTAGTTATGAATGTCAAGAAGACTTAGCGGTTATTAGAAATATTGTGATGTGGATACAGCACGTGTAGTGGATGGGGAGGGAGAAGACAGCTATTAGGCGTAGGGGCTTTCACTCGTTTACTTTCCTCTAGATGCCCTCAGTGACTCAGTCGAGTGCTAGTGGGCCGTGCATTTATTTTCCTCTAGCTGCCGTTAGTGACTCACCCGAGAGCTAGTGTGCCGTGCATATACTTGTTACTTTTCTTTAGATGCCACTAGTGCCTCGGTTGAAATGCTAATGCGCCGTATTTCTTGTTTTGGAAGGCCCCTGTATGGAACGTTGTCTTCAAAGTGCATTTTCACATAGAATGGTTAAGGACCTTTATCTGTTTAGACATATATAATTTTCTGTTGAGCTAACTATATTCAGTTTATGGCATGATATTATATGTCTTGTTACGTCCCTATGAGGACCTGGTAATTTCTCCATGTGTGCTTTTGTGATATTGTGCAGGTGCTCTAGCCAAGGCCATGACTTGCTCTCTTCTATCGAGGATGATTGCACTTGAGTCGTCTTCGCGTCGTTCGACAATTTCTAAATTTTATATTCTCTCTTTGTTGGAAGTGGATTTGTCTCCACCCAACGACTTGTGTAAACAATAATTCATAAGTTATTATAAATTCTTTCTTCTTTATTTGTGGATGAGATTAGTGCTGTGGCTTTCTATACTTTACAGCTCATGTATACATACGATGGTTCTATATATTAGAGTATACTTCGTATGTATACAGCTGGCATGATTACGTTCCTAGTCCTATGTATTTTTGGGACTGGGGCGTTACAGATTAACAAACGATCGTTATCCTGCTCATCAATCAAAAGAGGCATCTTCGCTAGGAAGATATCGTTTTTGGCTACGACGTCTTTGGTGAGGAGTTTGGAGTAGAAGTTGGTTGCGGCCGCCTGGAAGGACTGTTGGTCTTTGAGTAAGGTGTCATTCTCATCTGATATTTGATGAAGGGACAATTGATGCCTGCGGCCCCTAACACATGCGTAGAAGAATGCGGAGTTTCTGTCGCCCTCACTATCCCAAGTCAATCTGGCTTTCTGCTTCCAGAATTCTGTTTCTACTTTGAGGCACGATTTAAGGACGGCCTTGTTGAGGTTAAGGGTAGCTCGATTCTCTGACGATCCGTCAGTGGCAAATCTAATCTCGACACGAGTGACATCGTTCTCCACGATCTTGATCTCTTGGAAGATGTTACTGAATGCAAGTTTACTCCATGAGGTGAGGGCACGCTTTGTGGCCTTAAGTTTAACGGCCATTCTGATAATGGGGTTCGGGTTGTTAGCAGAGTGCCATGCGGAAGCCACGATGTTACGGAATTGAGGGTGGTATCTCCATAGATCTAGGAATCTGAAAGGTTTTTTAATCGGATTGTTGCTGGTACTGACCTCGATAAGGAGGGGGTGGTCCGATTCGGTGGAGTTGAGGTAGGACAGGTTGGAGATGAGGTTCATTCTATCCACCAGTTGTCGACGAGTGCTCGATCCAGGTGAGAATATTGGTTTCGGGCTCCTTCTAGCATGTTGTACTAGGTAAATGAGTTTTTGGTGAAAGGAAGGGGCTGTAAGTTGGTCTGAAACATGAAGGAGTTAAAGTCGGTCATCGTCGGTTGGTGGGGAGGGCGGCCCCCGTCTTCTCCTTGCTACTAGAGATAGTGTTAAAGTCCCCGATACAAAGCAACGGAAGGGTGTAGAGGGAGCTATGAATCCCCTTCAGGGTGGTCCAAAGCTGCTTGCGCTCGACAAAATCATAGCTTCCGTGAACGACGGAGATGAGGGATCCGGATGGGAGGGCTGTGTGTTCCACCCAGCAGGACAGCGTCTGCTCGGAGTCGAGGATGGTGCCGAACGTGTATTCGTTGGAGAGGGGGAACCAAATGTCATGGCACCCGGCAATGGCATTCGGGAAGCCAATTTGAAGTTGGATGGCTTTGATGTTTTTCTAGGGTATTTTTGGTTCGATGATGACGATAATGTCGATCTGATGGATTTTGATGAGGGAGGTCAATCTCCTCTTGGTTGGTTTGTTGGTGAGCCCTCTGACGTTCCAAGTAAGGATGTTAAGCGTTCGCATGATTGCTATTGGGTGTGGGGTTGAGCTTTGAGGCTGACCGGGTGGTCACGATTGAAGGGTCTTTGGCTCGAATATCTTTTTTCTTCTTCATTTTGTTTTGATGAGTGGTGGGTCCTGTGTGTGGCACAGTGATGTCTGCCATCGGGTCTCCAATATCTGGAGCGGACTCCAAGGTGATGGCAAGTTCTAATTCGATCTCGGCCAGCGTGCTGAAAGGGTTGTTGGGGTTAAGGAAGCCTGTATCCTGAGCTTGTCGGATCCATGCTTCGTACTCAAGGTTTAGCGTCTGCTCTCCCACGTCCGTAAGGGGCGAAGAGGGGAGTGCTTCAGCATCCGAGAGGGTAAGCTCCTTCGTAATATCTCCGACAACTCCCGAGGCTCTCGCAGTGAGGTCACCGACGCGATCGTTCGCTATATGGGACTTTGCAAAAGGATCGACAGCCGCGCTCCTCAGGCATCGTTCTATTGCTCAGAATGAGGTGGGATTGGTTCTTCCTCAAGAGGGGGCTCAGGAGGTCAAATCTGTTGAGGAGGGTGATGCCAGTTGTCTGGGCTGGGGCCGTGATGTTGTCCTTTGTTGTGTGTATAAGACGACTGGGGGAGCTGTCTCTCTCAGCGAAGTGTGAGTAGATGTTGGGGCGGGGAAGAATCGGGCCTAGAGAAGTAAGATGGTTTGACTAATTGGTATCTGTTGAGGAGGGTGATGCCAGTTGTCTGGGCTGGGGCCGTGATGTTGTCCTTCGCTGTGGGTATAAGACGACTGGGGGAGCTGTCGCTCTCAGCGAAGTGTGAGTGGATGTTGGGGCGGGGGAGAATCGGGCCTAGAGAAGTAAGATGGTTTGACTAATTGGTGGTCTTCTTGGGGTGGTTCTTTGGGGACGCCTTCTTTCTGAGCTTGGAGTGTGCTTTGAAGCACTGCTTCGATTGGTGGCCTCTAATCTGGCAGTGTAAGCAGAAGCTTATGTTGTTGTCGTACTCAAGCGCCAGAAGGTGTGTCCACCACCTAGTTCTAGTTGAATCGAGGATAGGGGTCAGCGGATAGGTCGATCTCCATGCAAATCTTGGCATAGTTGCCTTTAGTGAGATGGCGAGTTTCGTCGACTATGGCTACGAGTTTTCCAAAAGAGCTGGCAATCCTTTTGAGTGCGGCGGGGGCAAAACAGACCAGGGGGAGTTGTTGCAGAGTAATCCATGTAGAGATAATCTTAGAGTCGGTATTGGGATTGAAACATGGGGACCATTTGGTGATTTTGACGGTGTGAGCTCCAATAGAGGTGGTGCCCTTCGCCCAGACTAGGGAGCAGTCGGAGTCAGAAGACAGGTGGAGGAACAGATGCTTGGAGTCTACCGGTGTGACCTTATAAAGGGAGGAAAGATCCCAACCAGCTATGGCCTCCTGCGCGACCGGAAGTTTGGTGCATCCTGACTAGAATTTTAGTACGAATTACTTCGAGAAGGTAGAGAAAAGAGAGTAAATTTCTGCGGTGGAGAACGGCACGCTAATATGTTCACCTTCGGGCGGGGTAGGAATTTAATCTCCGGGAACTCGAAACCATTTGCTGAGGGAGGTAACTGGGGAGCCCTATCCGGGCGCAGAACATCGGCAATGGACCGACTAGGGGAAGGATACGGGGGAGCTCGGGATGCGGGTAGGGGGAACAACGACACGTCCCGAAGAAAATCCAGAAGAAGTCGAGTTGCTATCAGTATCAGGAGCAAAGGAGGGGTCCGCAGGCTCGGGCGCATGGTCGAGCGCCCTAGGCTGGGGAGAAGGACCCTGCTGAGCACATGGAGGCCGGGCATCCGCAGGAGCTGATCCGGGAGTATGCGCCTGAACTGGCACAGGGGAAGCAAAGGTCAGGGGCGCATGGCAGGAGGGAACAGGCGCATAGGAAGCGGCCGCGAGGGCCCCGACGACCGACCCGAGCGCCTGACCCTGCGTGGAGGGCGCATAAGGCTCCTTACCCCCGAAGGAAGAGCCAGGCACATAACCTCACGAGTGGGATGCATACGCTGGCTCGACCGGGCGGGGTGCAGAAGCGCGAATCCAGGAGGGTGCATGGCCCCCCGAGATGGGAGGGCACATGTGAAAGAGGGAGCTTCGAATTTTGAAAATTCAAATTCGAACTCGGAGCGGAAGACGACCTTGGGTCTCCAGCGGTGATCTCGGAGGCTCCCGGAGGAGACCAACTGGGGAGGGTCGACGGTGAGGGGGATGGGGGCCACCGCAGAGGCTGGGCTGCACCGGGACGGGGGGATGGTGGGTAGGGGAGCTCCGGCAAGGGCGGGCGGGGCTCCAGGGCAAGGGTGGGTACCGAAGCGGACGGAAGGGACCGGAGAAAGACCCGCCGGCGGCCACCGGAGCTTCGGAGCCAGCCCCGCAGGAGGAGCGCTGACCAAAGCAAGGTGAGAGGGAGTCCAGGCCGACAGCGGAAGAGGGCGACGCGTCGCCCGGCTACGGCCGTTGCACGGACGACCCAGCCGTCGCTTGCGGAGGAGTCTCTGACGACGGGGGGGTCGGAGGGGGGACTGGCCGGGCGGCTAATGTCACGAGAGCGGGAAGCTCCGAGAGGGGAAATGGGGAAGGGGGGATCGACGGACATGGAGGGGGGATATATATATATATATATATATATATAATTTTTTTAAGAAAAACAATTTATTAATGGAATCCAAATAGAGAGCCGGCCCCACAGACGGGAACCCGGATTCGAAAATCAAACCCAAAAAAACAAAAGACAAACAGGGGGGCACACACCCCAAGGGGGCACGTGGGCCAAGGGGGGTTCTGCCCGAGGGGGACTCAGGGCCCGAGGACTGGGGCCTGCCCGAGGGGGCGCGGGGCCCCAGGGGGAGGGGGGCGGCCCGCGGGGCGGCATGATCCGAAGAGGAGGATGAGGACTCGGTCCCGCCGGGAGCCGGGGAGCAGCCGCCAGGAGAGGGTGGCCCGAGGCAGCCAGTGCGGGGGAGGGGGCGGGGGGAGCCGTCGGTGTAGGGCGGAGACCGGAGATCCAGGAGGAGGAGAGGGGGTAACCCGACGGAGGTGAGAGGGGGAGGGAAACCACCGTAAAGGGGGGACTCGACCACGCCGGGGTGGGAGGGGGTGGGGCGGAGGACTCAGGCGAGTCCCGGCGGAGGAGAGGAGGAGAAGGCCCGGCGGGGGGCAGGAGCTTCATCACGGTGGGGGGAACCAAGGCGGCGGCGGGGCGAGAAGGAGAGGCTCGACCTCCAGGTGGAGCGGAGGCACACTACGACGAGGCGGAGGGGTGACCGGAGCGGGGGGCGGGGGCTCCATCACAGCGAGGGGGAGAGTCAATCCCGGGCGAGAGGAGGAGCACGACGCCCGGAGCCAGCGGGCTCAGACGGAGGATGCCGTCTCGGAGAGGTGCTATTGGAGACTGGGACGGCGGCAAAGGGGAGGGGGGCCGGTCACAAGGGAGTACCGACGGCGGAGGGGAGGGTATATATATATATATATATATATATATATATATATATATATATATATATATATATATATATATATATATATATATATATATATATATATATATATATATATGAATTATCCCCAAAAGATTACTCATAATATTGATTAAAAGAGCAAGTATTCGATGAATGTATGACATTCAATTATGATTGAAGCATTCTTGTTAAACTTCTACCTACCATTACCAAAACAGTGAAGTAATGTAGTATCAAGGTCTCTCTAAAAATATTAATTCGACTATGGATCTTTTCCTCCACAAGACCATCTCATTAATAGAATATCAATGAGTCACTTATCGACTTACTTTACTTAGATAATAGTCATCGGTAAGTCCACCATTTTCCTTCAAAATATTCATACTTTTTATTTTATCTAGAACTTTAACCTTATTGTTTAAATGAAAAAATGACTTTATTTCAGTTTTGCGGTTTTTCTTTTTCTTACAGCTCTGACCATTTTTTTGAAATATTGAAGGTGTAATTAAGGCTGCTTTTCGATTGCTGAAATTTATTATAGATATGGTAACAAGCTGTTGTCAGAAGTTGTTTATTAAAACTGTTTGGTAACTCACTATAAAAAACTGCTGCAAAAAAGAACAAAAGTGTTTGGTAGATTTTTTTTTTATGTCCTTCCAATGGCTTGGCCACAAGTGCCAAGGTAGAACCCGAGCAAAAAAATGTTTGGTAGAGCTTACTTTTCGGTTATGAAACTATTAGAAATGATCAAACTCGACATGTAGGAAAAGATGACAACTATTTACTTTCTTATATACAATACAAAAAGTTAATGGACATAAAAAGGAGTTTGATATGCTGTAATAACTTTCAGAAGTAGCTTCAAGACTATTGTCAAAAGTAGCCATATATGGATAGCAACATCTGAACAAAAATAAATAAAAGAAAATCTCACCAAACAGCCATTGGAAGAATAAATAGTTGCTTCACCAAAAAAAAGCTGATGAAATCGGTCTGTTAAGCAATCCCAAACCCAGCCTAACTCCTTCAGGACATTCAAAACAATTTGAAAAAATTATATTGGTGTTTTATACTTTCCTTTGGAAACTTTTACTCCCACATTGGAAAACCACCAAAGTGTATACCTAATATGGCTCTACTTGTGTTGGAGTATGCAGATGGAGTGTGGTGGCCCATGTGGGTTGATTTTTCTAGAGCCTTAAGTATAAATCACAAAGAACAAACCTTTGTTTTATCACCACCTTTGGGTTCCATAGGAGCAAAGCGAGTCGGACTTGAACGAAGGGCACAAAGTGGTGCTTTGATGGCGCACGCACGTGGCTCTGTCAGTTGATGGCATGAGTGGCATGGGCGGCACTTTCGGCACGAGACACGCTACTGTGTGAGCGGCTGTGTCGATGGCTAAGACCCGAATTTGGTAGGATTTGGGTGGCCGATGCTTATGGACGCATAAGCATTCTTATGCATCCATAGGTGCTAGCCTATTCTATATAAAGAGCAACACTCTTCATAGTTGCTGATGAGAAGAGAGAGAAACTGAGGGCCACAAATCCCACTCCAAGAGTCTATGTGCCTCCTGCTCCACCACCAGCCGTCAATGGGCTTATTGACTTTTTTCTTCTCTTTTAGAGTTTCAAAGTCGATCCGAGGGTGACTTAGAGTATTCCGGAGGTTCAATCTTGAACTTGTTGATTCCTAAGAGCAGATCGGGTGTCGGCCAAATCTTGCTTTGAGCAACGGTGACTTGTTCACCCAGTGAGGAGGTTCTCTTTGTGTTTCCTTTGTTGTTTTTATTCTTCTCATTGTAGCGTGTGCGAACGTAAAGAGAAGAACACTTTTTTATTTATTGATTTTTTTTTGTATTTTCTTGAAGTTAGTTAGTAATCGTTACTTGTGCTTCATTTGAATTAGCTAAAGTGCAGACTTTTTGTCTTACCACACTCCGTCTCTCTTGGAGTTGGCAAAAGTGCAGACTTTGTCTTGTGAAAACCCATGCCATCCTTGTATCTCTCATATCCTTAGATCACTTTGGGACTATTAATCCTAAAGCAGGATCACAAGTGGGATGGAGGCCAACCGTTCAAGTCTTCTCGATACAAGTCTTCAAAAACATGAGAAGTTTGACAGCGAACACTACAACATTTGGAAGAGGAAGATTTCCTTGAATCTTCAACTTGTCAATATTGCGTATCCAGAACCTACCATTCTCGAAGATGGAGGTGAACTTGCTATCGGTATCGCTACGACCGAGTATGCCAAGTGGAAGAAAGACAACGACCTCTGTCGGTTGTTGATCCTGAATGCTATGGTCGGCTCAATAGCGAAATCCTAAAGCAAGAGGGAGAAAGTTAGAGATGTCTGGGAATCTCTAAAGAAGCACTACAAGACTGACGAGAAGATGTCCAAAATCCATCTCGTTGAGAAGTTCTTTAATATACAATTTGAAGAGAGGAAGACCACGCATCCATAAGTCAAAGAACTTCGAAGCTACAAATGAACCTGGAGGAAAAGGGTATGAAGCAAGAAGACAAGTTCATGGCGGGTGCGATAGTCAACAAACTTTCGACAGGTTGGATCACTATCAAGACTGACGTGTGCCACAAGAAGATGGAAATCCAGCTTAAAAATCTTATGTACTAGATTTATATTAAAGATGAAGCCAGAGGATAGCAGAAGATGGACTCATTGACCAAGCAGTTGGCCAAGGCTAACATGGTGCAGTCTGGGGATCACAAAAGAAAATAGAAGGCTCCCTTCAAGAACAAGAAGAAGGACTTTAACCAGCTGAAGGTTAAGTCAGCTACTTTCAAGCCCAAGCCCAAGCAAGATGTGAGTTGCTACAACTTTGGCAAGAAGCAAAGTGAGCTTAACCTGATTTCTATGATTGCACAAGTTGAACCTAATGGCATGCACACAGACTGGTGGGTGGACATCAGTGCATCATGCTATGTCTACTCAAATAAAGAACTGTGTACCATGTACGAGCCTACTTATGAGAACATCTCTATGGCGAACAAGACTCAAGCTGAAGTTCAGGGGATCGGGAGAGTGCACTACTAAAATACAACGATTTAGCGACGGCCCTATCCGTCGCTAATCCATCGCTAATTGACATTACCGACGGATACTTGCTGAAAAAATCCGTCGGGAATAACCTCGTCGCTAAACTAAATCCGTCGCTAGTCCGTTGCTTAGCGACTACTTAGCGACGGATTACCGTTGGTTACATCAAAATAGTTAGCGACGGCTAGCCGACGGTTTCCCGTCAACTTCGACAGTTTAAAATTTTAATATAGAAATGTTTAGCGACGAAAAATCCGTCGCTAAATCTTCGTTACACGCGTATCAGAGGGTTTCTGATACGCTAAATCCGTCGCTAATCCGTCACCAACCTCGTCGGATTAGCGGCAGAATAGCAACGGATAATCCGTTGACAGGCTTCAAGATATCTTTTATAATTCCAGGACCTTGGCGACGGATAACCCGTCGGCTTTTTGTCGCGCATCCGTCGCTAATTGGGAATCCCCCAGTTAGCGACGGATAGTCCGTCGAAAAGTGGTCGCCAGTCCGTCTGTAGCGGAGAATTTTTTGAAAAAAATAGCATAAAACTGGACATTCCCAATATACACAATTCCAATATACAAAATACACAAATAACACCAAGCAATTACAATATACACAATTCCAATATACAAAACACACAAATAATTCCAACACACAAATATTCCAAGCATTCAAATTGTTCACACAAAACACACAAATATTCAACATTTAAACCCAAATATTCAATATTCAATAAAAAAGAAAATCGACTTTGGCCTCAGCAAAGACCGCAAGTCAGACGATGAATCCTCACAGCCAGGGATCATAGTTGCGTTGAGGCATGTACCATTCTCTCAGCCACTTTGCATACGAAGGCTCAATCTGGTTGAGGTCATCTGTAGGGACAGGAGGGTCAGTCCCGATGCTACTACTCTCTGACGGTGGCTCCTCCTTAACTTCAACCTTAGGAGCAATCTCTTCCCTGATGGTCATCGGTTCTTCCTTGACCTCGATCTTTGGTAACACCTCCTCCTTAACAGTCACCGGCTCTTGTTTGACTAAAGGAGATAGTACCTCTTCCTTCACGAGAGCCTTCGCCTTCGGCTTGGGTACTGCAACAGAGTCGAAGAAAAGTTAGCAAAAAGGAATTAGAAGCCCAACATGAGCATCTGAGCCACATCAGAATCTCTGGCGCATCAACTGGGATGAAACCCATACGCGTCAGCCTAAGCACATCTACATGAGGCGGCTCATCTATAGTTGGGTCACCCCAACATCACTGCAACAAAGACCAAGGCAAGAGAATACCCACCAAGCACTTCCGGGCGAACGTCGACGTGGGTCGCCCTAACGATGGAGACTTCCTCCGTGTCGACCTCCAAGGATTCCTTGCCTCGGCCCCTTCCTTGACTAGCAGCACCACCTCGGGGAGTCTTGGGAGCCATCTCTCTGACAAAGAAAAGAAGGAAGAAAAGAGTTCTGAGGAAGAAGAAACTTTTTATCAGAAAAGAAGAAAAACTAAACATAATTAGGAGAACTGTATCGTATGACAAACTAAACATAATTAGTTCAATCTGTGTCGTAAGACAAACTAAACATAATTAGGAGAAAATCTTGACATAGAGTGATTCGAAGGACTTACTAGATGTTCCATCATCATCATTGTCTAGAAAGATGATGTTTTCTTCAACATCCGTAGGTGAACTATAAGGATATATCTTTTCACAACATGTCACCTTGTCAAAGACCCTTAATGTGACAACCATGTTACCACGGTGTCGGAAGACTAACATGTCATAAATTTCTAAACCGTGTGCTTTGACATAATTCTCCCAAACCTTTCCTACTATGTAGTAATCTTGCATTTCTTTATGAAGTTCAAGACGGCATATTTTTCCATTACGAGTCTCTATATGCCGTCTTGAACTTCATAAAGAAATACAAGATTACTACTTACGAGGAATGAGTTGGGAGGATTATGTCAAAGTACACGGCTTAAAAAATTATGACATGTTAGTCTTCCGACACCGCGGTAACATGATATTCACATTAAGGGTCTTTGACAAGGTGACATGTTGTGAAAAGATAAATCCTTATAGTTCTCCTTCTGAGAAAAGGATAACATTGCAATGTAAGGATCAAGTAAAACCTATATTTAAACACAAATATATATTCAAATTCTTCACACAAAACACACAAATATTCAATATTTAAACACAAATATTCAAACTCCATTTGAAAATGTTTGTATCTATTTGAAAATGTTTGTATCCATTTGTATCCAGTACATACCCTCCCTCAGGTTTATGGCATATAAGGGTGTAACAGTACATACTTTTCAATTTGGATATGAAAATCTGTATCGTAAGACAAACTAAACATAATTAGTTCAATACCGATACCGATACCAATTCCGATACTCAACAAAATAGACCGATACCGATACCGAGACAGATAGGTGGTAGGATGAGCCATAATTCGCTGATTTAGTTTTGGTTTTGATTTTGGTTTCGGTTTCGAACGTACTAAATTTTAAGAAATTCGGTTCGGTTTTCGGTCCAAAGTTTATATATACTCCTCTATATATATATATAATCCTCGAATATATATATGTTCATGTGTGCCGAATATATAAATATATAAATATATAAATATATATATATATATATATATATATATATATATATATATATATATATATTTTATATATAAATATATTTTTTTATATATAAATATATATTTATATATATATATATATATTTTATATATATAAATATATTTATATATATAAATATATATATAAAAAAAAAATATATATATATATATATATATAAATATATATATATATATATATATATATATATATATATATAACTCCTTCGGCACGTATGTGGCCTCGCCCTGGGGACCCATGCCCCCCCCCCGCCTCCCATTCCCACCGTTTCCAGCCTTTTCCTACCCCTTTGGCCTGAGCCTCCCCCCGACCAGCCCCCAGTGTGCCTACCGTGCCGCACTCGGAGGTCCTCCGGCCTCGTCCCTCGGGTCCGAAAGCTATCAGGCGCTCGGCCACCCTTTGCCGCCCTCCCACTCCGTTCAATTTTCAAACGGCTCTGTTTCCCCCCTCGGGTTGGGATCCCCCCTGCGGTGCAGGTCTCGGGCTTCCTTCCGCTTGGCCCCTCGAGTTCGCTGCTAGCAACTATCCTTTCGAGGGGGCCCCATCTCATTATCCCCTAACCGTGCGCTCAGCCCCTCTTTACGCAGCTCCCCTGAGTGGGTCCCACCAACCTGGCACTGTGCGCGATGGTGTAGACTCTATGGGATGTTACGCAGGATAACTCCCGGGGCCCCACGCGGTCCCACACTCTCACGTGCACTCCCCCAGCTACCCGGCGTATTACTCCCCCATCGCGTATAACTCTCCCTACGCGTATTCCTTCTCCTTCTCCCCCACTCTTTCAGGCGGGCCCACCCTCATTCCCGAGCTCTACGCTCAATCCCCCCTCCATGCTAATTCTCCACTCGCATCATCCCCTGTGCTCTACGCCGCCCCTTCCAACACCCCTCCCCTTTAACCCACCCAGGCCCTCACCCTCCCCATCCCTCCTACTGACCCCAACGTCGGCCCCCCGGCCCCAGGCTCCCCTACTGAGGTCCCCGTCCCCCTTCCAGTGCCCTCTATGATGCCCTCCAGCCTCATTGGTTACTGCGGTCCGTCTCCCGGATCCTACCCTTCTTGCCCCGAGCACGTCCGAGCTAGGGGATCCCGCAGAGGTGGTCCCGGATGCCCACCCTCCTCCTCTTCCGGTTGCCGTTGGTCCGCTTGTGGCGCCATCCCCTGCGAACTGGGCGAGTCCTGACCCATCCCTACCCCCTGGGAGGTCTCTACCGGCCGTCCCCCAACCAGAGAGCATCCCCCAGACAGACTCCTCCGCCCGCACCCACCGCCCCGAGCTGATCCCTACCTCGATTGCGCCCCCTCCATCTTTTGGTACTTCCCAGATTCCTTCCTCGGCTGGTGCCTCTCCGCCGACCTACGCTGCCAAGCTATGCCCGTATCTTGCGGTAGCTAAGGCTCCACTCGTCCCAGACATCAATCTTCCGGACATTGAGTACTCTCAGGAGTCCCCGGTGCCTTCAGTTCCATTCTCTGACATGGAGATGTCCTCGCTATCGAATTCCTTTCCCCACACTTTCATCCTCAAATTTTCATCCGGATGTCCCAAGCTCCCAAGGGTGCAGGAGACGATAGCCAGCTGGAGACTCACAGCTGAATACCGTGTGGCTTCCCTTGATCCAAAACACATTCTTCTTCACCTATAATCCGACTTAGACCATAGGACTGTCTGGTCCAATGGCACATGCATAATTTATTTCCATCAGATGAAGATCATCAAGTGGCCAGCAAGCTTTAGCACCAAAGAAGACTCAGCGAAAGTTGTCGCCTGGATCACCCTGCCTAATCTGCCTCTCATTTGCTTCGTCCCAGCGGCTCTCAGGCATATTGCTAACTCCTTCCGCACGTATGTGGCATCAGCCCCTGAGACCAGCAACCTCACTAAAGCTCACTATGCCAAAATCTGTGTGGAACTTGACCTCACAACCGAACCACCCAATTTTATCAATATCGAGCTGGGCAACTGGACCCACACCAAACAAATCCTCTACGACAACCACATCATGTTCTGTAACCACTGCCACTTGAGAGGTCATCTCCCAAACCACTGCCACCGTCTTCATCCAGAACTATAGAAGAAACAACCCGGAAAAGACAACAAGCCAACTGAGGGGAGGACACCCATGCCACCCCTTCTACCTCGTCCAAATTCGCACACTCGATTCGACTACGGTGACGACATATCTGATAGGAGCAAATCTTCCAGCAAAGCATTTATCCCCCTCAACACCCAAGCTCTCACCCACTGCAACCAATTCGACGCTCTTGATTCGGAGGACACGGAAAACCCAGCGAAGACAGCCTCTCCACAGCCGACCGTGCGCTCACCGAGATTCACCCCAATCCGGAAGACATAGAACAGTTCACCGACATCACCGACGCAAATCAACAACTCACCATCGAAGACCCCGTGGTAGAAGCCCTAGCTATTCTACGGGCAGACCAAGTTCAGAGAAAGCTCCAGGTCCTAGCTGCGGGCTACCCCCTTTAGCAAACTAATCTTCTGACATGGAGCACCAGTGACTCCATAATCATCCCCCCAGAGAATCCTATCCTGGACTCCGCCGAAGAATCGGTCAGTCAGCACCCAGCCCCGTCGGAGCAATCATGTAATGATCACCCTCCTCAACTGAGGTAGGACCATCTACCTCGAGCGAGGCCAATGCAAACCACGGACCCACTGAAACCACTGCCATCCAAACTAGATCCGCCGCCAAGCAGAACAAAAAAACCTCCCACAACGTCCTTAATGCTTAACATTCTATCCTGGAATATCCGCGGTCTGGCGAACAAACCGACGTTAAGGAGAATAACCAATCTGCGGAAAATCCACAAGATCGACATCCTCATTATTCTTGAACCCAAAATTCCTCCCAAAAGATTAAAATCTATCCAACTACAGCTGAGCCTTCCAACGACCATTGCAGGCAGACACGATATTTGGATCCTCTGCACGAAGGACGTCAAATTAGGAGTCATCCAGGACTCCCAGCAGGCCCTTTCCTGTTGGTTTGAACACCCAAGACTTCCCGATCGTGCCATCCTCTCAGCGGTCCATGGCAGCTGCAATATTGCGGAGAGAAAACAACTCTGGAATGACCTCCTTTACATCCATCACCTACACACCAACTCTCCTTGGCTTTGCATTGGGGACTTTAATGCGATCACCGGCAGCACGAAGAAAACCGGAGGCCGCCCCCCCCGCTCCGGCCATGCTAGACTTCAACAACTTCATCATCAATGCCTATTTAACCTCTCTCCAGTTCACTAACAATGCCTTCACCTGGTGCAACATGCAGGATGGTGACCGTCGTCAATACTCCAGGCTAGATAGGGCCCTAACGAACGCCTTCTGGCATGGAATGATGATCACCACCAATCTGTCCCATCTCAACTCCACAGAATCTGACCATACTCCTCTGCTGGTTGAGATTAAAAATAATACCAACTCATCCAAAAAACTTCCAATTCCTCGACTTCTGGACCGGGCACCCCCATTTTCTGGGCATCGTTACGGAAGCATGGAACCGCGAGGATTCTCCCAACCCCCTTGTTCGGGTGAGCAACAAGCTTAAGGCCACGAGGAGAGCCTTGTCCATTTGGAGCAAACTTGCCTAAGGAGATATTTTTCAAGCCGTTCGGGTCGCCGAGGACGACGTCACCCGAGCCGAAGCCTTGGTCGTCACGGATCGCTTACTAGCGGCCAGAAGAGCCCTCAACCTCACCAAGGCTATGCTTAAATTCAGGATCAAAGTGGAGACCGATTTCTGAAAATAGAAAGCGAGGTTGAAATGGGACAGTGAGGGGGACAAAAACTCGAAGTATTTTCATGCCTACGTTAACGGGCGCAGACAGAAGCTATCGATTCACCGGACAGTGGATGACAACGGAAACATCATTACCGACCAAAAGAGCATCCAAGTGGCTGCCACGGACTTCTATTCCAAACTATTCTCCAAAGAGACAGTTCACAAAGATAGATCATTCTTAGACCAAATCCTCCTTCTCATTAACGACATCGAAAATGCCCAGTTGAATCGCCCTCCTACAGTACAGGAAGTTAAAGATGCAGTGTGGGCTCTGAACGAGCACAGTGTGCCAGGTTCGGACGGGTTTTTGGGGGTATTCTTTCGCACATTCTGCGATATTATCAAGCAGGACATCACCGAAGCGGCGATCGCCTTCTTTGAAGGTGCTATATACTCCAAAGCCATTTCTAGTGCCAACCTGATCCTTATTCCGAAAAAAGACAACCCGGAGTCCTTCCGTGTCTTTCGACCCATCAGTCTTTGTAACTTCACCAACAAGATCATATCCAAGGTCATCGCGACCAGAATGGCAGGTATTCTCCCCAAGATCATTTCGGAGGAGCAAAGCGGGTTTGTTCGCGGTAGGAACAACCAGGACAATATTATGCTGGCCCAAGAGTTAATCACCTGCATGAAATTTCCAGTGAGGGAAGGCAACATTGCTGTCAAAATTGACATGGAGAAAGCTTATGACAGACTGGATTGGCAATTCATGATCTAGATTTTCAGAGCATTTGGATTCTCGAAAACTTGGACTAATATCGTATGGAGATCCATCAGCAACTCATGGTTCTCTACGGTCATCAACGGCCACGCTGAGGGGTTCTTTAAATCCCATCGCAGGGTTAGACAGGGCGACCCTCTATCCTCCACTATCTTTATCATAGCAGCTGACGTCCTGAGTAGGAACCTTAACAATATGGTCAACACCCCTAACTTTCAGTACTATCACACATCCAGTGGCTGCCCCATCATCACCCATCTAGCATTCGCAGACGATTTACTCATCTTCTCTTCCGGGGATGAAGGTGCGATGACAGTGGTTCACAATACCCTGCTGAGGTACTTTAAATTCTCCAGCCATAAAATCAATCATTCTAAGAGCGTTATCTACGCCCACCACAGCACCAATAGAGAGCACGCCAACAATCTCTCCAACTTAACATCCTTTTCTATTGCTAAGCCCCCGTTCAACTATCTCGGTTGCCCTTTAGTGTTCGGGAAATCCAACCTCGGCTTCTTCGAGGACATGACCACCGGAATCAGGAAGAAACTGGAAGGGTGGCATAATGCCACCTTATCCCCAGGTGGCAAGATGATCCTCATCAATCACATGCTAACCTCCATCCCCATCTACACTCTGGCTGCGTGCTTGCCGCCCATAAAGGTTATTTCTGTGATCAAACAGATCTTTTATAATTTCTTCTAGGGGCATAGCAACGGCCAGGATAAGCATCACTGGGCAAGTTGGGAATCTATGGCTCACCTGACCGCTGATGGAGGTTTAGGATTTACCAAACTCACTCACATCGTTAAAGTATTCGCGATGAAATTGTGGTAGAAAATTCGCACGAGCAACAACTTATGGAGCCGGTTTTTAAAGCCAGATACTTCAAACACATCCACCCCTCAATGGCCATATCCAACTACAGATCCTCAGCGGCTTGGCGTCGCATCCTTATCAGCCGCGACCTTGCCGAGCCAGCGATGAGACTCCAATTGGGTGCGGGCGACTCAGACCCATTCCTAGAGAG